>JAVYIG010000630.1:0-505060 GCA_035222895.1 Strongylocentrotus droebachiensis
GCAAGGGAAATCAGCTTTATTCTTTGTAATGACTGTGTTTATAGAAAATCATGAAAAATGACAATTTCATATCATTTTAGATCTAAAAATCATGAGGGGGAAAAAAGTGTGGCGAGTTGTCCGAAAAGTCACCCTACCCTGGACAACTCGCCTGTGGCGAGTTGTCCAGGGTATTGTGGCGAGATGTCCAGGGTATTGTGGCGGGTTGTCTTGGGGCGGGTTGTCTTTGTGGCGAGTTGTCTGGACCCCGTGCTGATTGGGCAATCGATTGCACACAATTACACCCTCGTGAACACAATGAGTACGAAGTGGCTGATATGATCAGCAAGTTTGACAGTAGACTCACGATTTGATTTTTCAAAGAATTTTTTCTAACATCGGTTAGTTGAAAAGACTATTTTACTGCTATAGGTGTCATCAATTGTCACTTAAGTACCAATTTATTTTGAGTGATCTCAGTTGAGTTTTGTACAGTGTTGTTTAAAATGTTGAGAATCAATAGAGGTAATTAATACAAAAAAGTACACTAATGCTGCTATGTGTGGCCTAGGTTGGATATTGTTTCCAGAGTGATGGTACTGCAACTGCAGAGCAGGGTTTGAAAGATATTCATTTAAAAAAATTTAAAAAAATTGTACATGGCCAGGCCCATGCATGCAGACACGGACTGTTAACCGTGGTAACACTAACAATATGTAAAACTGTATCGGAGCTTGGAGATAATTGATAATTTATGACACAGATGCATTGATAGATCTAAACTTCTGAAGCAAAATCAAACTTGTATTCAATCCTGAAAATCTCTCTGCCAAATAATTTTCTAAAGTCTGTTTCTCTGTGTATTCATAAATGTATTCTTTATGTTATTATTGCAGGAGCTACTGACTACAAGCATGAAATAGATGTGACGAACACGAGATTGTCCCACACGTGTTGGATGAACCACCACCCGCCATCTTGAGAGTGGAATGGAACGATGACGTCAGATGCATGCTTGGTAATGAACTTACTCCCAACTCAAGTAAGTAGTAGTAGCAGTATAGTATCAGTAGTTGTATAAGTACGGAAGTAGTAGTAGTAGTAGTAGTAGTAGAAGTAGTAGTATAGTAGGAGGAGTAGGAGTAGTAGTAGAAGTAGGAGTAGTAGTATAGTAGGAGGAGTAGGAGTAGTAGTAGTAGTACAGTAGTAGTAGTACGGTAGTATTAGTAGTAAATATAGTAGTAGTAGTAGTAGTAGTAGTAGTAGTAATAGTAGTAGTAGTAGTAGTAGTAGTAGTAGTAGTACAGGCCTAAAATTAATCCAAGGCCACCAAGGCCATGGCCGTGGATGCCCCTTTGATTGGCCTCAATGCCCCTCTCATTGGCCTTGGAGATTTTGTGTGCCCTTTCCAATTCTTCCTATTGGTGCTGTAATATAGGAATGTGCCCTACAGAAAAGTGGCCTTGCCCTAAAAATGCTGAAATTTAAGGCCTGGTAGTAGTACGTAGTAGTAGTAGTAGTAGTAGAGGTATTAGTAGTTGTAAGTAGTAGTAGTAGTAGGAGGAGGAGGAGGAGGAGTAGTAGTAGTAGTAATAGTAGTAGTAGCAGCAGTATAGAAGTATTACGGTAGTAATAATAATAGTAGTAGAACTAATAGTAGTAGTTGTAGTACTATAGTAGAAAAAATATCTTGCCAAAGGACGTGAGTGCCGTGACTGGGACTCAAACCGCGAACCATTATTTTGATCCACAATATCACCTGTAAAGATGTATCCGAACATTCATTCTATCTTTGATAACCACTCGTTTTTGATAAGGTGATGCAATTTTTATCTATGGGTAATGACAATTTAAATGAAGTTATTGATAGGCCTAGGTCGTTGCATTATTCATCATACATGTGTCCACCCCCCTCTCTCCCCCTCTCTCTCTCTCCCCCTCTCTCTCTCTCCCTCTCTCTCTCTATATATATGTACCGGTATATATATATATATCTCTCTCACACATGTTTTCTCTTTCCCCTCTATTTCTCTCTATCTCTTTCTCTTTCCTTTTTTATCCCTCTATCAACAAACCAAAATGTCAAAGAATTTTTGTGATTTTGTGAAATTCAGCTTTTTTAAGTTGTCATAAATATACAATAACACTTGTCTGCATTAATGACTTGAAATGACCAGATTTTTTGTTTATATGTGTGTTTTTTTTTCTTTTCAATAATTGTTAATTGCAAGCATACTTTTCATTAAATGTTGTGGACCCTTAGGAAGAACAGTTCTGTCATATTAACAAAGCTGAGTGGGCTATCCAGCCATTCACTATATTCTTGATTTTAAATGTACTTTTCTATTTTGTTTGTATTGGAGTTTTTTATATCGTAATTTGGAAAATAAAATACCTTTACCTACCATACCATATTTTTTAATATCCAAAGGTACAAAAGCAACCGTCGGTTTTGGAATGGGAGGCGGAGGAGGACGCCCTCTATACCATTCTCTTCACAGATCCTGATTCGCCTACTCGAACCGATCCGAACCGAGTCGAGGTCGTTCATTGGCTGGTTTTCAATATACCTGGTTGTGACGTCAGCAAGGGACTTGTCCACGCTGCTTACATTAAATCAGGACCCAGGGAAGGATCAGGTAAATACAGGGCGGATCCAGGGGGCACATGGGGGCTGGGGCACGTGCTCCTTTTTTTTTTTAACCCTAAAAGGGCCGAGGGCTTATTATTTTCCAGGTGCATTATAAATCACATAAGATTTAATATCTTTTATGATTTTGATTCCTAATTCTTTTTTGAAATACATTTCTTTATAACCATATGAAATGAAATATTTTGTAGCATTGTTGCAATGACCATAACTGGTCTTTATCTTTAAAAAGGTCCCAAAAGTAATAAGAAACACGTACCTTGTCTACAAATTTACCTCATTTAGGTATGCCAACTCTCCTTAAAACAAGCGCGATCGCAAAGACTTGAGAAATCAACCGAAGTGCAATTTCATGACCTTAATATTGCAATCTAATATTCCATCTGCTCATTAGGTGCTGGAGGCAAAATTGTTGAAATTGTCTTAAATTGATTTTCCGACAGTCTTCGCGATCGTGTTAAACTGTCAAATCCCCACCTACCCCCCCCCCCCCCCCACCCCCCCCCCGGAGATATATTTGAACTCCATGACAGAAGTAATTCTAGAGGGGAAGGGTTATGGGTTCAGGCCCCCCCCCCCCCCAAACAAAAAATATATATATAATAATAATAATTTAAATAAATACATAAAATAAAATGAAAAAATCTTCCAGCTCCCCCTTTTCTCTTGATTACAAAAAGATTTTATGTAAATGTGACCCCCCCCCCCCCCCCAAGAAAAAACTTCTATAACCCTGCCTTCTCCTTCTTTAATTCTTCTCTCGGCACAGGAATCCATAGGTACGTTTACCTCATCTACAAGCAGTCTCAACCCATCACCCCTAATGATTCCTACCGCCCCCGTAGCCCGGAGAGACGCAAGCCCTGGAACACCAGAAAATTCGCTGAGGAGTACGGACTAGGGGCGTCCATCGCGGGGAACTTTTATATTGCTCAGTTTGACGATTATGTGACCGAGTTCCGAGCGGAGATGATTGCTGCTGGAGCAAAGTAAAGCGTGTCCTCTCAAAATGTTTGTGTACAACCTTATAGCCTGCCATAAGGCTTCATGCACGCTATCGCTATGCTGCTTCGCACATGCGCGAGAGAGCTACCTAGCTATTGAGGCCATGTAGGCGTGCAAGGACGCTTTGGTAAAAGCAGTTATTGTTCATGCTCATTGGACTGTGCTGTGTGTTTTGCACTCGCCATTCATAGAACCATCGCGTTAATCAGATTATCTCCAAAACAACCTGGCACGGGGGGGATTTGGGGCTTGGCACACTGGGGATTGTGGCATGATAAGAGTTAGGGGTCATTATTTTGTAGACCTCGGTAAAATGAGTTTGGCAGAAAGACCGTGTTGTTTTGGGTGTGTGTTGTGGGGGGGGGGCATAATCAAGACGACTGCTTTGTAACACTCAAAGGGCAGAGTATTCAACTGACACTATATCAGATTTATATATACTGCCATCTGTTGCTCCCAGTGTCCGTTGTGTCGACCGTCTTGCCCCACAATGCCCCACCAACTTTATGACGCTTGGGTACACAGGCAGGCAGGGCACAGAACTGTAAAATACAGGGACCTTGAACATTTCTGATGGGGGCTGAAGGGGGGGGGGGGGGGGGTTGTCGGACCCAACTTGACAAGACTTCATTCATATTCATCAGTATCTTTTGTGTCTTGTACCATCGGATACTGTTTGTATCCTCTATCTGGAAACTGAATTTATTAAAAAAGTTATTCAAGAACCCTGTTTGTTACAGAGGTTTATTTTTTAAAGTTTTAGTTAAGGCTTAAGTATAATCCGTGTGAATGTATAGGGTGTTCTTTCAATTGAAAGTTTCCATTGAGTATGCAAACAGTTTTGTACCTAACCAATAGTATTTTTTTGTGTGGAAACAATATCATTTTTTTCCTTCATTTTTGCTTGCCAAATATATGATTAATTAATAGACACATCAAAGATGAGTAAAATGTTGTTTTTATTACTTGGCTGTGTTTTTCCTAATGTGTGCCCCCTTCGCTCGAGAATCCTGGATTATCTTACATGTATTTCTTGAGTAATGCTGTGTCACTGACTCACTGTGATAAATTAGCATCTACAGCTCTCGATACGCTTCCAGATCACCTGACCAACCATACACGTGCTGGGTTCGTGATGCTCACCAAGTAAAACCGGATACATCATGTGATATCATTCGTGTCCTACGCATTCATGCACGGCAAAAATGGAGTGACTGTGGAGAATCCAGTACATAAGACTGAGGAGGTGCAGACCACCCCCCCCCCCCCCAACCCGGTCTTTCGCTTTATAAATAGACTACCTTAATTGTTAACATGTGACTGTTGAAATATTTCCCAGCTAGATTTTAGCACGGATTTGAATAAACGCTCATGGTTTAAATGATATATCTTGTGTCCACTATTTATTATTATAGCTGTCTGGTCTCTTGTGAATCACAGTAGAAAGAAAAGGAAGAATTAAATTAGGAATTAATTGGGATGTTGACCAAGTTACGATCATCAATCATGATCATTCAACTCGAATCCAGTTCTTGCCAAAACTCTATATGCAGCAACATCTCAAAATTTCAAAAAGCCACAAACATGCTCTGAAGCACTCATTTTTTATGGTAATTTGATCCAATTATTTGATTGTGTTTGTTACAAGGACACGTCTGTATAATTTCTGAACGTATTTTACACCGTATCAAAGATTGCAGTAACTTCTTCCTTTTCAATATACTGCTCTAAGGATAAGCCATGTTGGGAGAGCCACAGCCTTCTGAAGTCTTAATAAATGCATATTCCACATTACTCTTTTTCTTCCTGTTTCTTGATCCCCTCCTTTTCTTCCTTTCTTCTCTTTTCTCCCTTCTTTTTATTCTCTTTCTTCTCTTTTCTCCCTTCTTTTTATTCTCTTTCTGTCTATTTTTCTTCTTCTCTTTCTTCTCCTATATACCCCTTTTCCTCTCTCATTCTTTTTTTCTTCTTCTCTTCTTCTCCTTCTGCTTCCTATCATTCCTCTTGGTCCCGTTTCTTGTTATGCTTAATTCATCATTCATACTTGTTCTACAGCTTTCGTATGAATGTCGAGTAAATCAGATAAAATCAATTTGTTTTCTCTCTCTATAATGTAATTTACACATATCAGTCACATATATTGTTTCTAAATTCTATATATTCATTTTGAATGCATGTAACATTGTCTGTTTGGAGTCACAGTGGCATTGATCTGTATTACTTTGACATGGAGTCAGGGCCCTTGTGACCCCAAACAGACGATATGTTAAACGTGTCTGTTAATATTTGTCTACATTATGCATCACAAATTCCATTATGAATAATATGAAGTATTAGCCCTGCATTGTTAATAATAAAACATGACCTGGGCTTCTTCTCTTTTCTACTTGTAGTATCTATACAAGTGTATGTAATATAATCATGATTGTTAATAAAGTGATATTGAAACAAAAAATGCTGCAAAATTTAAACAAGGGAAACGCTCTCGGCGGTCTCGCCTGCATAACGCAATTCAATAAACCAGAACGTCAATGACGTAGCTCTCATCCGCATCTCGCAACAACAAATATCGTAAATTTTATGTGGTACACTTTTGAACTGGTCAAAAAATAAAAATTTGATGCCCTGGAAGGGACATAATTTCATTTCATTTGCATAAAGTACCATAAATAATCATGGAGCAAAATCTCACAATTCTGTGTAGAAGTTTAGTGTTCCAAATTTAGCTCTACCAGATAAGGCAAACCAAATCAAAATCGGTCAAGAAATGAGGGAAAAGAAGCAATTTTTGTTATTTTTGGAATAAATTTGCATAAATTACCATAATTAATTAATGGAGAACAATTTCAAAATTCTGTGTAGAGGTTTAGTGTACCAAACTTAGCTCTACGATATAAAGCAAACCAAATCAAAATCGGTCGAGAAATGAAGGAGAAGAAGCCTTTTTTGTGATTTCGAATAAATTTGCATAAATTAGCATAGATAATGAATTTCACGATTCTGTGTAGAAATTTTAAATCCCCCTCCTAGCCCTACCATATGAAACAATCAGAATCAAAATCGGTTGAAAAATAACGAAGAAGAAGCATTTTGAAAATCTTGATGTTGATGCCACAAAGTCTAAGTTTGTTGACCTTAAATGACCTTTGACCTTAACTTAGTGACCTGAAATTCTACTCACATGATTGGGGAGACTTGATAACCCTATAGTCCAAGTTTCATTGACTAAGAACTTATACTTTCAAAATTATATCAAAAATTCAAAAACTTAACCTTAGGTTAAGTTTTCGATGATGATGCTACAACATAGTCCAAGTCTGTTGACCTGAAATGACCTTTGACCTTGACTTTGTGATCTGAAATTCTACTCACATGATTGGGGATACTTGATTACCCTATAGTCCAAGTTTCATTGACTAAGAACTTATACTTTAAAAATTATATCAAAAATTCAAAAACTTAACCTTAGGTTAAGTTTTTGATGTTGACGCCGTCGCCGTCGCCGCCGCCGCCGCCGTCACCGGAAAAGCGGCGCCTATGTCTCGCTTTTTGCTACGCAGGCGAGACAAAAACTGAAATTGGGGTTTTCTGCCTACAACAGTAAACTCAAATAGGGCATTCTGTCATCAATATTCATCTTCAAACATATTTGTTTTAAAAATATTTGCAGAAATGTGTGTTAATTTTTGCCACAAAATTTGGGCTGCTAACACTTTAAATTTCTTGAAACCTCTCAAAAACTGATTACACTTGAAACGTATAGTGTTTGTTGACACATGAAGTAATAACCAACACCAAACATGATTATGGTAACATTTGTTAGGTTATTTTAATATAAACTGTATAAACAAGTATGAACATAGGAAAATAGATCTGTAGTTGATACACACAGCTTTTGTAATAGATTTTCAAGAACATTTAAAAAATGTGCTTAAAACGCCCATCTATTCAGTGTGAAAGACAAAACAGAAGAAGTACATTTAATAACATAATTGGCAGTAATGCTTATTTGCAGGGGCGGCGATTTCTTTTCATGACCGGGGGGACGAAATGCGAGGGATGGGGGAGAAGTGGCGTATATTGAACAAAAACGTTGGGGGGGGGGGAGAAAAAAATCCGCATCCCCACTCTAACATTGTACATGCAGGCCTCGCGGAACGTTTTTCATAGAGGGGGAGGCTAAAGTATTTTATTAGGTAGAGCAAAGCGAGCATAGCAAGTGGAGCGTAAATTGGCGTGTGGTCCAGGGGCGTAGGCCCATGAAGCTCAGGGGTTTTAGGCATTTAATACGGTCAGATGAGCATCCAGGGGCTCGTCTTAGAGCCCCTGGTGGGGTCCAGAGGGCAGACCCCCCGGAAGCTCAGAGAAAAACCATGCCATTTCAGCAACATTTGTAAATCACTGGTATCGAGTTAGAAATAAATCAAGTTTGAATTTTATTAGGGGGGCAACTGCCCCCAAGCCCCCCCCCCCTCATCATTACGCCAAGGCGAGAGAGCAAAGTGAACGAGAGGGGTAGAGGTTACGGAAGTGACTATCCCCTCACAGGTTTTTGAAGTTTGTTGTATTAACAAATTACATACTTTAATTAGCAAAAGAATAGTATAAAACAAGCAATATACCTTTTTCACACTTCACTTTTCCAAAATATTTACTGTACACTTCGAGGAATATTATGCGGGGGAGCGTAGCTCCGGAGTGAGAAGATTTTTGCATTTTTATTTGTCTAAACGCTGCACTCTAGGGCCCTCCAGAGCCTAAAAGTTTGTTGCAGTCTTTAGTCAGTATTTGCTATACACTTTTTTTCTCAAAAAAACCCTAAAAAAATTGAGGGGGGGGGGGGGACATGTCCCCCCCTCGTCCCCAAGGGATCGCCGCCCCTGCTTATTTGAGAATGGAAAATTGCAAACATATGAGTGTCTTATATAGCATCAAATGACCATTTGCTTCAGCAATGTGAGAGCTGAACAATTGCTAAACAATTTACATGTATAAATAGTGGAGAGAAAACTTTGGAATGAATGCAAATATTTTTTCCCCTTAAACCATAATTGCGTATCAATATCATTTCAATACCTTCATTACAACATACATGTATAACAAGAGATCAATGGACCTTGTATTTAACAGAGCCTGTGAAATTAGTGGCCACATCAATTACTATACTATATTACTATATTATCACTTGTGCCCTTTGGTAACTACATCGAAAATGTACCACAGATGATTATTTTTGTAATATACCCCCCCCCCCATACATAAACATCTGGCAACAGCCGCAACACTACGTACAAGAGACCTAAAAGTAATAATTTTCCACAATTGAGACCCTTAGGGGAGCACTGCCTGAGTCCTCATGAGGGGCAAGGTAATCAATGCAAACAAATTCAGATCCCCTCTCAAATGTCAAATCTTATTGAGTGCCAGCATTAAGTTTTCATACATGCCAACATTTGAAAATCAGAAATCTGTACAAATTATGCTATTTTCAAAAAAAAGAGGAACAATCCTAACTCTCCTATTCAATACTACAGACAAATTTGTACAAGAAGAGGAACACCTGCATTAAAATGATAATTATCTTCTCCCAAAAAGAGGAATGTTCCTCTTTAATCTGTACAGTTGGCATGTATGAGTTTTAGAATCAAAGTAAAGAAATTGCTATATACATGTATGGACATTTTCGGGGTTTCCGTTGAGGGGCAAGGTACCTCAACAACCTATCATTTCTCATGAATGATCCCTGCCAAATTTGATTAAATTCTGTTGTGTAGTTTTTCAAAGAAAAATTGAACAATTAACCTTAATGCTTCCTGCTGTAATATGTGCCAGAGGTATAAAAGTAAAGTTAATCTTTACTAAAGACCCCCCCCCCCCCACCAAAAAATGAATATATATATATTATATATATATATAAAAATAAACAAAAATAAAAAAAAATCCTCATATTAAAGGTACTATGTCCCTTTTGCAGCCAACCTCAAATTCTGTAGAACTTTGCAGGAATTATGAATATGTCATGTATGTCCTCTCTGTAAAATATAAACGTTAGCAGTGTCCTAATATTCAAATTAGGCAAGGAAACCCGTTTACTTGCTAGACTTCACTGTCAGACACTATTGAGTGACTGACTGGCTTTTTTTTCTTCTCTGGTAATAACATACATGAAATGAGCTGTAAAGGGTACATGAGCATTTGTCTACGTCAATAACCCACTTCTTGTGATGGCCAAAATTAAACTGATTGAATCTTTGCGCAGCATAAAACATATGACCATTCGGTACAATGGTCTGAAAATCAAGACTGTTACTTATTGGCCCATTTGAAGACTTTTTCAAGCCCCACTTTCTTTAGGGCAATTTTAAATTAGTATTATCTTTCAAATGCCGTTGGAATTTAACCTTTTCATTTGTTTTGGCCTGCAAATGGGACATAATACCTTTAAAGGTAATACAAAGTTTGGGGGAATTTTGAAAATTGGGTGGATAGTGATTCTTTACAATTTTGATATATTTGGATGCCCATGTGGATGTATTATAAGCATAAGCACTATCAAATTTAGCCCCTAAAACATTTCTGTTTTCGAGAAAAATTGAATATAAAAATTTACCGGTGCTCCCGGAAAATTTCGATAAATTTCAAATAGCGCCTACGGCCGTACAATGGTAACTGCGACCATGAAATCTTAGAATATGTCGTTGTGATATATAATTTCCAAACCGAAATAGCTAATTGGTCGATTTTAGTCAAGAAACATTGTTTTATAGCTTAATTAATATATTGACCTTGAGAGGGAGTTATACAACATAAAAAGTTAATTATTTACAATTTCATAACTTTAGAATCGATTTCAACCGCGACAACGTTCACTGAATATTGTAGGATAGTATATGCTTCCAATATGTTTATTTGAACCAAATTCATGACCCCATACCAAAACTTTGTAATACCTTTAATAAGAAGCTCTGAATGTACACTATTTATTGAGCTGCTTAACAGTTAAATAAGGGCATTACAAGGACACAATTTTGGTAAGGCAAACAGCAATTTGCATTCCTAAAATTGAATTGGTAGTACAAATTGCATATTACAAAAATGACAAGATCTTTTCTGTTCTGAAATTGTTTCCTCAATTGTTTTGCATGTTTCATATTATTGTACTCTGTTTCTCGTATTATTGTAATGCTGGTGGGAAGCATATTTCCACATTGTGGACAAATACATCAAATCAATCAATCATGAGTGTCCCATTTGAGATTGGACTGCATAAACACTCCGAGCAGCTTGATGACATTGCAGTGTTGGACAGTGTGATCAGCAAGGATAAGGCGAGAGGGCATCGGACAAATAGCTCAGGCAATGTCCTGCTCAGATGATTCTGGGCAGTGGCGTTGAAGTCTGAGGCTTCTACAAATGCGCTTCACCTGCCGAACACTATAAAGGGAAAGATAAATATATCACAGTTTAAACCCTAAATACACTAAACATATACTATAATAATATTCCACCCAGCAACGTTTACATGTGCAAAACAATCATATAATGATACATAAACAGGAGCCCCCAACAGTTGATTTAAAATTATGCAATAGCATTATCAGATATTTTATGAGCATGCCATTCAAAGCAATGATACATGAGGGTTGGTTTTATGTTATTAAGAAATGTTCCAGGTTTTTGAAAGATTTATATTTTGGGTTCTAAAGGTACATCCATGAATAAAATTAGAACAAATACAAAAACATTACGTATACAAAAATTGTTTCTTAGTTCATACCTCTCTTCCTGATGCCATCTCGATAATGCTCCATGAATACCCTGCTACCGTAAGAGGCAATCTGGTAAAGTACTGTGCATTATAGAATTTGTGAAATCAAGGAGTAAAACAATTTTTGTTTTAACTTAGAAAAGCATCCACATATACACTGTTTTCACATCTATTATATCAAGTGGTTAGCTTTGAAATACTAGTTACTCATGTGTTAAGATCCTACTGATGGTTTACACATAAAGTGAAGTATTGCAGAATGAATTGCACATTTACAGGGGCGAAGCTCCCAGAAGCTCAGAGGTTTTGGGCAATAAATTACGGTCAGATGAGCATATTTTGATACCTTATTTGTGACACTGGCAGGACATGAATTGGCGTGGGGTCCACGGGACGGAGCCTCCAGAAGTTCAGGGGTTTTAGGCATTTTATAACGGTCACATAAGCATGCAGGGGCCCGCCTTAGGGCCCCTGGTGGGGTCGATGGGTGGAGCCCCCGAAGCTCAGGGGTTTTAGGCATTTAATAAAGGTCAGATGAGCAAATTTTGACACCTTATTATTTTGTGACAAAGGCAGGTCACTATTCTTTCTTTCTTTTTTCATGAATTTGCCATTTTCCAACAAACGCATAAAAAAGTATAATTTACTAGACATTGAGGAAAAAATCTCTGAAAACTATATCATTTCAGCAGCATTTGTAAATCACCGGTATCAAATTAGAAATAAACCATGTTTAAAATATATTTGGGGGGCATCTGTCACCCCCCAAGCACCCCCCCCCCCCCCCCCGATCTACACCTTATTGGCTGGAAAAATCGTAACTGTTCTCCCCTTCTTTTTTGTTCCCTTTTAGCTCTCCTATTTCCCTTTCCCTTCCTCCCCCCCCCCCCCCCACCCGGGGGCGGGGGCGGGGGAAGGGGGGGGGGGGGAGGCAAGGGCTTTTTGCCCCCCCCCCGAACTACAACTTGTTAGCGGGAAAATTGCAACTCTTCTTCCTCTTCTTTCTATCCCTTTCTCTTCTTTTCCTTCTCTCTCTCTCTCTTTTTTTTGAGGGGGGGAGGGGGGGGGGGAGGGGCAAGGCCCGCTGGCTCCCCCCCCCCTGGATCCGCGCCTGGTTATATATCTTTTCATAAATTATACACAATATAGCAAGATATATTTTCCATATAAGTAAGGAAGTTAGATTTTCAAGATTTTAAGCCATTAAGATATGATTGTGACCGTTAGGCGTTACGCGAACGATGGCGTACCCTGTATTACCGGTATGTCTTTTTTAAAAGTATATTGTACCTTTTATCTTTGATGATTATATAGAGACATCCCCATTACGTTCATGTAGCTTATGAATCTGCCCCGCTACCTTCAATATAATTTTGTTTGCTTATTTAATTTCTATGAATAGCGACCCTTTCTGTATTATGAATAGCGACCCTCTTATTGTATTATGAATAGCCACCCTCTTCTCGTATTATGAATAGCGACCCCCTTCTCATATTATGAATAGCCACCCTCTTCTCCTTTATGAATAGCGACCCCCTTCTTCGATTATGAATAGCGGTTCTTACATGTATGAATAATGACCCTAATGAATAATGACCCTTTTCTCAAATTATGAAAAGTGGTCCTTATGAATAGCGGTCCTTATGAATAGTAAGCAGATCTCATTTTAACAGACCTTTAGATGAGCATACATGTGGTATGTACATTGCATTTCAATTTTTAAACAAAAAGGGTAACTGCCCAATTCTCCATTGACAAATCTAACAGGTCTTCAAAATAAAGTAGTCCTTTTTATATTTAGACTGGTGTCTATTGGACATTTCTAGTTCATACCTTTACAAATAAAAGTATTTCTTGTGCAAGCTTCATTTAAGGTTCTTGTTAACATTGTTCAGATGAGAGAAAATGGTGATAAGGTAGTGACTTCAATGCTCGATATACATTTAAAGATAATCTGAAAGTTTGAGTGAAAACAGGCCATCATTAATGATCAAAATTTGAAAAAAATTATCTGATTAATTCCGAAATTCTCCCAACTATATTATCGTATGTATAATGTATCAACTAGGTTTTTAGCAAGGACAATTTTTAAAAAAGTATTACAAGCCGTTCGACTGTAGTAACACTCCTTCATAAAGAAAACAACATATTAGGCCAGCCCCCAGGGGTTGTTAAAGAGAAGGGAAACAACATCAGTGTCTGTAACAGCAGCTTAGCAATCTATAACCCATCATTATCTAAGATAATTTTTATTTTGTTATCATTTCAACGCATACATGTACACTCAATAAGGATACATTCAGCTTAGTTCCTATCATCCTGAGCTGGTTTGTATGGAGTGTTGATACATGGCAGTTGTACTACAAGTTGTAGGGCTTGCTTGCATGAATGCCAACCAGGTAATCTGTTGAATGAATAATAAAAGAAACATATGCAAACAACATCTAGTGATAAACTTTGCACATTATAAAACAAAAAGAAAAACATCAAAACATTTTTTTTTTACTCCAATAGATGAATTTTTGTAAGATAATCACACTGTGAGTGGATTACCCTTTAGCGTTTACAGTTAGACTTCATGCATCGTAGGACTCTACGAGTTCGCTGCCCATTGACTAAAAAGTTATGAGTCTTATGTTTTTATCAAGTTTATGACAGAGATATAACCGTGTCAGAGGCATCATAAATACATACGGTAGTACTTAGTCAGGATGTTGTCCTTAATCTTGGCAAAGAGGTCTTCGTGAAACATGTAGCGGACAAGTAGCTTACTAAAGCTGATTTGGTCAATAAGTTAGACTTATGACGGTTTCGAGAAACTGGCCCCTGGCCTGGGTGCTAGCCGTAATTTGCTAATTAGACTAGTAAATACCTAATAGTAATATAGATCTAACTTAAAGTGACTCAGTAACATTGCCTCAGATTCTGAAACAAAATCATGGATTTAGCTCATGCTGCAATCATAATTTTAAACCTTTAAACCTTTAGCTTAGCCTCTGTTAGGTCAGTCAGGAATCCCGTGACTTTTACAAGCCAATCGTCTGTCTGATTATCAAGTTATTTATGATTGGAAAATCAAAATCAAAACGGTTTTTATAAACTAGGGCCTAAGCCTAGTCTATTCAGGAAAATAAGTATGGTAAAACCGGTCACTCAAAGATTATTACTTTTTTGAGCCACTTCATGATCATTTTCAAGCGAAATTTGTTTAGGGCTTCAATATTCAGTAGGGAAGCTGGTACAAGAATAAGGATCATCTGCATTTCCAATTTTCCAATTTCCAATCCACGCGTTGGTGATGCGAAAAACGGATTCCGCGATGTTTTTATTGATTCATTTTACATTGACTTATATAAGTTTGTACAGAGACCTTCACATAATAATATAAATCCTCGAGAAGACGCACAACCCATAAAAGAAGATGGCGCTTGTTTAGAAACCTATCCAAAATTTGAACGTAACTCTGGCATGGAGATACCCTACTAAAACATACCCAAAATGAAGTAAATATTCATTAAATGTCCAAATAAAAATCATGAGTTAAAAGTTGTTATGTTTATTACCTGTTTCGTGTCAATTTTCTTGCTATTTTTGGAGTATTTTTCGGAAAAACGATGATATCAGTACTATACCTACACTTTTTCATGGCAAACCGCTGCACAATACAAGTACAAACCGATGGTAGGTTGCGGGCGGATGCGCGCCTGTGTGAAGTAATGTCTCGGATCCTCATTACGGTAGATAACTTCACACAGGCGTGCGCCCGCCCGCAACTCACCATCGATATGCACTTGTATTGTGCAGCGGTTTGCCGTGAAACCTGAGAAAAAGTGTATACTAATATCATTGTTTTTCCGAAAAATACTCCAAAAATAACAAAAAAATTGACACGAAACAGGTAATAAACATAACTTTTAACTCATGATTTTTATTTGGACATTTAATGAATATTTACTTCATTTTGGGTCTAGACTATGTTATAGTAGGGTATCTCCACGCCGGAGTTACTGGTCAAATTTTAGATACGTTTCTGAACAAACGCCAAGGAGACTGGGATTATTTTCTTACAAGGAATCTGTTTTTTGCATGCCCTGAAACCCGCAGAGTGCCGATGAAAAAAAGACGTTCGCGAACGCAATTTGTCAGTTTTTATGACTAGGATATCCTTGTTTATGCAGAAGATCCTCATTCTCGGACCAGCGCCCCTAATCATGTCATAAAATAATCACAGACATAGTTATAAATAACACGTAGATCTAGGGCCATGCATGATTGCATCTCAGAGTCAGACTTAACATTGTTAAACGATCCCTTTCCTTGGATTTAAGTAATAGATCTATCATGATTTGTAGATCTAACTTTAGATCTGGTGCTTGCCTACAATCAAATTGAATCAGCTCAGCTCAGCTCATCTCAGCTCAGTTTGCGTCTAGTCGACGATTACGAGTGTGCTATTGCAATGGACTCTGTCATGCAGTCTTTGTTGACTCAGTTTGAGAAATTGAGTGTGCTAGTACGTAGGCCTACTAATAAAAGTAGGCCTAGATCATCATGATCATCTATCATCTAGATCAATTACATTACTCAATAGATATTACAACATGGAAATGAATGTATGGGAAAATGCATTGAGTGCATCTAGACCATGATTATTTATTGATTGCATAGTCTACCAGGTAATTTTCCCGCTGTGCAATTACTTTTATCCCTATCTTGTCAAACATAAAATACAAATA
This sequence comes from Strongylocentrotus droebachiensis, assembly GCA_035222895.1. NCBI lineage: Eukaryota > Metazoa > Echinodermata > Echinoidea > Camarodonta > Strongylocentrotidae > Strongylocentrotus > Strongylocentrotus droebachiensis. Next base: position 16,139 of record JAVYIG010000630.1, read on the forward strand.
GATCTAGAGCATAATATGAAGTTAAACCTACCATTTTCACAGAAATCATCGTAAAAACGCTCGTCATAATAATCAGCTAGGCCTAAAGTTAGAGGGCTGGTTTTGTTCACGAAGCGCCCGTCAGGAGAGTACACGATAGAGTACACGATAAAATTCACGATATCGTGAACTTTATATCGTACACTTTTCACGATAAAGTTCACGATATCGTGAATTTTATCGCCAATTTTTCACGAAGAAATTGACGATATCGTGAATTTCGTGAACTTCGTCGTGAAAAATTGGCGATAAAATTCACGAAATCGTGAACTTTATCGTGAAAAGTTCACGATTTAGTCTTTTCGCGATGTCCCTTCAGAGCCACCATAATATTCTCTTGCTTCTCGTAAAGTTCATTACACAAGGTCAGAATCCTTGGCAAGAGATAGAAAATAACAATCATGGTCTTTAAGCACTTACATTCTTTCACGCAGCTCAGCATCCATCAATCATTTTAGGGATTACGGGGTCGAGAATTGACCGAGCTCACACTCACATAACAATCTTGTCCTACCCTGCACCCGGTCCACATAGCACCGGTGATTTTGTTTTTTAAAGTCCTTATAAAAGTAAATGTTACAAAAAAAAACACCCATCAACACAGAAAATAAATAAAAAATATTATTTATGCAAAATCATGAAACCATGTAACCATGGTAACAATTTCCTGTAATTACCAGCCAGATAGAATAATACCCATCTTTGTTAAACTTTTATCATGTTCATGTTATGATGACATCATGCAATATTTAATTAAATTTCCCCAAAAATAGCCTTTTTATTATTTTGGGGCACTTTCTGTTGTAATTTCTCCCGCTATAAACATTAGTTCATCTAAAATTAGACCTCAACATATTTTTATTATTTTAACATCCCGACAAATTCGACAAAATATTGTAAATAAAAGCTTTTAACATACCTTCAAGTGGGTCTGTGAATTTCACTGCTGAGACGATACTTGAATACGAGACGAAAACCAAGAGCAGTTGTAATATTGTCGACTTCATGATGATTTTAAAGGTGATACAACTTCAACCTTTAGAAGTAGAGTTTTGAATCAAAGAGTCAATGCCAGGCGATTGTTGGCCACGTGTATACCGGTGTCCGTCTCCTATACCTGAAAGCTTTTTATCATAAAAATAAGCACTTCCAGCCGGCAGAAAGCTCACAAGTTCTTGCTAAGTTAGCTGCGAATTTATCAAAGACAGATCACTGAATCAAAATATGTATCTGCCTGAGCTCATGAAAACGTTCGATGTTATGGTGGGTAGGTGTATTTATGAGTTTGTTTGGAACTCGAGCTCTGAATGTTCGTTAGGATGATGATCGAAGTTACTACTAAAACCAACGTGGAATCACACGGCAGGTTATCAAATAAAAACACAACAAGCTCCGCCCACCTTTTTGTCATTACTGGCTAACAGGTGGACGGTGCCGCTTGCTCATTGGACGAGAGAGAAAAGTGGTACGACATTTTGACGAATGAGAATCGCGAATGACTCAGCATGCGCACGCCCCCTGACACACCCCTTTCGAGTTGAATTACGGCTGTGTTGTTGTTTTGCGGTTGAGTGATTCACGATGTAAACATAAACTGTAAAGTGGATTTTTATTTCGTCCGTTTGACCTCTCTCTCTGTTATAGATGTCAGGGTTAACGGATGAAATTTACGAGAGAAGGAATGCTGATATGAAAATGTTAGAAACAAACGGTTTACATCTGTTTGAGAAAGACACGATTGGTCCAGAAGAAATGGCACCATAATCGTCATATCAAAATGCCTCTATGATATAAAAAGTTCCTACGTTTTCTTTATCGACAAGAACAATAGAACAGGAACTAGGACTGCCTGAGTGCAATTATAAAGTAGAAACTATTTCATGTTTTATCACCATCATACATGTCTTTCTTCTAATTTCAACATGTTCACGCACGTGCTGAAGATGAAGACTTTCGACCATCAATCATTAGCATTTCTAAGGACTCTGCCAAAGCTGATGATCATACCGCTCTCGAACATATATCACTTATCACCTTTTTTAACTTTAGAAAGACATCAAACTATATTTACGTCGACATCACGTTCCTCAATAAAACATTGCAGCGAGAGTTTCATAACTCTATATGATATTTTCTTGATATTACATCTTATTTAAACAGAAAGTTACCAATGACTTCTTATGAAATGGAACTTGTTAGATTGTTTACAATATAGAGGGCATTCCGGTACGTATCAAGAATGAAGAAAATGATGATTAGATACTCATGATAAGAGTGTTGGAAGAGAAATTTATCGCTCGTCTTCTTATTCTTCGAAACATGTTTGTCATTCAGGTGCAAATACGACAATGAATTGGTCGGAGCCTAATGATCAACAACATTCTTATAATAGTTCTGTACCCTATCACGCCCTCCTATAGTATTTATGATTGATTTACAAAACAATTTTGCTTCAAATATTAGCCTCGGTAAGTGTAACAATGAACCCTCATCCTATATAACGAAGGTGAAAAGTTGACAAGCCTTGGAGGTGTGTCTTGTCGTTTTCCTTGGAAACCCCCCTCAACCAAGGCCTGTACCTGGGCAGAGAGCACCTGCTCCGGTACATCAAAACCACGTAAAAACACGGAACTTTTGACCACAAGAAACTATGAGTAATGACCACAGTCTCACTCTTCAGTCACGTCAAATATTGTTGTTTTTTAACAACAAAGAATGTGCTTCATGTATTGACCATCGTAAAATCAATGGTGGATCCAAGGAGCTATTCCATTGATAGAACAACTTTATTGTTCATGAATCATGGTAAGATAATAATTATAGATTCTTTTACGCGGTAGGATAATAGTGTTTTTGTGCGGTTCATTTGCAACAGTTGATGATTATTGAGTCAACTTGTTTATTTATAGGTCATTGTAAAGATACTCAAGCCGCAAGAAAAGGGGAAAAAAGACAAGTAAGTTAAAGAGAATGGGGAACATCAAATGAAACAGAGAGAGAGAGAGAGGGGAGAGGGGAGAGGGGAGAGAGAGAGAGAGAGAGAGAGAGAGAGAGAGAGAACACGTGATCTAGCAATCGAGGAGGGGAGGGGGCGTATTGCATCTTCTTTTTTCGTCTCTCTTTCTTTCTCTCTCTATCTATCTTGTCTACCTTTATCCCAATTTCTACTTTTTCCCCCATTTTCGCCATTCAACAGGAGGGTGCACGTCCGCTGCTCCATCCACTGACCACTCTCCCTCCTGTTGGTCATCTGGTCACCCATAGAATGTTGCCTGAAATTAAAGACTACCCCTAACAATCACAAACACACCCCCTTGGCGAAGAGCCAAATTACAATTAATTTCGTCGTAAAGAAGTTCCGCTACTTTCATTGATGAGAATGATGCACTTTTCTATCAATCGATGAACTTTAAGAGAACTTTTGATAACAAACAAACCCTCACAATAACCATGACCACGGCGGATTGTACACGGACACCTGAATGAATATTGTTGGAAAGAGGTGTGAGAAAATATCAAGTGATAATACGACAGTATGATAGAAAGAGAGTTGGGAGGGGGTAATAATAGAGATGGGCGAGTGGGGGCAGTAACAGCATGCAAGATGAAAAGGAACGACGATAATGATAACAATATTGACAGAGCGCCTTCCCAGTAAACAACCCAACGTAATTACACTGTATTATTACATCAATCATTGATACTTTCCGATTTAAGTAAAAGACGTGCAAAGCATTGCAGATTATAATTATTCATAAAAAATAAGACATCAAAAAGGGAGATTGATTCAACGAAAGCATATACTTTCTTCAAAGTGAATGAGTTTAAAATAGGGTAATCTCGTTATAACTTATAAAGAATACCCAAAACATACCTCTCATTTTCAAGATAGAATCAGAATAAGCATTTACGGAGGTTTGTTTGATTTTGTTGGTGCCCCCCCCCCCCATTTTTTAAAACATTATTCCTCCATAAATCAATGCGAGGCATATGTATAAAATGAATGCAAGAACTACCAGCACAATCAGAGGTCCCAGACCCCCCCCCCCCCCCCTCTAGAAAAAAAATGTATATATATTCCTTTTCGAACCTGAAAATAAGTTATTATCATTTCACTCTTGGCATTCGTTCAAACTCATTGATTTATTCGCAACCTTTTATTCTGTCATTTATGCATTCCCTTTTATCACATGTACTTCAGATGAAGGTTGCCAATTTCATTAATCGGATTGATTTTTCTTGTTTTGGATAGAAAGAACATTGACCACGTAACCCCGACCCAGCTCTGTTGAAAGGAAATGGTTCACTGCTATCTGTACAAAAAGCATTATGACGTCAAAGTGAGATTTAACCAATTGTTTAGCTATACGGGCACATGCGAACCACCCCCCTCCCCCCCCCCACATCGAATGGCGAACGAAAACAGAGAAGAGGAAATGATTGTTTAAAGAGAGAGAGAGAGAGAGAGAGAGAGAGAGAGAGAGATAGAGAGAGAAAATGGGGAAGGGGAGACGATAGGACCCCTCCCAACCTTGTAAATGAGCTGAGTGAGACCCCCATCTTGCCAGTGCCCCTCTTATTGCTGAATTCCCGCTACGCCACTATAATGTGGTTAAAAGATAAGCATTCAAAACAAAAAAAAAATTGAAAATGGGCATTTGGAAGCCTTTCTTAGAAGGAAATTATCTGAGGGGCGTTTGTCATATAATCACCTCATCATATGTCAATGTCCGTTCCCCTTTGTCCGAATAACCTTTTTGTCTTATGACTGTATTCATTACATTTTTATTGGCGAATGACCTCTCATTAAAGTGTTCTCAATAACGGTGGTTGGTTAGGCACGTTTATATTTTACTATATAACTGTAATACTTAGCATAAGAATAAGATGATGCTGTTCTGCAATTTTTCCTTGAAGTGAAATCCATTCAATGTAAATTACAATCCGGGTCAAGGCGTCGGTCAAACTCGTGAAACTGTGTTTTTTATAAATTGAATAAAACTCTTTGAAATGAGAGTCAAGGTTTCTCAATGACATTATCCTTGTAATCAATCTTGTAGAAATTCGTAATCAGGGATTCTCTTTACAACATAACAATATATTTCTTTATAGATTAATAATTATTGGAACCTTGATAAAGTCAGAAAAGGTTGACATTATCAAAATAAAGCTTTATCCACAAATCTGAGTGACCAAGTACATGTTATTGTATTTTGTGTTGGCTTTCCTATTTTCCAATTACACATGAAGTATTTTGTGTTCGATTCTTTTTTAAACATGGACAGGCGTTATTGTTTTTTGTCTCTAAAATACTAACGCCGGAAGATGCATGGAGAAGAAATCGAAGATCAGAATCAGATATATTATACTTTACATTGGTGAAAGACCTTTTAAACGAAAGGTAATTTGTAAACGAATTTCTGCTTTGAATAAATTATGTATTGGTCTATTTTTATTCACCGGGTAAATCATACTTTCAAAGGAAATGAGTATCATTTAGTATGTAACCTTTTAATTTGCACTCTTCTGAATAAATCGCTTCTTATGCACGTATAGCATTTTTGCTTTCTGTTTGATAACGTTTTATATGAAACGTAATGTGACACCTGCAATAGCTACAAAATACTAAATTGATTTTTTTTTTTTAATTCTTCAATATTTATTGTTTAACCCTTAGCAGCCACGTTATTTCATTTCGTTTTCATGCTTTCCTACTAGACTTTAATCTCTCAATATCTAAACTCAAGAGTCAATATCACTTTGACTTCCAGCAATAGTCCAAATGACTGAAAAACTAGCACGTGCACACAAATGATATCCGAATTGTCTCCGTTTCGTTTTCAATGGGATATGAAAATAACCCAAGGTGATTGGTTTTTCCAAGAACTAGGATGATGATATTACTTTGAAAGTGATAATGAAACCTCGTACATGGCACTGCATGTCAAATGTATTATATGAACTCCCTTTTATTCAACAATCGAAAGAACTTATTCCTCACTGTTTCCACCCGAAGAAAACCACTATCAAATTATTTTGTGTTTATAGAACATGTATTCAGTCAGTAACATATTGCCATGTTGAACTTCTTCTTGAGTTCATAATTATGCTCTGTTCTTTACGGCATTTGAAATGCAAAGTGCAGATTCTTGATATGCAATGTAATTTGTAATTGGGATTTTACAGATTTATATCAATCAGATTATGATTATTTACGTCTCGGTATCGACCCGAAAGACGTGACTCAGTTTCGAACCGGGGTCTGCCTGAGTCAGTTTGTAGGCGAAGACAGAGAGCTGACCAAGTGAACGTACCACTAGACCAACTCGCATCTCCTTTTCTATTATGATAACAACGAAATATTATAACGAGACAATCGTACGATACAGTCATCATACATTCACATTAATTAGTTTAGATTGATGCGTGTTCTTCAAACCATTGAAAGAATCGGACCATAATTGTATCTATAGATGTAAAGCTGTGGTTCAAGCGCGTGGGGAGAGACGAATTTCCGAAATGTGAAGTGGCCTAAAAGCCGCCTAATTAAAAGGGGCGTGTAGTTGTATTTTCCTATACATCCAAGCATATCATTTCACCTCTGCCCGCGTTCATTTGGCTGCGGAGAAATACTTTTTAAAAATATATCATTTACAGAAAAGGGGGCGTACCGGGGGCGTACAATTAAACGTTTTGCTCGGCTTCATGACACAAGAGCCTAAATTCGTAATGGGCAGAGAGTATGCATGACGAATCGGATATCTAATCGATTTTATTTGTGGTACGTGGATTAACTCGCTCGTGTTCAATGAAGTGCAGACATCGCACCACCGGGAGAGAGCGAATGAGATCTCGACTGAATCTCGGATCATCATCGGTCGGTAAAGTGGAACGATGTCCTCAGATAGAGTGACGTCATCGCATCACCATTCCTTTTGTTTGCATAGAAAAATCGAAATTTAGAAAAAGCGAATGAAATATACAGTAATTAAAAGAAAAATGACAAATCTCAAATATAAGCTGGCGTTAGCTTTCCCCTTATGGTGAAGGTCCTGGTGACAGTTTTAATGAGAAATGCAACTCCTTTATCAAGCGCCTTTATACCAATTTATCAAGGAATTTCTTTTTAATTATTATCATCAGTCCCACAATTAAAAAAAAATTATATTTTAATATATATATCGTATTCATATATCGTATTTTCGTATTACGAAACAAGGAAAACGGTAAGGTAATTTAAATGACCCATCTCACCATTTATCAGGGGGTGTTCATGTGCATGATGCCAGTCATGATCGAGTGCAGAGGTATATTATGATTACTGTTGTATGGTGAAAGACCTGTTTAATTTGAATGACTAATCATGGTCACCAATGATAATGATGATAAACCTGGTTGATGGATATGTTTTTAGCGATGGCTCAGTGGTAGAGCACTGGTCTCGTAACTGGAGGTCCCAGGTTCGAAAACAAGTTTGGTTAAGGTATGAATTCTCATTACCCCAAGTACCTCGGAGCCGTCGGTCTTTAAAAGTATATTCTTCCACCCCCCCCCCCCCCCCCTTCTCCTCTCCTCTCTCTCTCTTTCCCCTCTCTTTCTCTCACTCCAACTCTTCCTTCTTTTTTCACAAAGTTCAACGGTCCGGAATGATTTTTGTGTTTATAAGAGACAATAACATCCTTATATACAACTACCTTCCTTTTCCTGATCAGACGATAAGATAAAACCCATCAAAAACCTTATAAAATATACAAAGTGTATGACATCATCTTGAAAACTGTAATCATAAGAATTTTCACTTCTGATTCTGTGAATTATATTATTTTTTTCCTCAAAATCACTCAATAAAAATGTGCAGAGTGCATGCCATGATTACAGAAGAAAAACAAAAGTAGCCAGGATACGTGATTTATAAAAATATTAACAATTCTAATTCTAGTGACTGGTGAATGCAGCGATTCGGTCTTTTTTGTCTTCAATACAAAACCTTCTTTTTTTTGGGGGGGGGGTTAATGTCCTGATTAAATAAGTAGTTCGCTAACCTATACGAAACCTATTTTGTATTTCCTCCAAACTATGAAAATAAGAATTACCGATGTTGTATTAGTCGTTCTTCTATTACCTCTGAGCTAGATTTGATTGTATTATTATGATTAATTGATTATTTAAAAATTAACATGACTATAATTTGACTATAATTATAATACTTAATTCACTTGTGGCGTAATAAGCAAAGGATCACAGCTGAACTAAAAGCTGAACTAAGCTTCAAAATCGAAATGAATATCATAAAATATTACTCTGACAAAATAATACTGTCATCATCATCATATAATTTGATTGTTCTGTCAAAATTTTGAAAATGTACTTTATGATATTAGTTATTCAGTATTTCAATTACACCTGTTTACACCATTACCGTTACTAATACCGTATCGTACTCAACCAGAAACTTAACTATTATTTTTATTACACTAACCACCTACACAAATTCACACGATGAGGTATATAGTATATTACTATCTACCGGGATAAGGGAGGTCTTGAAACAATGGGATGTGCTATCTTCCGCTAATTTTAGGCGGGAACTTCCCGTCAATAGCATGGAATTTTGCTGGTTTGTTGTCACATGTCTGCTGGACCACCACACCCATTGGACATCCATTTAGAGGTCGGAATAATCATGAACTTTTCAAACGCTCAGATGACATTTCATTTTTATTTTTTTGTAATGGTTTAACCAAAGGCAAATCCACACAGGGAAAATATTGCCCCATGCCCCCTTTTTTAAGCAAAAGTTTTACATAGACGTCGTATGTAACGCTGCATCTAATGTTTTCAAGCATTATCCACCCCTCCCCGCCCTCTCTCCCCCCACCGCTCACCCTCCCCATGTCAGCCAATCTTGGTTTAACCTATATAGAAAATTTAATTACCGATGATGAAATTGTTTGTATTTTCATCATAGCTAATACAATTCTGTGTCGTCATTGTTATAATTGGAGAAATGAAATATAAACTGGGGAAGACTTCGTGTCTTTCAAAATGCTAAATGAAAATGGGAATGAAAATGAGAAATATGAGTGAAGCTGTCACTTTGGAATGTGACTTTGTCTCATCAAAGCTCCGAAAAGGTTACCATGTGATGAAGAGTCACGGGTATTTCATATGTCATTCATAAATGTATTTACATTTTGTTGAGGACTTTGGTGACATAGTTATTTGCACTTGAAATGGAAAATCAATAAAAAGAATAATGTAATTGAATTTGCACTATTAGAAATTTACTAAATATTCATCTACAGTCCTGAAAATATAACCATAAACGTCAATAATTTCAAGAGCTACTGTGTGTCAGATGGCATATTTCATGGAAGGAAAAGTCGTTACATGAAAAATTGTCTCTTTTTTAATTTGATCAAATATTGACCTCATGTTGCATGTGGAATTTCGGAGAATGCTTTTAATAAGTTTTATAAACGTAATAGTTCTCCTTGAAAATGTGAACTATTCATCGACAATTATGATTTTGGAGCTTTAACTGTTCTATTGATTATTTGAAATAAACTGGAAAGTATCGAGTAAATCATTGTTACCTGGTGTAATTGTTTCATTTTTGTTGTCTATATCATTATGTCAAAAATACGTACAAGTATATGTATATGAAGTCAAAGGCAATCGGGTCAATAAACATTGTGGGAGTATTTTGTAGACTGTTCAAACCAGACAGTCGACCCTTTATTTCCTTGGAAACAAATTGTTATTGGCCATTCAGGGTCATGTTATGTCACTTCCATCACCATGGTTACAATGATATAAACAAAGATATAAAGAGGGTAATCCAAACATAACTACAGAACTGTAATAGGTCGCAAATAATCAGATAATTTAACCATTATGTTACCATATTTTGGAAATTCATCATTGTTTCATCACTTTTATTAGTTAATGTTTAGTACCACTTATAAATTCTGCGATGCATTTAGATGCCAATTGTCAATACTCTAGTATATTTAAGTTGACATGTTCCATCGAACACAAGAACGTAAAATCCAACGCGCTTAGATGTAACATTTTAATCCACTGCCGCCCCATCCATGGAGCCCCCTCTCCTCTTCAACGTCCTACTAAAAAACAATCCTGGCTACGACTGCTGGGATGCCATCCAGTTTTGAACCGCTTATTATTCTGTAATTACTTTCTTTCAACAAATGGAAAAATGGCACATTTCCATAAAAAGAAAGAGTTCAGAGCCCTTGTGAATTTGTTGATGTCACTGACTCACCTTGACTTCAAATCAAACTTAAAACCGAATATGTACCCAAAATGAAAGTTATTTACTGTACAAACAACATTTGAACGTTATCTTGTTCCATGATGCTGCCTTCAAATTGTCTTAACCAAAGCTGTCACATTGTCAAACGAGAAGCAGTCATCAGGGCGAGAGTGGTCACGTCATTGTGGGCGTCGTTCGTCTTTGCCGTGAGACAATGTGAAGCCAAAGGATGAGATAACTTACAGACACTTCAAGAAATAATGACATTCAGAATGTTTACACAAAATATCACGCCTGCCAAGTGCACCTTAAACAAGACCTTGTAACAAAAAATGTTAAGGAAGTATTTCAAATTTGATCTCTGACATCGCATTTGACAGTAACAATGTGTTTATTTACAGAGCCCATCCAGCTCTTATTTTCAAGTTGTTAAATCCTTGAGCTAAGAGTGTGGATGGATTAGATGGTTTGGGGAATAAAATGAGCAGGTAATATGACAGTTTGGCAGAAGCGTTTATGAAATACACAACACGAAATTTTTGTCTCTTGACACTGAGAAGTGTTTGCACACCAAAAAGCCGAAGATATGTGATATGAAATCGTGACTTTGGGGCAGTAGCATTGCTCACATCAAGTTCAACTTATTCTTTGAAATGTTTTGAAAGTTGGCACTCCGTTTGTAAATTAAATTAGATCTAGCTGATATTGCGGTGACGGTGGAAAGATGGATCAATTATTGATCAACAAAATGGTAAAAATCCAGTGATTATAATATCCTGTTGTCGAAATTAAGATATTCGAATCAATGCTGCTTTACTTCGAATACCAACCTATCTTCTCTCAATCTTGTTTTTTAATACAAATTTAATTGAAGTTTAGAGGGATGTGGTATCAAATTTAATAACAGTCTTCATTTGGCGTTTCTCCGAATGCATGTCATAACCAAATTTCCTGTAAAGATCCTCACCGTTGATGTATATGATTGCATTTGTCGAATTTGAGGAAAAATATTTTTCGGATGCATTGAATTATATTGTAACACTCCGTTATTCTAATAATAATGGCGATATAATAATTGTTCACGATTGCGTCATGTAGAGTGTCACTTTCTCCACGGACAACAATGAAAACGATCAGGATAGTATTCTTTGAGTATGTTTGATTTATCAATACAAAATGTTGTGGTGGATACAATGTATCCCTAATACACAATGAAGATGCTTATGCCTAAAAGTCTATAGATACATGAATAATAAGTATAGTTGGATGTTATAGAACCAGCTCCTCTCTCGAATGCAGACATCCAGAGAGCCTTGTTTTTCTCGAGCATCCCTTTTTATATTTTTGGGAGAGTAACTGCACATGATCTACCATGAGACATTTAAGACCATATTTGGTCATGATTAACATTCATGAATGTTGATGATTAATGAAGATTAAATGATTATTAGACCGAATGGAGAATAGACAAAATGGGCTATAGACAAACTGGTAGTTATACCGACTGAAAATTAGAGGAAATGAGGAATATATCAAAATGGGTAGTAGTATTATAGGAGATTGACCAAATGAATATTAGCCTAAATGGTCATTAGACCAAATGATATATAGACGGAATGTTAGACCATGTGGATAGTAGGCAGGCTGGGTGTAGACCATATGAGATTAGACCAATTGAGAAAGTCATTTGTGTAATGTAATCGAATTTATTGCACAAATCTTTGGTAAAAGTAATGCCTCGTTACAAATTATTTCATTCACCTGTTACGAATAATTGTATTTCAATAGTCAGTAGGACAAGCCGTAATGTTTGTCCGACCTTGCAAAAATTAATGTATGCAACTCGCATTTCGACTATTGAAATACCATTATTCGCAACAGGTGAATGAAATAATTTGTAACGAGGCTCTTAACAAAGATTTATGCCTAATATTGATTACATTATGAAAATGGTCTGTTGAGTAGTAGACGAACTGGTTGTAGACCAACACGACACCCAATCATATCGTTTCACTTTAAGGGGCTATCTCAATGAGCGGTGAATGCTTACGAACGTTGCTTTCTGACGAATGTTGGCGAAAATCAGGGTTCTCTTTTTAATGTTCAACATTTCTTTGCGACAAAAACAATTGTTTGCGAACTTTCTTGCAAACTAACATACCCTGCTTTTACAAACCTTTTGCAAACCTTTTACGAACCCTGGTGAATACGTTCGCAAGCATTCGCCGCTCAGTCCCGGCGCTCAGTATTTAAAGATACCACCTTTGGCACATAACATGCTCCACATCAGAAATACTTGGCAACATTTCCAGAGACACCTGTGGGCTTCTAAAACAATTTCATTGTTGAACCTCATCACCTCGATTAGTTTCTAGTTTACACACATGATACATGCATCTCTTTACGATATCGAGTTTCAAGATAACTTGATGAAGTCATTTTCATCCTTGCTTCTTAGATATGAAAGTTGACCTACATTAAAAACTGCTTCGTCATTCCACTTTTTGTTTAATGCTAGATAATGATATCGCATTCCTTTCTTTTTGGAACGACTCCAAGATGAGTTATGGGAAGAGGAAATAGATCGAAGTCTGGAATAAAATGAATGAGTAATGGCATGGATACAGGTGGTATGACAGAGGGTTGGTGACAAAGAGACGATTGGAACAGAAAGTGACATTAGCGTAGGTACATAAGGGGGCACTTGCCTCCATCAACTAGCAAAAAGGGGAATAGAGGGGGAGAGACAAGGGGGAGAGGGAGAGAGAGAGGGAGAGAGAAACGAAGCGAGACGGAAAAGAGAGGGGAGATGGAGGGGGTGAGGGGGAAGGAATGGAGGGAGAGACAGAAAGAAAAAGAGAGAGACAGAAGGAGAGAGAAAGAGAGAGAGAAAGAGAGGGAGAAGAAAGAGAGAGAGATGCATGGGAGGGGTATACGACCTGCAATCACCATTCCCCGCTCGCTCGCTCTGTTCGCTCGCACTTCACTGTTGTCCATGTACGTTAGTAAACGTCTGTTGGTAAATCGAGAGTTCCCGACAAACTTTATCGTTTGAGCTAAGTATTTAATTCGGTGATATTTGTCTTGGTATTCCCAAAGCGTGCAATGCACTATCTTTGGTGTTGATCTTGCATTATATTGTAAACAAGGGATCAAACGTAACTACTTCCCTCAAAGAAATCATTAATCGCAATGGGAAGTCTTTGTCATCACAATACCGTATTTCTTTATGAAAGTATGCATTGATATTCAAAACAAAAAACTGAAACAATCCTTTTTTAGTTCAGGTGGCCACCTTTGCCCTTCATTGTTTTCAGCCCCCACCAAGGTCTATTGCAATGAGTCCCCGTGGTATAGGTCAGGGTAAATATAGCAATGAATACGCAGGTGTGAAGAAGCATAAATCTATTTTTGTTTGTTAAATGATTTATTTATGTTTAAGTCAATGAAGGTGACGCCACGTTTATTCTTTAAATTATATCATACATTTTTTGTTTGGGGGTGGGGGCTGGACGCAGTGTCTTCATAATATTGTCAAAATGTCTATAGCAGGCAGTTTTTTAAATTTCTTTCTCTCTCTCTCTCGCTCTCTCTCTCTCTCTCTCTCTATCTCTCTTGCTACTCTCTCTCTCTCTCTCTCTCCTACACTCATTATTTTTCTCTCTCTCTTTTCATCTCACTTTTTCCCCCTTCTCTCGTCATCTCCCCCTCTCTCTCTCTCTCTCTCTCTGCCTGTCTCCCCTCTCCTCATCACCCTCTCTTCCTCTGTCTGTTTGTTTTTACTCAACCCTTCCTTCTTATAATTTTCTACACACCTAGCACATTAGTAATTATATACAATGATATATAATTATAAAAAGCATCCACAATCAACCCAAGTAGGTTTACGCCCTCAAACACCAATCCCTCATCCTCTTCCCAGTACTCCAAATGACCAGAGGAGAGTTTGTACTTTTCACCCTCCAACTCAGTCTCAGTGACCTCATCGTGATGTCATCACAGAGGCCGGTGAAAATAAAGGTCACTGAAGCTGATCATCTTCAAATAACGTCCAATGTAATAACTGTCACCAAAAAAAAAGTTTTTAGGCAAGAAAACAAACTTTGTTTTTAACATCTTCCTTTTCACTCTCTTTGGGCGAGGTAAAATGTTTTAGTTTAGTTTAGTTCTATAAAGTTTGGATTTAGGACACTCTAGATCTAGATAAGTATGACCGGACTAGGAGCTTGCAATGGTCATCTCGAAAGTAAAGCTAGCCTTCTAGTTTTAAAGTCCGCATCCTCTCTCTTTCTCTCTCTCTCTCTCTCTCTCTCTCTCTCTCTCTCTCTTTCTCTTCCTCCCTCTCTCTCTCTCTCTCTCTCTCTCTTTATCTATCTCTATATCTCTATATCTGTATATCTGTTTCCCCCTTTCTGTTTCTCTCTGTCCTGTTACAATAGGGGCTTTTCGTTTGTGTGGACGAGGACGGCGTTCACGTCCTCTAACGATGCGAATTGGCGTCAGACACCCATCGCTTAAGTCGCATAAGTAAAGATCATGAAATTGTGATCATTACAAAAACTCTGAAGATAGATGGCGCTAGTCCATAGACAACTCAACAATAGAGTGTGAGTGCTCCAGCACATTGCAGGTGTGAGGGAGCCAAAGCGGTTTAATCATTGTGTTTTTGAAGCGATTGAGAAGGGGATTAATGGGGGGGGGGGAGGAGGAGGAGGGGCTGGTCAGAGGAGGCGTGGCTTTTATGAACAGGTAGTGTTTACAAACTTCTCGGCCCTCATTGTCATGTATGTATAATTAATAAATAGAGAGAGAGAGAGAGAGAGAGAGAGAGAGAGAGAGAGAGCAAGAGAGAGAAGTCGAAACACAGAAACAAAATATATAGAAACCTTTCCGCATTGGATTCAAGCCAAAATGAAGCGTTGGTCGTTGTTGTACACGTGAGGGAAAACCTTTGGTTTATTTGTTTATAAACAGTACGCTTTCACGTAATAAAGAAAGCAAAGTGTCAATGTATTTAAACGATTTTCGGTGTGAAAAAATGCATGGACCTATTACGAAGGTCCATGGAAAAAACCGACCTTCGTAACAATGCAATAATGCATCAACAGAGGAATGAGAAAAACGCTTGTGTACTTCACCACTTTGGCAAAGGATGTTTGCATTTTAACATGAAAACCGCTTATTGCAATTCAATATGGGATATGGGATCAACCTTATTACATTTTTTTAAAGGATTATCTTGGCAGCGACGAACTTTTGAACGGAAAATGTTGTCTGTTATCGTCGTAGATTAGATTGTTTTGACAAGTGACACAAGATTGCATTATCTTTCCATTCACCAAAAGTAATGTGATAACAGTAAATGTAGATACGATACTCTTCTTCCATTGCAACACATACATTCAGTTATCCTATTGCAATAACACGTATGCTACTCGTAATATAATTTGCATTGAATGATTGAGCTCGCTGTATTGACCTCCTTGCTATAAACTTTGCCTGGCTTCTGAAAGTCACCTTCACAAACTCAAGCGTTTTCGATTTCTTTATTGATTTTCCTGTCGAAGCAAATCGTTTTTTTCTTTCTGGGTGAGTCAACCGTTGCTCAAGTGATTGTGTGTCACAAAATAGACTTTGCCTAAGATTTGTTAACGAAACTCGAATTAAATTTTCTTCCTATAAGCACTTACTTGCTATTTACTCTGCTAAATGCACAATAATTGATCACATGTCTCATGTGTCACCCCTCTCGTATTTCATTTACTTTTGTTGAAAAACACAAGTATTTTTGTTGTGCCTTATTATGTCATTGTTCTTCTGTATGTTTTTCTTTTTCTTTTTATGCATGTAAACCATTTTCGTTATACATGTATGTATACATTAATATATTCAATTCAATTCAACTCAAGTGAGAAAAAAATGCTTACGTTAGGGAATCCACGGAACTTAGGGGCAAAACCTTAAACCTAACCCTACCCCTAAACCTACCACAGTGTGTGTAACTGTATGACTCTGTAATTTTGTGTGTCCCTGCCCTCTCCCCCGTTAATCAAGTCAAGCTACGCTCAATCAGTCAAAATATATAATAAGTAAATTGAATTGATAACCGTCAACAGACCAAGGAACAAATTTACATTACTCCGAATGGCCAGGAATCGGTCAGTTTGGAGTCGGGAGCCGGGTTGGGGTCGGGTTGGCGGTATGACTAAGGGTCAAACCGGTTTTGACTCAGCCCTCCTATGACTATACGAGGAGTGTTTTTTCCCACTATAATCATCTTTTTGATAGTCTCTTGGTACTCAGTACTCATGATACAATTGTAAGGAAGTGGAGAGACGGTGGGATGTCCCTCCAAATTGTTGATTAAAAGAACAGTTTGCAACGAAGCCAAAAAACTGATCCAGGTCCACATTATCCTCATGGGAATTGAGTTTTTCAAATACAAAGGCAAACTATAGTACTTGGGTTTTTTCCACTCTCCCCCTATTTACTTTCCAAGCCCCAACTTTGACAATTCACTTCCTCGAATCTATATATTCAGAGAGTGGTATAAGATAATTGGTTTCCTACTTTATTTGTGTATATTCCTCAAGAGGACTTTCGATATCACTTTCGCCTGACAAAAGAAGAACAATTATTCGTTGACACATAATACGCAAAAAGAGTTTTGAAATCATTGATAGCGATATGATCCAGTGATCCAGGATCCAGGGAGTCAACATCCCCCCTTTTGATTAAAAAAAAATTGCACTCGCCGCCCCATCCTTTTGGACCTTTAGATGGCTGGCGGGGATTTGTTTATCCTCTAACCCCCTCCCCCACGTACACATACCCCCAAAATATGAGAGAGCCTGCAGAGGGCTGCGGGGTTTTGACATTTTCCGCCCCTCTTTCTGGCCATCCTTGATACACCCCTGGTTTTGTATCGATAAGTGAATATTGCGACGGGGAATTAATTTTGGATTCTAGTATAACTTTCTTGCTGTTTGTGTCATCGATTTGGAAAATCTGAGACGAAGAAACCATAGATTGATGTTACATTTATTCGTAACAACTTTGTGGTTGAATACAGTGCAGCATGTTGAATATAACTGACTCGGTTGGTCACCTTCTCCTCACCCTCCTATTAGTAATGTCTTCACATGTTAGGGTTTCCAATGGATCTGAATCAGTCAGCGTTGTCTTAACACCGGAAAACGCCATCATTTCTGATGGACAGGACGTGACGCTTCAATGTACGGTCAGAAATATTGACCCTGCTGAGTACAAGATCGAATGGAGTCACTCTCTCCAGGACAGCCTTGAAACTTTACAAAGCAACAGAACTACCAACAAGGACACCTCGTCTAGGACACTCGGTTCCTCATTGATTCTTTCCACACCAGGCCCAAATTTTATCGTGGGTTTGTATGTTTGTGAGGTGCACTCTCTCGGCCGAGGGGGGAACCTTGTCACCTTTGCACAGTCGTTGGTTTCTCGAATGACCTTTCATAGGACAGTGGATTGCAGAAAGTCTAGTCAAGGGAAAGTCATTCACTTGTTTCAGGAAGGTCCTCCTGTGACGATGTCCTGTAGGATCGCACGACGGCCGATTGTCGAGTTGAGATGGAAAGCATTTCATACGGCTGATGATATTATCAACGATTTGATTGATTTTGTTAGCGGTGATAATGGTAAGTCAGGAATCCTGGAAAATAATTTGTCAGAAGGCCCAGGAGACGAACAGTGTCGGTTCGTGGGATATAGCCCTGATACATAAGGTACAACCCACTAGACCGACGATGTAGCTTTCGTTGGACTTCCGAAGCCCATTTTGAAAAACCGTCGATTTTGGGGTCTACCATTTACACTAGTGAAAAAATTTATTAAGTTTGGTGGTCAAGGGTAAACCGTTAACTCGATCCCAGAATATCCTACTAGCTGCATTTACACCTTAACCAAAAATCGTCGTTTTTGTTTTCTTTCTCACATTCCGGTGTTTCACCGGTAGTTGCATAGCAGAGCAACCAATAATAATATAATAATAATACATTTATATAGCGCAGCTTTTATACAAAATATATTCAGCTGCGCTGGTTAAAGGCTCCTTTTTACTAAATTCTACAAAATAAGATCTCTCAGTTGAACAAATAAGTTTTTAGATTGGATTTGAAAACATTGAGAGATGGAGTGCTTCGTATTTCTATTGGCAAGCTATTCCATAGTTTGGGGGCAGCAATAGCAAAAGCACGGTCCCCGAGAGTTACTTTAGTTTTGCGATGGGGAATCTGAAACAATAATTTATCTGTGGAACTGCGCAGGCTACGCCTGTGTGACTGGACTTTGAGTTGAAGTAATTCTGTAATGTAACTGGGAGCTTGACCACTCGATGATTTATATACAATTAACAATATTTTGAATGAGATTCTTTGACGGACTGGCAACCAGTGGAGTTCTCTCAGAAGAGGTGCGGTTGAAGTGAATTTCGAGCGACGATAGACAAGTCTTGCACATGCATTTTGGACTCTTTGTAACTTAGCTATCAAAGAATCAGGCATTCCAAACAGCAACCCATTACAATAATCAAGCTGACTTGTGATAAGAGCATGTACAACACATTTCATACTTTCTTGATCAAAATATTTGCGGATACGTCTGAGATTGTACAGAAGATAGTATGTTGATTTGCATATATTTGTCCATGTTCCATGTTCCGTGTTTCCATGTTCAAATTAGTATCAAAGTATACTCCTAAATTCCTTGCTGTAACAGAGGGTATAACATTGGAGGATCCAACTCTTACACCGTTAATGTTTAGTTTTGAGATCTGTTGTGGAGTTCCTATAACCCAAAATTCACTCTTACTATCGTTTAGCTTAAGATTACTATTAAGCATCCATTTATGAATAAAATTGACACACTTTTCCAACATTGAAACACTTGCTTCTTGAGTACTAGGGGATGGTCTGAAGGATAAAAAAAAATTGCGTGTCGTCTGCATAGCAGTGACACGAGACTTCAGGAATATTATCCTGAGTGCTCTTGATTAGATTACTCGTGTACAACATAAAAAGCAAGGGGCCGAGCCGAGAGCCCTGTGGTACACCAAAGGGCACCTAGAAAGAGTTGGAGACAATGCCATCAAACTACAGGCAAACGCGACGAAAAATCGAAATCGAAAAACCAACCTCTGCAGTGTGGTCTTTTTAAACGCCCATCGAAGTGTCATATCTTTGAAGAATAAATAGATATGCCTATACCCTCCTCATGATGAAATATTCTAAACATAATTTCGTAAGAAGCTTTGTACAAAGATATAATCTACTTGTAATTATATAAATTTGCGATATTTTCTTTTCCTTTTCCTACCTACAGGCATTCACCGATACATAAATTCAACCCTGAGATGGGACCCAAGGTTAAACGGGCGGATCTTTTATTGCATGGCAACGAGGTACAGTGGATCATCAGCTCCAGCCGAGCCTCGTATCATCGGTCTTGTCAAGGTGGTCCAACCGCCGAGAATCATCCCAAACACTACCAGCATCAGTTTTGGTCTGGTCAATCAAGCCGAATTTTGGTGCGATGTGAGAGAACTCTCGCGCCAGTCTTGTTTCTATACGTGGTCTTGTGAGCCTATGTTTCGTGGCTGTCTTGGCAACAGTGATACACTATTTCTCGATATCGACAAAACGACGGAGATTCCTTCTAATAGAGAGGTGAAAGTTACTTGTCAATTTCAGTGCAACCTTGGCGTAGGCAACCCTGGCGTAACCGAAGAAGCTCATGCAACGTTGACCTTCCAAAATAAGTCTTCAATCTCTGCTCCAAATAACCAACAGTGGGTGGCTGGATCGATCGACCACACCGAGTACAAAGTGGCACTCGAATTGTACTCCGAATCAGAAGATGAAACTATTCTGAAATGCGCCGTAAACATAACAGGGTATCAACCAACTTTCTCGTGGTACATTGACGGTGAGCCAGTACTCGCAAACATCTCGTATGAAGAACAGATGCATTCGTATTATCGTCTTGGACATTCCTCCAACGTCGTGGTGTGCGAAGTTTTGATAGATACCACCATCACTAGAGCATGGAGCACGTTCGCACAACTTTTTGCTGATTTCCTCTACACATCAACGTCAACTGGAGGTATAACCACACATGGGCAAAACACAATTAGCAACAATTTTACTGGCAAGTATCCTGTTCTTCAGCCATCTACAAGCACAGCCTTTCGAGAATCTGGGTTCTTCAGTCTTCCAGTAAGCTCTCGGCAGTTAATAATTATGATCACCATCTGCGCTTCAATGGCGGTAGTAGTCTTCCTGTGGATGACCGTGAGTACCTTTACAAGAAACATTACTAAATGGAAGCCAAGGGAATCTCCGAAGACAAACAATTTAAAAATCAAATCTAAATGCC
This sequence comes from Strongylocentrotus droebachiensis, assembly GCA_035222895.1. Classification (NCBI taxonomy): domain Eukaryota; kingdom Metazoa; phylum Echinodermata; class Echinoidea; order Camarodonta; family Strongylocentrotidae; genus Strongylocentrotus; species Strongylocentrotus droebachiensis. Next base: position 36,861 of record JAVYIG010000630.1, read on the forward strand.
CTGTGGATGACACTGATACTTATTTAACACCGATAACTGGAGAACATAAAGGTGTTTCTATGGATTTATCAGGTGATTATGCCTATCCTGCTTTCGAGAGGAAGAATCCAAGTGACTTCAAGAATGGTCGGGAGGTTGTTCCGACAGGTCGTAGAAGCAGTGATCAGAGTTTTCCTACCGAAACACATTACGAAGTGATCCCTGGTGGAGACCTCTGTCCAAGATGGCACCGATGTCAGACAGGTTCTCAAGATCAAGTGTACGTAAATCGGAATTCTTCTACTCCTCCATCAACATCACAGTCGTCATCATCTTTATCATCCTTTCCCTCTTCAAGCCCACCCCTTTTTCACGAATATCACACTGGTCACGACATCTTTCAACAAGATGATCCATCATCTAGTAAGAGATTTCATCAAATACATCACGAATACTTGCAGTAAGAATTGTACTGAAACTTGGCAACCAACTCGGTAACCAACACAGTAACCAACTGGTCAACCAACTCGATAACTATATCACTCAGTAAACAACTCGGCAACCCACTCGGCAAGCAACTCAATAACCCAAACAGAAAATAGATCAGCGACCAACTCCGAAACCAACGTGACAACCAACCTGATGACCACTCAGTAACCAAATCGGCAACCAAATCGTCAACCAACTCGCCCACCAAATCACCAACCAACTCGGAAAACAATGTGTGAACCAACTTGTCAATCAACTCGGAAACCAATTCGTCAACCAACTCGTCAACCAACTCGGAAACCAAATCACCAACCAACTCGCAAAACAATTTGTGAACCAACTCAACCAACTCGGAAACCAATTCGTGAACCACCTCGAAAACCAAATCACCAACTAACTCGGAAACCAATTCGTCAACCAACTCGTCAACCAACTCGGCAACCAACTTATCAACCAACTTGTCATCCAACTCGATAACCGAGTCGATAATTGACTCGGAAACCAATTGGTGAACCAACTCGTCAACCAATTTGGCAACCGACTCGATAGCCAAATCAGTAACCAAGTAAACAACCAACTCGTCAACCAACTCAGTAACTAGTTCGACGCCCGACTTGGTAAGGGGAAGGAGGGTGTTTAAAAAACTTTTAAGATTTAGTCCCGCGTTTGCAACCATTTCATATATATACATGTAGCTCTTGCTTTTCAGACGGAGAGGGTCATTTTGCTCAGGAAAGTGTCACCTTTTGACGCCAAGTGTAGTTTGCTACCCGAAATACTGATTACTTTCTGTAAAGTTTACATGGAAATCCATCAATATATTTCATGATTTTATTTTCGAGTAATTTCGGAAATTTGCTGGTACACCCGGCAGTATTTTGTTGGTACATACATAATATGACGATACACACTTTGTAATTTGTTCTGGTTGAGTAACACCCCCAACGCCTTTATAATGCCAGTTACGAGTAAGACGGCTACTTTACTTGTATGTAAATAACACTTAAAATATAATGATTGTATTTGTGTGTATTTATATAAATATAACGTAAGCATTTAAATATATATGTATGTGTATGTGTACTTTAACCTTATGTCATTAGACAGAAATAACCATCTGATTTGGGTCATTTCTTTAATAAAACTGACATTTGTTGTCATTCCCCAATACAGATGGTAGAGATCTTGTACCGTGCGGGTAATTTAGAGCCACAGCGGAACAGCTTTTCGATTCCGACATTTCTCCCCCGATTTTCTTTATTTAGATCTAATTTTCTGATTTCTAAATCAGATGTAAATTAGGTTGGTATGTCATTTGTCCTAATTACAGTTATCAAAATTTGATAACTTAATATTAAATACATAATTTACGGACTTACTTATATGAATTATCCAATTTGTATCTCATAACCGCGAAGCAGTACGTTCATGCATTCGAAATATAACCCGGCGGCCGATATATTTCCGGGTCCACCTACCAAAACATAGCCAATGGCCAATCAGAGCACTCGTTTCGTGGGAGTTCGTTGGTCAAGCCGGGCTTACTCGTAAGTAGCTACGGTAGCTATTGGACGTTAGAAAAGAAAAAATGAATATTCATCAACTAAAACCAAGACGGATAATGTTGACGACGAGACTTTCTCGGATTAATCATTAATTTAGGATCTAAATGAGCAAGCTATCGTAAGTCAAATAAGCTATATATATGTTATTTTTAATTAGACTCTAATTATTGTCATATTGCAGCATGTATGAGGATGTAAAGAGTGAAAATCTCGTAGCATATCTCATTCATCGCGGTCCTGCCGAACCGAACCATTGGTTCCGTACAGTTCCGATAGGACAATCTTCAGTCTCTATAATCGGAGGTCTAGTGGAGCCAGACGTAGTCTCAGTGGAACAACCGACGATTAGAGAGACTGAAGTTTTCGGTCTAGTCATGCATGTGAATATTATTATCAAATTAATCAATACATCATTTCATGGCATTATGAATGCTGCTTTACACGGAAGTACTAAATTCATACTTTCTAATCAACTATATCTGTCCATCAAACGAAATGACGTTTCTTGTATTGTGCACACTTGAATAGTTCCGAAAGTGATAAGTGTCATCGTGACGATGGTTATTTTTAAACACGCCAAACTTTCTCTTCAATCTGTCAAAGTAGAACAAAGAGTATTTATGTTTCTGTATCTTTCTTTCTGCATTGTTATTATGTAGAAAGAAAGATTGTGTTTCACTTTGTATATAATAACTAATAGATAAATCTCGGCACCGCTACAAAATTTGATCCAAACATCTGCGATAGCGTTCACCCATTTGGTTTATACATTTCTTCTCAGTTCATTTTCTTCATTCTGTAGCTTTATCTAAACTGGTTTTCTTTCAGACCCGTCACCTTCTTGACAGTTCCAAACAATAGTGTTCACAAGCTCGAAGCAACAAAGGCCACCCGTCACGCTTCTTTGCAAATTCAAAGATGACCTCACTATTGATGGAGTTCAAATTGTTTGATCAATCATCGTTTTATTTTATTTTTGCAAATTGATTTTGAGTTAAAGAGATATAAAGACCTCATGTAATATCACAAAAATTCTTCCCGGCTGTTCATGGATAGTCTTCAAACTATGGGTATGAAAAAAAAATAGCTGAGATGAAAGAAAGTAAAATACATTTTATCAAGTAGTGTTTATAGAAAACCACATTCTTATTCAAATTCAAATGTATGCCTGCTCTTGCTTTAGTGGTACTTGCACTACTGTATATTTATCAATATATATGATTAGTGGAATTAATCCCCATCTTAATGAATCAATATGGATAAACCTGTGTTTTAATTGGCTAACTAGTGCATTTTTCTTTTAGTTACGCACGTTTATAAGTATATCTCATTTCTCTACAGATATAAAGTTTTTGCGCATATATTCTTTTATTATCTTAGTCATGTATATTTGGTTTGGTTTTTTAAATTATTTGTAAAAGAAATTTTAACATTTACTCTGAAATTTTCCTCAATATATATAACTTCCTTTGTAACTACATCCAATCGCTTTTCCTTCGACATCTTACTTTCATCATCATTCTTCTTCTTCATGTCTTCCCAGTTCCATCTGTTCCATTCTTCTCATGTCACCCCCTCTCTCTCCTCTTCTGCATGATTTTGTCTTCATTCTTCTTTTTTCTTCTTCTAATTTCAGCCTCTCTTTCTCTCTCAATGTCTATATATCTCCCTTATAATCTCTCTCTTTAAATTGTTCTCTCCCTGACACTCGCTTTCTGTCAGTATTGTTTAATTATGTTTCTAAGAGAAATCATCCTATATTGTGTGTGACTGTGTTGAATTACATTATCGAGTAGCAATGTGAAAAGGCATATAATTCGCAGTATATTATGGTTCTATATCAAACATGCATGCTTAATGTTATTTCCCAAGTCGTAGTATTGTAGTAAGAAGAAGTATTCTTCTCAAAGGTGTAAACAGTTTCCATCAAACAAATCTTCAGTATTTACTTGTCATAAACTCAATTAATCAGCTTCAATTTCTATTCCTCACTAAATAATGATTATTAAAAATAATAATAATGACGAATTTTAACTATTTGTAACTTCAAATCTTTTGCAAGTCAGGAATATGTACTAGTTGTAATCTATTTTACTGTGTATTATATGTACTTGTCTATATCTAAGTTTCGTTGATTGTTTTTTTTAAATCTGAGCTTGTAAAACGTGCAATGTAATTTAGTTATCGGGCTACCATTTTGCAGTTGTTTTAAATACACCATTCTACTACTACACTGTACTACTATATCTGAACGAAGTCTTATTCATTTCGTCGCATGATCACAGTAAATTCTACAGTAAAGAGTTTTAAATAAGTTTAAGGCACACTAAAAAGATCAGTGGACCCAGTTGATACCCAGTCACATCGACATCAGACCGTCAACGGACCGAGCAACAACAAAAATACATTACCCCGAATGTCCAAGATTCGGTCGACTCGTGGTTGGGGTGGACTCGGGTAGGGTTCGGGTTGGCGATATGACTAGCATGTAACCAGATTAAAGTCAGCCCACCTTTAGGCCTAAACGAGAATGTTTTTTTTTTGGTCACTATTATCTTTTTTATAGTCTCTTGGTACTCATTACACACGATACAATTTGTAAGGATATGGAGAGACTATGGGATGTCCCACCATAATGCTGATTAAATGAATAGTATGCGACGATGCTTTGAAACTCTTCCTGATCCAAATTATGCTTATTGGAATGGATTTGCTCATGTTAAAAAGCAATTTGTACCCTGGTCGACTTCTCACCCTCCCCTACTTACAGGAGCTTATCCCGCCCACCACTATGACAATTCACTTCCTTGAATCTGTTTATAGCGTGGTATAAGATAATTGGTATATTGTTTTATCATTGTGAAGAGGACTTTCGATATTACTTTAGCCTGAAGAAATAAGAAAAATTATTCTTTGTCTCATAATACGCAAAAAGAGTTTTGAAATCATTGATAGCGATAAGATCCAGGGGTCGACACCTCCCCCCCCCCCCCCCTCTTTGATTAACAAAAATTGCACTCATCCCATCATTTCGGACCTTCAGAGGGCTGGTAGGGATTTATTAATCCACTTGCCCCCCCCCCTCACACACACACACACACACACACACACGCGCGCACACACACACACACACACACACCCAACAAATATGGGAGAGCCTGAAGAGGGTTGGCGGGGTTTTGAATCCCCCTCTTTCTGAACATCCTTGATCCACCAGCTGGTTTCGTATCGATAAGTGAATATTACGACGGGGCGTTCATTTGGATTCTAGTAGAGCTCTGTTGATGTTTGGGTCATCGACTTGGAAAATTTGAGACGAAGAAACCATAGATTGAAGTTACATTTATTCGTAACATCTTTGTGGTTGAATACAGTGCAGCATGTTGAATATAACTGACTCGGTGGGGCACCTTCTTCTCACCCTCCTATTAGTAATGTCCTCACATGTTAGGTTTTCCAATGGTTCTGGATCAGTCAACGTTGTCTTAACACCAGCAAGCGCCATTATTTCTGATAGAGAGGATGTGACGCTCCAATGTACGGTCAGCAATATTGACCCTGAGGAGTACAAGATCGAATGGAGTCACTCTCTTCAAAACAGCCGTGAAACTTTACAAAGCAACAAAACAACCAGCAGGGACACCTCGTCTAGGACACTCAGTTCCTCATTCATTCTTTCTTCACCAGGCCCAAATTTTATCGTGGGTTTTTATGTTTGTGAGGTGCACTCTCTCGGCCGAGGGGGAAACCTTGTTACCTTTGCACAGTCGTTGATTTCTCGAAGGACCTTCAACAGGACAGTGAATTGCAGTAAGTCTAGTCAAGGAAAAATCATTCACTTGTTTCAGGAAGGTCCTTCTGTCACGATGTCATGTATGGCCACACGACAGCCGATTGTCGAGTTGAGATGGAAAGCATTGCATACAGCTGGTAATAATATCAATGATCTGATTGATTTTGTTCGCGATGACAATGGTAAGTTGGGAATCCTGGAAAATGTTTTGTCAGAAGGCCTGTAAAACCAACAATGTCGGTCTCGTGGGATATAGCCCTGATACTTAAGGTTACAACCCACTAGACCGACAATGTGGCTTTCGTTAGATTTCCGGAGACAATTTTGAAAACCGTCCCAAATTCACTAAGTCTGGTGGTCAAGGGTTCATCATTCACTTGATCCAAGAATATCCTACTAGCTGCTTTTACACTGTAACCAAGAAATCGTCGTTTTTTCTTCTTCTCACGTTTCGGTGTTTCGCCGGTAGTTGCATAGCAGAGCAACTACAGGCAAACGCGACCAAAAATCGAAATCGAAACACCAACCTCTGCAGTGTAGTCTTTTTAAACGCCCACCCAAGTTGCATATCTTTGAATAATCAATAGAGAGATATGCCTATATCCTCCTCATGCTGAAATATTCTAAACATAATTACGTAAGAAGCTTTGTACAAAAATATAATCTACTTGTATTTATATGAAATTTACGATATTTTCTATTCCTTTTCCTACCTACAGGTATTCATCGATTCATAAATTCAACCCTGAGATGGGACCCAAGATTAAACGGGCGGATCTTTTATTGCATGGCAACGAGGTACAGTGGATCATCAGCTCCAGCCGAGCCTTGTATCATCGGTCTTGTCAAGGTTGTCCAACCACCGAGAATCATTCCAAACACTACCAGCATCAGTTTCGGTCTGGTCAATCAAGCCGAGTTTTGGTGCGATGTGAGAGAACTCTCGCGCCAGTCTTTACTATATTCGTGGTCTTGTGAGCCTATGGTTCGTGGCTGTCTTGGTAATAGTGATACTCTCTTTCTCGGTATCGACCCGACGGCGCCGATTCCTTCTAATGGTGATGTGAAAGTTACTTGTCGAGTTCAGTGTAACTTTGGCTTATCTCGCGAAGCCCATGCAACGTTGACCTTCCGAAACATTTCTTCAATCTCTACTCCAAATAATCAACAATGGGTGGCTGGTTCGATCGATCACACCGAGTTCAAAGTGGCACTCGAATTGTACTCCGAATCAGAAGATGAAACTATTCTGAAATGCGCCGTAGACATGACAGGGTATCAACCAACTTTCTCGTGGTACATTGATGGTGAGCCAGTACTCTTCAACATCTCGTATCAAGAAGAGATGCATTCTTATTATCGTCTTGGACATTCCTTCAACGTCGTGGTGTGCGAAGTTTTGATAGATACCACCATCACTAGGGTGTGAAGCACGTTCGCACAACTTCATGCCGATGTCCTCTACACATCAACGTCAGCTGGGCAAAACACAATTAGCAACAACTAAACTGGAGCTATAACTACACATGGGCAAAACACAGTTTGCAACAACTATACTGGGAATTAATCTGTTCCACACTTATTTAAAACCAATAACTGGTGTCTATGGATACATCAGGTGATTATTCCTATCCTGCTTTCGAGAGGTAGAACACAAGTAACGTCAATAATAGTCGGAAGGTTGTTCAAACGGGTCTTGGACGCAGTGATCAGAGTTTTCCTAACGAAAGTTTTCCTTGACAACCAAGTCTTCAGCCAACTCGGCAACCAACTCGTAAACCAAAAAAGTAACCAAATCAGTGACAAACTCCGTAACCAACGTGACAACCAACGTGACAACCAACTCGGTAAACCAGATCGGAAACCAACGCGCTAACCAATTTATCAACCAACTCAACAACCACCTCGTCAACCAAGTCGTCAACCAACTCGGCAACCAAATCGCAAACAAACTCTGAAACCATCTTAGTAACCAATTTGTCAACCAAAACAATAACCAAATCAGCAACCAAATCCGTAACCAACCCAGTAAACAAATCGGCAATCGATTTGGTAACCTAATCGTCAGCCAACTCGGCAACCAACTCCGTTACCAGCTTGAAGACCAACTCGGCAACCAAATCCGTTACCAACTCGAAGACCAACTTGGAAACCAACTCGGCAACCGACTCGATAGCCAAATCAGTAACCAACTCAGTAACTAGTTCGACACCCGACTTGGTTAGGGGAAGGAGGGTGTTTTCGGAAACTTTTAATTTTTAGTCCCGCGTTTGCAACCATTTTATGTAACTCTTGCTTTTAAGACGTAGATGGTCATTTTGCTCAGAAAATGTCACCTTTGACGCCAAGTGTAGTTTTCTACCCGAACTACTGATTTCTTTCTGTAAAGTTTACATGGAAATCCATCAATATATATCATGATTTTATTTTCAAGTAATTTCGGCAATTTGCTGGTACACCAGACAGTATTTTGTTGGTGCATACAAAATGTGACGATAGACACTTTGTAATTTTGTTCTGTTTGAGAAACACCCCCCCCCCCCCAACGCCTTATAATGCCAGCTGCGAGTAAGATGGCTACTTTACTTGCCTGTATAATGATTGTATTTTTGTGTATTTATTTCAATATAACCTAATCATTTGAATATATATGTATGTGGACTTTAACTTTATGTCATGCATGTGAATATTATTATCAAATTAATCAATAAATCATATTATGGATTATGAATGCTGCTTATATCTCACCGTCAGACAACGTAGTTTAAATAAAAATGAGCACAGGCTTAACACGGAAGTATTAAATTCATACTTTCGAATCAACTATATTTCTGTCCATCGAACGAAAGGACGTGTTTTTGTATTGTGCACACTTGAATAGTTCCGAAAGTAATAAGTGTCATCGTGACGATGGTTATTTTTAAACACGCCAAACTTTCTCTTCAGTCTATCAAAGTAGAACAAAGAGTATTTATATTTCTGTATCTTTCTTTCTGCGTTGTTATCATTTAGATATAAAGATTGAGTTTAACTTTTTATATGATAATTAATAGATAAATCTCGGCACCGCTACACAATTTGAATGGGGTGAGAGACTGTCAGATTTGCCGAATAGAAAACGAAACATTTCTACACTAAAGCAATAATATGTCCTGGGATTCCAATATTTGTCCTTGACGATACAAATATTATGTTTAACCTCCAACCTATATTGATATATACTACCTTTCAGTAGAATTTTTTTGAGGGTTCCAAGCCCAAATATATCCCCAAAACGACAATTTATCAGAAAACACTGAGAATTTAAAAGTATGACTTTTCATCAATGGCAATGTATCACCAATGACATCATACGGTGAATACTATTTTATTTGGCAAACGTTAAATTTGGGCTGGTCTGTTCCATTAAAAATGGCCAAAGGGAACCCAAACATGACGAATCGTCACGTCGTCATGTACCATATCCTTTGCCATTTTGTGAAATTAGATTATCACTTGCAGGGAGAATTAAACGAGGATGTGATAACCAACACCAAGTCCATGCCTTGACAAACAGAAAATAATTAAGCTAAGTAATCCCACAGAAAAGTTTATTATTTTTTCGAAACCTTTTTCCGATTTTCATCATGATTGATTTTGTTTCGATGAACAGATAATGAACTTGCTGAACTTTATTGTTAAAATTCAAGCTTGGAGATATTCTTTCGGTGGATAATACAACTAAACTGAAAACATCTCTCGAAAAAACTGACACGAATAGCACTTTAAATACCCACTAGAAAACTGTGTAAATTGCCATTGTTTGTTCATTTTCACCGTTGTTTTGGCAAACATCTGAGATAGCCTTGGAAGGCGTTTACCCTTGTTATCAACAATGCTATGACTAACAACTATATTTGTGGACTCTGTAGGCTAGAGTGGTTTATACATTTCATCTCAGTTCATTTTCTTCATTCTGTAGCTTCATCTAAACTGGTTTTCTTTCGGGCTCATCACCCCTTTGACAGTTCCAAACAATAGTGTTTACAAGCTCGAAGCAACAATGGCCCGTCACGCATCTTTGCAAATTCAAGGATAACCTCACTATTGACGGAGTTCAACTTGTTTGATCAAACATCGTTTTTATTTTATGTTTGCAAATTATATTGCCTTAAAATCAGACATTTCATGATATCTACTCATCAGATCATTGTTAAAATGTACGACATTTTAATTGCGTCCAAAGGACTAATGTGTATAAGTTTTACTACATGTTTGCAGGAAAGTCTTCCTCTCATTTATTATTCATGTTAACGGCATAGAAAGAAACTATGGGTGTTCCAAAAAATAAAATACAATTCAAATAGGGCTGTTAAATGGGTTGGGGGGCTACTCGTTTTTTTTTGCAACCATATATTTTTGCAAGATTTTGAGATATAAAGACATTAAGACCTCCTGTAAACAAAAAAACGTCACGGCTGATGAGGGTATGAAACCATGGGTTTGAAACAAAATAACATGAAAGAAAGTTAGATACATTTTATCATGTATTAGTTATAGAAAACAACATTCACCCTCCTTATAAATGGATCACATTTGCAGTGCACAGGGGCATAGGCGGATCCCAAAGAGTGAGAAGGGGTGGGTGGTGTTCGGGGGGGGGGGGGTAATCTGCATGTTTGCCCCTGTCTCCTCCTGTCATTATCAGGAGTGTGGAGACCATCAAAATAATCTCTGCATCATAGAAACAATGATATCTAACAGGTAAAAAAAGAATATTCATTTTTTGATAAGATCCAAGATTCTGCAAAGTGTTTCCACCTTAAATGGAGAAAATATTCCCTTTATTTTGTATTCCTCGATTGGGGGAGAGGTGCCTCACCTGGTGGACTTCAACTTCTCACGCTTCGGGTAGATGTACTTACACCATTACTATATGCATTTATCCATGTTATTGCATATCACACTTTTGGGTTAACACAACTCCTGTAAGAGCAAAAACATGTTTTTCCTCAACACCAGTACCTTCGCAAAGTCATGATATGCGGTTGTTATCATATCTGTACACAATTCTATAACCATTGTTCATGGAGCTGTTAAAATAAATGAAAAGAATGATCGAAGTCGGTGTAGTTTCTCACGATTATTGCTTTTTAAAGGACGGAGCCGTAGTATCAAAACTGTTTATCCATTTTGTCTGAAGGTCACCTTCATACGAGCTTCCCAGTTTGAGAAAGACGAGTCCATCTTATAATAAGGTCATGTTTGGAGAAAAAATATCAAGAGAATGTTTATTATCTTATCCCTTAACCACTTTCCCTGAGTTTCTTCAACTTCATCAGAAAACAAAATGGATCATTGGGGTGAATGTTTGATCAGTTGCTATGTCGGGATGTATATAATATTACATAATATTGATAAATATTTGTAGGCTGGAATAAAAATGTCAAGAGAATGTTTATTATCTTATCCCTTAACCACTTTACCTGAGTTTCTTCAACTTCATGAGAAAATAAATTGGACCATTGAGGTGAATGTTTGATCAGTTGCTATGTCGGGATGTACATAATATGGATGACACAGGGAGGCGTCATCAGCATCAGAAGGGATCTGCAGTTATTAGTACATCAGCAATTGCCAGGTACCCATTTACACCTGTGTGGAGAGTGTTAAATGTGGATTCATGTCTTGCCAGAATGCGTTAGTGTCGTGCTGGGATTCGAACCCTCAACCCTTTGACAGAGAATCAAGGGCACGAACCATGATTGTTTCATGCCCAGAGTTTTGAATTAATGGAAAATGAGATGTTCTTCGATTTTTTATTTTATTTGTCAGGGCTTGCCTAAAAGGGAAAGTTTTTAAATTGTAGAAATTTCACTGAGAGAATTGTATCAAATGTCAATATAACCTGAACTCGTATGACCACTATTTTCCTTCCAATATTTGTCACAGTAATTAAGTGCAACAAAATAAACTATATCAGCTTTTAAAATTTACAGTCTTTTTATTCATTATTTTTCGTATTTTTCAAAGAAGGTCATCTCGACAATATCTCACATTATTTCTATCCTTGTCACACGTTCTTCGTAGCTTAGAGGAGTTTGAAGACGGGAAAAGAACAAGAAAGAGTGTACGATGAAAAAGGGATCAGGCGAACATTTATACAGCCTTTTGAAATTCAATTACAAATATATTGAAAACGATGAAGAGAGAGAGGGAGAGAGAGAGCGAGAGAGAGTGAGAGAGAGAGAGAGAGAGAGAGAGAGATTGATTGAAAGTTTCGAGGGGGCAGGGATTCACATAAGAGAGGTTAGTATTTCGTCCTAGTTTCCAGCTGTGCATCCAATGAATCACGTGACATGAGGGCATGTGGAGCCCCACATTTAACAATGCATCTGATATATCAATCATGCCAGGACAAAAGTGCCTAAACTGAGGCATTGAAATGTGGTCTAAAAAGAAAACAACTCTACAGAAACCTTCCACAAATATACATCTTTTTGAAATAGAATTTTAGACATATGATTTTCAAAATCTGATGAAACGGTCCATCGTTTACCATATTTCGTTGTCAGTAGTTACAGTAGGGCACCTCCTAAATAGTAAATAATACATAATTAATAATGTAGAGGTTTTACACCGCCAGATTCTAACTACAAATATTAAGCGGAGTAATACATCTCCTTAGAGAAGCTGACAACTAAACCGATGTTATATATACTCCAGCCATGGGCAATATCTCTTCAAGGAAACGGTCCACCATTTTCTTCTTACTCATAGGGAACCCTAGTAATGTTCCTAAATGCACTAGATCAACTGACGAATTTTGCAAAGTGTTCTGAACCAACAAAGACTAACAAGAGGTGAAGTTTCGCCCTACTTGTTATCCAACAATGCTGCCTTTGCATTTCCGCTTGGTTTATTTTCAATATGTTATTGAATCTAAATTTAGCTTCCTCTTTTATGACAGAGATACGGTTGGGGAACAATAATTTAAAAGTAATAAGAGTCCATCAGTACATCACAATATCGCTTTCGATGTACATCGGCCTCTTCCAAAAACCATTTATTATAAAATACGTTTCCTGTTGATCTGATTAGAAACCAGTACCTTGTTTACTCATTATGAACAGTGGCGGATTCAGGGAGGGGACACAACCGACCCAGGCCTCGTTATAGAAACCTCATTATCATACCTTAAACAAACAATAGAATTGGGTATTATTTCAGAACCGTGCCCCCCCCCCCCCCCTCTTTACCAAATCGTGAGTCAGCTCTGAAAGGCTAAATGCACTTATTCTAACACTTGTACTGGGGGCATATTCAAAATTGGTAAAGGGAAAGGCGGAACCCCCACCCAGTTATGCGCTTGAGCAAGCAGCCTTTTTAGGGGAAGAAGGGGGGGGGGGGAGGGGGGGGAGGAGGGGGAAAGGGGCTTCAAACATGATGGCGCCATTGTATGCTGGATAACCCACTGTTGTATATATGCCATAATAATGTTCAGTCCAGGAAAGTCTTTGATCTAAGATTTCAAAAGATTAAAACCACATGAAAATATTTTGTGTTCCTGTATAAATATAAATACTGATTGTTGACATTTTTTTAGACACTGTTTATTTTTATTTTTTTAATTCGTGTTTGAGATCGTGAGAGCGGACGGGTAGCGAGTATATCCCAAATATGTATAATCTGGAATTCATGTTGTTGTTGTTTTTTGTTGTTATTTTGTACCTGATTTTTGTATTCTCTTTCATAGGGTGGGAGGTTAGGATGTACAATCAAGCTTCCTCGTCCTCCCTACTGATCTCTAGGACTACGGAAAAAGAAGGAAAAAAATGGTCCAACCCATGTCAGTTCAGGTATAATGGTGCTGTCACAATTACAGGTATATGTCATCAAACATCAATCCTTCGCAATTATTTGTATTGATTATCTTAAATCAATGACCGTTATAAATTATTTTTGTGACCACTTCCCCTGGAATAATAACGTATAAGGAACAGCGTCTCTTGTCGGGCCATTCATTCGTGTAAGTATTTATAAAAGAGGCTTTCCGTCTCTTTCTAACATTTGATGCAATATCGATTCAATCTTAGGCTGCCAAGTATATGACGAGATGTTTACGAGAAAATAGGTCTATTCCATTTTTTTAATGTACCGTAATTAAATTGCCTTCTTTCTGTTCTGCCCCCCCTTTTTTTTCACATATCTACTCTTGTTTCCGTCTTCTCTCTCTCTCTCTCTCTCTCTCTCCTTCCCTCTCCCGATCTTTCGATCTTTCTTTCCCCTTGCTCTGTCGACGCTCTCCACCCCCTCTCTTCCAGTTCGCAACCAGCACCCCGCCCGCTTTCACACAGCCTTCGAAAATTCGAAAACAATGACATATCAATACACATAGGAATTATGATATTTGCACATTGATATTTATTACAGTACGAATACAATATTCGCTCTGTATTCATGACATAATGACAAAATAGGACAACAACGAAATTCCTCTTAGATACCCCCAAAGTGCATCTCTGTCGGGTTTTGTTTTTGGTAACAGTTTTTCTCTTACTTTGCCCATACGTACCCAAACAAACCTTTTCGCAATAAGAGAGTTTTAACTACAGAGGGAGTTCATAAATATAAATAGTGAAGTCAACTGACTTCAAGTCCATTTCAGGTTACAATTTTCACCTACATGCTCGTATCCAACTTCCATGTACACCGGTGTCCATTTTCTTTAGTATTTTGGCCTCTATAATCATCCATTAATTCATCACAAAGATGATGAAATCGTCATCAACGTCTTTATTCAATGCGAGAAATACGTGGCAAGTAAACAGAACACTATTCCCAGAAGTGAATTGTTACAATAAATCCAAGGACGGGAGGTACTTAGACCTCACTTTTGTCTGGGCCAGAAAACTGCAAATAAGAGAAGCCGAGTCCTACAAAACATTTGCATTTTGAGGATCAGCTATTGGACCGGGGCTTAATTAAACACGCTGGCCTGGATGCCTTTCACACATACGGGTCACTAAAGATGGACAAACAACCTGCAAACAACACACCGTTGGTTGAGTAAACAGACCCCTTAGTATAATAACACGTGAATGAATTCAATTTAAACTGACCGCTGTTGGTTGTTCTCTATAGAAAGTTATCATCATTAATCATAATAAATAAGTTTAGTACAATCACACATTGACCATAAAATAGTTTACCATTACTTTATCAGTATCGATTTGACCTTAAGTTGGTAGATGGAAGGCGATTCTCAAATGACGTCGGAGATACGTCGATATTGCCGCAAATGTCCTCCGAATTCTCACCAACCAACAAATGGTTTGTCACTATTAATTGTACTCTCCCGTCGTTGGAATACGATTTAATATACGCAGAACTTGGAAGAAAATAGTTAAAAAATAAGCTGCATTCTATACAAGAGTGAATTGTACATAAAATATTTACACTGCTTAGATACAAATGAATGAAGGCACTAACTCAATGAATACTGGCAGTGATATATTAATCAAAGTTACACACTTCATAAAGCTATTGTGTAAGCTTGGTTTTAAAAGCGAGAGTGCACAATAATTTAGATTTCAAAAGGAAATCAATCAAATCAATATAATTTTCCTTTTTGATACATCTACCCCATGGTATAGTGGTGGATTCGAAAGCAGGTTAATAGAAGTTTCGATCACATTTTGCTCATCAGAGTAAAATGTTATAAAGTGTTACGAAATGGATTCCATGTAAAACATTATTGTCTTACATAACCCTTGAGAAGCCCAAGACTGTCATGACACTTTAAACTGATTGTTCAAGTCGTGTCCTTAATAGATGTTTCTATCTAAACTGTAAGAAATGTTTTATCACTGGACCCATTTCGGTCCTGTGTAGCATAAACGACATAAATAATATCAAAACTTCCTTTAACCTTCTTCAAATCGAATCAACTACGCAACTTTTCCTTGCAGCCGTATCGATGCCACAAGCAAATAGTTACACGATGCAGATGTCTTTCATAATTTATATAATAATTGTAGTACCTCTCGCCTTCACCTCGCGCACTTCGTCGTTCAAGTCGAAGAACACAGTCTCTGTTGTGAATGTACAATTTACAAGAATGTCCTTTCATAGTCTTTTGTGTCTTTGAGGAGCGCCCTCTACGCTTCCCGCGCTCTCACTCTTTGTTTGCACTCTTTCCTGGCCTCTCTCGACTCCAGGTATTTGCAGTTGTCGATGTCTGTGTTGATCTGCAGTTGCCATTCGCAGCATTTGCTGAACATTGACCTTGAGGCTTTGTTGGGGTAGCACTTCTCGACCTTCATCATCAGGGCTTTGTAGGTCACGTCTGAAGGCTGTTGCACGGCATCCTGGAACTTCATCTTGCGACGGTAGACCTGGTTGTTCTTCTTCTCAACCTGGTGAGAGAGAGAGAGAAATGTTTCAAGATTAATATTCAAATTTTCGTTTAGAATGATGTCGCTTGATCGTTTGATACGAACCACCAAAGGCCATTGTAATTACTTCTGTATATAGATATCATCATCAAACTAGGAGTACATCCATGGTATCATAAAATAGTGTGGCTACTTTTCGTTTTGTTTGGTAACGATTTCGACATGACTTTATGCTCCTATCCAATTCTTACACAAAAAATTAGAAAACTCAAGATGACATTATCAGCAACCTTTTTTGTTGGTATTACAACTAAGATGTTCTGGCTGCAAAGATGGATAAATACCCAATTTGTATATAGCCTGTAACGAGACCCCATCCCCTTTTCCTCCTTCTCTCTCTCCGTTTAACATTGTTGGTTGTCTCTGTCTCGTCGTCTTCTTCCTAATTTGCTAAATTTTCTAATGAAGACGTCTATTACTCTAGGTCCATTTTACGCTACCTAGTAAAGAACCGCCGTTTAACCAAAGTGCCCCTTCAACCTTAAAAAATGACAGAAGTTCTTTCCAATTACCTGCATGAGATCAATGGTACAGTAGAGACCCTTATCAGCTACCTTCTTGCCGATCTTACAGCACTTGTGAGGTGTGTACTGTCGGTTGTCTCGTGTCAGCTCATGTTCGGTGATCTGTAGGAAGGTCTCTCGTTCAATGGCTTCTAGGGTCTCAAGGACATCCTGTTGTTGGTCGGCCGGTGAGGGCAGGTCTGCTGAGGTCGGAAGGCCTGGTACTAAGTTGAGAGGCCATGCTCGCTGTGGGGCGACTGAAACGATAGAAAAGAAATGATATTGGTTAGAAAATCATTGCAAATTATAAAATGATATTAATGATTGGTTACCTAGCAGAGCGTTATTGGTGATTAGCACTTTCTAATGACCGGTCATTATGATTTTTCTTTTTGATCCGTTTTTAATGACCTGCCGATTGATGCGTCTAACCTTTAAAATCTACTGTAATGACATTTTAAACGAATTTTCTCGGCTCAAATATATGAAGTAGGAAAAGAAACCTTTAAAGGACAAGGACGCCTATTGGTTGATTACTTCACAGCAAACATGCCAAACACACCCCCTACAATGAACTTTTATTGACACGTTTTGCTTCTTTGATCTAATTTTCTGCCTCTCCCTACTTCTTTTTCCTTATTCAAAATTATTATTCCCGAGATCATCCATTTGAGGAAATGGCCAATTTCATGGAGGCCTACCCTTGGATGTTTAAGCAACGAATTCGGTTCCCTGGATACATAATTATAGTAATTGCTCTTGTGAACTCGATGTGTTTACTGATATCTTGCACAATTTTTTCCTTCTCATTATTGGCATCGTCACACCCCACTCAATGCCTGACCCTATAACATCACCCTCACGTTCCCCGCGGCGGACCTGGGACGTAGGCCCCTGGATGAAAGGTGAAAAGTCGAGCGTGCATGCTGTTTGCCAGCTTAGTTACAAGGTGACTTTGACGTTGACGGAGGAGTTGCTCTCTAAAAGCACTGAACTATATAACGTGAGTAAACACATGCCCAGGATTTTAATTATAAGAGAACACCAAAGAATAAAACAACGTGGAACTTCTACAGCATTAACTATACTGAATAAAAACGTAGGGATCACATCAATAACAACTGGTGAAATTGTGATACTGAAGAGCACAGCACGCCTCTAACTATTGTTGTTATAGACATAAACAGGGGACAGGGAAAGAAGAAAAATATGCCTCCCAATCCCAAATATAAATTCATGTCATTTTAAATAATATATGGTAGATTAAACACCAAAACTAAAAGCCTATGCTAAGAACCAGCGTCCTCTGGGACATGTTTGCATGTTAATCGGAATTGATTTAAGCTATTTATGATTGAAACAACTAAAAACGAACAAATTTGTTAGAACCTGATGGAAAAATACTACAAACCTCACTCCAAACCTTATAGTACAACATGCATTAAGTAATCTTCACTGTTGGCACCGTTACCCATTCATTAATTACAACTTCGAGTGTAAAAACAAAGTCCATATTCTGCCAATCTTTGATTCGCGTTATGCTCTATTTCGTCACCCTATTCACGGCCTCGCAAACGACACTATAAGACAAATATCTTTCTCATAAATCAGACTACGTCAAAGTAAATAATTCCAAAGTCTATTTCTTTCAGATAAAATACCTAGAGAACGCAAGACGTCAGTCAAGCTTGTTTATAAAACCCTTTATATACTACAGATAACTTGTCTGAAACTTATCTGAATATTTACTCTGTAAACGCATTGCACCACGAGACATGACATCAAAATATGCAGCACATGTCATAACAGATTTGGTCGCCGTGGATGAAATACGATGAGACAAATAGGATGATAATAGATTGGAAGGTCAAAGTGCATTCTTATCAATATATACTGAAGGACAGAGGACCTATTAGTGCTCCATTTTCAGAGATAGGTCAACTAAAAAAAAATGTATGTTTAACAAGATTACATTCGGATAAAACTGAAAGAAATGTACAGCGGGAACTTACAGAGAGGGAGAGAGAGGGGGAAGGAGGGGGAGGGGGAAGCGTAGGGGAGGAATCATTTTTCAACGTTCAGCTTTAATCCAATACATTTGATTCGAACATCAACCCAACTCCCCAACATTATCCGAAATCTCGTAAACATATTTGCGATAAGATTGATAAAGTGTTACATGTTATGAAAAAAGTGGGATAAAATGACGAAGGGGACCGCGATAAAAGCTTTAAAAAGGGCCGAGGCGGACTGGGACTAAAATTTAGTTCGAAACAAATCCACAAACATCCTGAAAGATAGTACTCAACCGACCCTCAGACCGCGAATCGACCGGCGGTCAAGTCTAAATATTGAGCGGCCCGTGTGGAAAACTCCCTAGCTATACCCCCATGTCCAGTCCAACCCTGGAGCCTGGAAGAACGAGGTCGTGCTTTTATTTTTGGCATATCCATGGACTAGGGCCAAGTAACTAAATTGATTTTGAGGTGAGTCCTAAATGTTTCAATAGATTAGTTGTTTTCCATCCATCGATGACTCATCGATTATGAAAAAGGTCGAGGACTACAGTTTTCGCGCCAAACAATCAGTTATTTATCTCTTTAGCTCGGGACATATCGATTCTTTCCCCCTGACATCCATTGGGATTGGTTTACGTTTCAGAGGTGTCGCTGTCTATTCGAAGAAAATCTATAAATACAATTCTTCTTTGCCATTTTAAGAATAAAAGTCAAGCAGAGCGTTCACTTTCACTACAGAGTTTTCTTGGAAGGTCTAAATCGTAAGAAAGGGATAACAGGCAATACAAAAACACGGTATGACGTATGTTGTTAATATCTTGAATACCTACTGTGAGGTTTTTGCTATCACAGAATAAACATTAATGATTCCGAGTACGTCTTTTCTTCGATCATTTATAATGGCTTGTCGTACTTTCATGTAAAGGTCACACTGTTTTCTTATATTATGTTCACACGAACCAGTCGGTTTGGCGGAGCGACTGTTAAACACAATTAGCCAATAGAGCAGGCAGACAGAATCTTACTGAATCAGGGCTGCAACAGTAAAATCAAGAAGCTTTCAACTACAGGGGGAAAGTATCAGTATCCAGCCCAACCAACTAATCATCTTCTCTGCATCATTCATAGCAGGTGCTCCTAGATCAAGCTGCTTTACCGATCTTGGGGTCAAGTTGAGTTGCAAGGCTGATGGATAGCTACCCTGGATGGATGGCAAAGGCGGTAGAGCCATAAACCATATGGGCAACAGGGCAAGGACTACATCTAACATCCTTGACTGAGGTTTACCTAGGGACCACATCATCAGACTAGTTTAACTTCCTTGTTCGAGTAAATAGTATGGTTAAATTGCCTTTATTGCAACCTTGTATCATGGGGTCCTTGCTTGTATTCAGTTCATAAATTGCCATCTGATATTAATTGTATTTTGTTAAATTAACAATTATTTTGGAAGCCATGCGGAAATAAGTAAATAACTGTATTAAGTCGATTCCCATATCAACCGATGCAAACTGAAACTAGATGTATGTCAATGAATGAAGACGTTTGGATGTAAGTATAGCTGAAATATACAGGCCTACTCACAACCAGGCTAATTACAGTATCAATACCAATTTTTGTAAATTATCATCGTTCAGACTACAAACGGGAGTAGGTCCACGGTAGATAAAGAAAATACACACATCGTAATTACTTTATACATGCATGCTTAGATTTTATTGTCGTAATAACTGGCATGTTACCAGTTTTGTAACTGCTATTTACTCGACCTTTGACTGAGATTTGAGAACGTAAATGATAAACAAAGAGGGGTGTAATTTATAACGCTTATCTACAAAGATTCAAAGTCTAAAAACGTTACTATAATTATAACATGCAGGAAGCAGGACGAAATTTTTACAATATACGATTACAAAACAAGGAGTACAGTACAGACCCTACTTGAGAATATATAAACCTAACATGTGACAGTATAATATGAACATTATATTTTCCAATTTCTGATTGTACCATAAATGCAATACATGACATAGCACTAATTTACAGACTTTGAATAATTGCACACGTATAATGTAAAAGGATCCCTGCACGTTTCACAGACATTAATTTGAGCATTCTTAAAAGAATTCCACCAGATCAAGAGAACATCAAATGTAAAATATAATAAAATGTGAAATATAGAACATTATCAAAAGTTAAAAAAAACTGTAAAATGTAATCAAAGAGTAGGCTTACCTGCTATCGATAAAGAGATGAATACGAAGACTTCAAGGAGAAGAAGCTGGATCATGAAGATGTTCATCTTGGAAGATTGGAATCGTCTGAGAAAAGTAAACCTCGAAACAGTGAAGTAATGAAATAAACACAAGCTGAATATTGCTTTAAATTAAACAATAAACTTTTTGAGGAACAGTTCCTGAGTATGGCGAAAATCCGTAGATGTTCAAGAGGTAAGCTAGGTGTTGTTCAGTGGAGGCTCGGCTGACGAATTTGATAACAACAGATGAGCGACCTGGATATTTATACGTATTTACCATCGCTTTGGGGCTCTCCTGTACAGTCACTTGTTCTGTGGTTTCGTTAGAATAAAAACAAGTTTTGTTTGCCGGAGAAGAAGTCAAGGACCTGCTGTCAATAAAGACTATTCTCACCAATCAGCCAATCACAGCAGCGCGGGAGGGAGTCGGAACGAATGCTAGATTGCTATTGGCTGATGCGGATGTCGATCATCCATGCGTGTTGAACTGCTCGCGGGGCCTGAGCGTCATAAAGGAGAAAAGGGGCGTGTCACTTTTGTAAAGTTAGCAGGTTGTTTTCCCCAGGGGTGCGTTTCTGAATCTGTCAACAAGGAGAGAAATTCAATATTACAGAGATGAAAACATGTAGCTGAATTCACGTGTGTATGCACTTGTAGCGATTCAAAGCAGGTGAAAATGGCGACTAGAAATCGTGTGACCCACGTGGTACTAGTACAGTTGCAGTTTCGTAATCGTCACTCTTTATCGGAGCTGCTGTAAAATATTTTGAGAAAATTCTACCCAGTAACCTTTTCCTGGTCTATGTATCCTATATTTTAAATATAACATGCAGAGATATGTCTAAGTAGAAATATACATATTATAAATGCTTTTTACATCATGCCTACATCGTCCATAATTATATACCAAGCACTATACAGAGGAGGAAAGTCAGTATGTTTATTTTGTCTGCAAGTTTACTTAGATTGATTTGGATACCATATCGCCCCCTACCTCCACACACACACACGCACACACACCTCATGGTAAAAAAATGGCTTCACTTATGACAAACGTCGTATAGCTCCTTTCAAGTTTCATCTCGCCGGTAGATTGTCCTAAATAAAAAGCCTAAAATGACGATGGCGAGTGATAAACTATAGAGAAGAGGTGTGATTATTACCATGTCTGGAATCATTTAAAACCCTTCTTTTGTTCACGAAATAATCCACAATAACTTGGAGTTAATGATCCAGAGGTTACAGACGCGCTTTAGTCCAATCCTCTACAGTTACAGACAAGCCATGTCGCTTTCATTGTGTTTTTATCTTTTATTAGACGCGCAGACGATTAGAAAGCTATGGAGTCAACCGATAGCAGATCGATATGTGCTATTGAACCTCGCAGTTCTTGGTATCTAAATCAGACATTCTGAGTGGAGTATAAGTAAGATATATCTTAACGCAAAACAGGCATCCGATTCGGTAACATTGTTGAAGGTTGATGTTAAAAATTGCGTAATTTTGGTATAAAATGTTACTTATCATATCCCTTCTACTGTACTAACCCTCTATAACATGCAACAAAATCCTGAAAAAATCTCAAACCACAAAGATATTTATGGTTTTCTTTGAAAGGAGTCACTGTGCAACACCCTAGCATTAAATTCTCCAAACCATTTTTTAATTTTCCAAACCGTTTTTCCATGAAAATAAGACAAAAGACAGGCTTTTAAAAACCCTTCAACTCGTAAATGTCTGGAATGATGAATAGAGCCAATTGATTGCTTTGTGACAATTTACATTCACCTAAATTCCTAAAATGTAATTTAAGTGTCATAACATAGTTGGGATAATTAAGGAATCGATCAGATCAGTTTTTTCCAATTCTTATCATTAATAATTGTCTGTTTTCACTCAAACTTTCAGGTTATCTTTAATTGTACATCTAGCATTTGAGACCCTTTTATCTCATCTGAACAATGTTCCCAAGTCCCTTTAAACACTAGAGTTCGGATAAACATGAAAGCGATTTGTGGGCCTTCTCAATTTTTTAATTCCAGTATAGAAGAGTGTCGTAACGTTGCGTGAAATAGATTGCTCCTGAAATACCCTCATCTTCAAAATATGACTAAAATGGTTCAACGTTGCATCGTTGATACAACGTAATTATACAGTCCTGTATGTTTGCAGTGATTTTTTTTAAAATTTAAATTGCATTTGATTTTCAGCAAGAATTTAGTCAATTTATTATCATCTTAATGTTCTCTGAACCTTACAACACATCTTAAAGTGCTACATAACCATTCATTTCAAATAACTACTAGAGGTAGGCCTATGTTCCTTTCGCAATGTAATGATAATGACCAATATACGTTTAAACACACGCCAGAGTTGATGAAAGTAGTTGTAATTTGTAATATCACTATTTAGTATTGCGGCTAACTTTATTGGAGAAGATTTTAAAATAATGGTCCGATAAACTATAATCCATATACATTGATCATTTTGAACTTTCCTTTCGGAGTCGATCGCTCACAGAGGCATCGATGGAACATATTTTAAAAGGGGGAGGGGGGGGGGTAAAGTCGTACCGAGTTTACCAATGACAAGTAAAGATTTGCCAAGTGAAAAACAATAAAATAGGATATATCTTGATATTAATAATTTGATGAAAATTGTGCCATTAAGAAACATGATTGACATGCGACTTCCGTTCCAAACGCTTGTTATGTTGTCGGCCATGTTTGACTAAACGTTTATGCATACATCCGAGCGAATGCTAAATGCTACTAGTACCTGCTTAATTGAGTCCTTCAAACGAGCAAATAACTCAATATTTTAAAGATGAAACCAGGCATACAATCAGACAATAGCCAGCTGAAATATAAATCATTGTCCTTTAAATTGGAAACAGAATTATATGAGATATAGATATTTTTTTCTTTCGATTTTCATGTTCATATAGATGTTTCATCTTTCAGAGAGAGGGGTAAAGGGAGTACGATACGAGGACGAAAAGGGGCACGAAAGAAATAAAATTAGGAGAGAAAGAGAGAGAGAGAGAGAGGGAGAGAGTTGGAGAGAGTGAGAGAGAGATGGATAGAGAGATGAGGAAGGGTCGAAGTGATAGATGAGCATGGGAGAGAGAACTGATTACCGATAGTAAGAGGTTAACATTTTGTTTTCACTTTTCAGTTCTTTTTTTGATCTGACGTAAGATGAAGTCAATAATCTCAGACCGATTAAAAACTAAGAACATTATGTCAATATATTGACGATGTAAAGGTACTATACATTTTGTTGTCTTGTTTACCGCGGTCATTTTATGAGCTACTAATCTACTCCCCCGGTGGTGGTCCTCTCAATTAGGTGTTTGAAAATAATCTCACACTGTTTAATTAAAGATGTATGTTTGATTAAAAGTCTTAGAAAGATTTTACTTTAAAATCTTAGGCCCAAGTGCAAACGCCCTCTTCCTGAAGATTTTCCGGAAATTTAGTTGTTGCGGCTGGTCTATTTGAAATGGGGTTTTAAATCACGGAGTGTGTTCAAACTTCCTAAATGAAGTCCACAAAATAAACAAATCATCTCACTTTCATTGTGATCAGTGTGAAGACCCGAGCTTTCTACACATTAAGCGGGTCCCCCTGCATAAATTTTAGGATATATTTGCTCCTCGGGATTATAAAAGGGTGGGTGGTGTCCCTACCCCCCCCCCAATACTTTGATTGTGAATGAATTTAAGCGAGGCACATGTAGAAATGAATGCAACCCCCCCTAATATTCTTCCAGTAGTACGTGTTGATTGTGCCATGTAGTTAACAAAAATGATTGGCAGACGCCATAAAAGAATTGGGGGAAAAAAGAGCGGGAAAACATCTGAAGCCAAGCCACAACGTCATCGTGCCGAATGTAGGCTACGTGCAAAACAACTGCCTTACATTATTATGAAGCACATGTATCACGTAAACATCATTATATCTACATGAAGTAATTGTCTTCTTTGAACAGAAAGGCTTCATTTCTTTTCTGCATTTCTTTTCTTTGCTTTCATGGGATGATGAAGAAGTGCGTCACCTCTTACTGACACCATGAAAACATGAAACGTGCCCTTTTCCGCCTTGTGATATTCAATAAGAATAAAAGGGTGGGGGTGCTGGAGGCAGGCACTCAACTGTTGCGAGGAAGCGGAGCGTCCGATACGGGTGTGGGTGAATATCGTGGGAGGAAGTTTTTGTACTTTTAATCTTGGAAAGGTATGATTTTATGGACAGAAATGACAATCTGTGCTACATCGACGGCCCAAACTAATCTGTTTGCCATTATAATTCATAGTTATATTTATGATAATCGAAATGAAATAAATCCAGTAAACATGTTTTAGGAGAGTGTATTATATTATGGAAGCGGCGTACCTCCCCAGAACCTCTCCTACTTACCACGTTTATTTCTCTCTCTCTCTCTCTCAATCAATCTCTCTCTCTCACTCTCTCTCTCTCTCTCTGTTCTAAGTCAACTTCAATTATAATTTGTCCTGTCAGTAGTGGTCACACTTGATCACTGATGGTGAAAAAAACAATCTAATGTCATGACCCATTATTGGTTTATGGTTTCCATGATTCTGTAAAAGAGCGCCTGATGAACTCAAGAGCACTTTGACGTGAGGGGGAAACCCTGCATTCTATACTGTCATTACTAAAATATTTGAGTTTTGAGGAAAACGAAACGAAAATGAGTCATCCATTGTTTTAGAGCCATGATGTTTAATATTGAATATTCGCATGATACATGTTATAATACAGCGATTGGTGCACTCGAGAATATTCTTATTTTAGGTCGGGGAATCCCTGTATTCTCAGTATCCCATTATAAAATAAAGATTTGAGGAAAATGAAACGAAACAGAGTGATTCACTGTTTAAAGAAAGAAGTCTGAGATATGCTGAATTTCTTTGCCATTATCATAACATATGTTTTAGCTATGCATGTCAACATGTTATGTAGTCTTAGTGCGTTTTGTTTCAATATTTTATTCACATTTCCGACGTTTCATAAATATCATCTTTTAATACTTTAAAACAAAAATTGTCGTAACTTTATAGGATTGTCCGATTACTCCTGAACCCTTCTCCTGTCCCATTTTAGACATATTTTGTGAAAACGGTTTGCTCCTAGCTACACCTCTCTTCACATTGCACCCCACCACCGTCCCCACTACCCCCCCCCCCGTCCCCACTACCCCCCCCCCCGCCCCCGCTCCCCCCCCCCCTCCGCCCACGGCCCCACCCTGAAAGAGACTGGGAGTGCCGTATATAGGGTTCCCAAAATCACGTTCCTTAGTGAAATTATTGTCGCTGCAACCCCCCCCCCCCCTCCGTTGCTGATAAAACTGGACCCCCACTTGTAGCACTGAGCCTACAGTAACCCAGCACATTCAATTATGGCAAATGGATATAAACAAAACACAATAGAAATGAAAGTTGCATCATTAATTACAAACGGACAGGACATCTTTGTACAAAGATCTACCAGACTACTGGAAGGGGGAAACCAGACGGTTAGAGACCGCCTTAGATCGGATGATTATATAAATAGGACGACATCATTATTAGTCCCTTTCAATATATTAAATAGTACGTTCGTGATCCACGCCTTTCGCGACAAGCTTAATCACATTCAATTGTGAACTTTGTCTGAAGTGAACGACAACCATAAAAGAGTTGTAGAATTTGTAATTCTATAACTACATTAATCACATCCCGTTATCTGTCTTGTCATTTTACAAGTTTCTGGTCCAGTTTCAATTCTATTCAACATTGTTCAAGGTAGAGAGCTACGTGTTGAACAATCAGACCAAAAGCTGCTGGAAAGCTGAATTATTATTGGACGTGATACTACAAAGAATTCATTTAAAATGATTCATCTACACTGTAATGGTGTCTACGATTTTAGAATCACTCGCACATAAACTTAACACAATTTTTGCTATTACGAAACAGTGATATATATTATACAAATATTTTTTATTTTATTTCATAGGATGTATTTCTTTATTTGGTAAATTTATGGATGGAGAGATATGAAGGGATAATAATAATAAATTACATTTATAAAGCGCTTAATACAATGTTTCTAAGCGCTTAACATACAAGTAAGGTACAACATAAAATAAACATACAGCAATAATAATACATAATTCTAATAATAACATTACAGATAATTAAAACTGCCTATAAATTACTATTACCGGTAAACAAAAAATACTTCAAACTTGCCTTAAAAGACTCTACAGATGGGGATTGACGAATAATAATCGGTAAACTGTTCCATAATTTAGGGGCTGCAATGGCAAAAGTACGATCTCCGTAACGGGTATTGGTTCGGGGACCAGGGGCGTATTGGAAATTAGCATGTGTAGTTGACCGTAATGAACGTGATGGAACAATAGGTTTGAGAAGGTCGTTTAAATATGATGGAGCATAACCATGTTTAATTTTGAATACTAACAAAATAATTTTAAATTGAATGCGAGTTAAAATAGGTAGCCAATGGAGAGATCTAAGAATAGGAGTTATGTGTTCATATTTTCTGGTTTTGGTAATGAGACGGGCTGCCATGTTCTGAATACGTTGGAGTGGAGAAATTGTGGAATCTGGTAAGCCAAAGTACAATCCGTTACAATAATCTAAATGGGAAGTCACAAAAGCGTGGATCAATCGTTCTGTAGACTGTCTGTCCAAATATTTTCGAAGTTTACTAATCCTGGAGATACCAAAGGCAGCCGTCCGACAAGTATTTCTGATGTGTTGTTTCATATTCAGTACATTATCAACAGTGACGCCGAGGTTACGAACTACTTTTGAAGGTACGATTTCAACGCCAGCAGCATCCAAGCACGGCAGACTGCAAGAACTTCTAAACTGCGAGGTGATGTGTAGTACCTCAGTCTTAGATTGATTACGTAACTGTGATTACATCCCTATTATGACAAGAATCAATGAGGAATCTTCTAAGACATATAAGATTATTCAATTTGTATTTTCCTAATTATTTGTTTGGGTAACTAACTTCTAGAAAAACTTATCCATCGTTGGGAAATGTATATATCATACTAACTTAAGGTAACTTAAGGTACACTCCTCCAAGAAAGATTACCGAGTCAGAGTCCTGTTCAGGACTCCTCAAACCTCTCTCTCTCTCACACACATGGTGCAACCGCAAACCTACTGTATAACTTAAGGTAGTTTTAAACCCTTATTCCGAAGTAAATATATATAAACATGCATCCATACATTGTGTTTACAATTACCAATATTTCGATATCACACAGTTACGTAATTATCAATACACAGTTTCGGTTTCCCCTAGCGCTTGGAGACTTCATTGGTAAGCGCTTTATAAGCTCCGTTTTTATTATTATTATTATTTATTATTACAACGAAGACACTAACTTAATTTACCAGGTATTTTTCAGTCTCGAAGTTGCATGTCACAGAGATCAGATGCATTATTTTACCCTTTATACCCTAATAAATGGTACAAAAGTAGCCTTTCTCCATCTAAACTACAATTATATTTTGATTTAAAATCAATTGTATAGAAACCAAAATTCCTTCTCACACTTCGCCTGGTGTTTAGCACCTACTGAGATGGCAATAAAGTCACGTCCAAATAAACACATATTGCGAAAGTATAACGACATGACTTTCCCAATATCCCACAGCCCTAAATTATTAAAATTGTAACGGGGGCGGGAGGCTATATCACATTTATCAAAATCATGTAGCTGACTTGAAATCCATTCTGTCTACGGAATACGGAAGTTAATGATAATGACCTTTTGGTATCCATGTTTACAGCCGGTGCTAGGATTCGTATTGTTATCCTCTATTGATACACGTCCACGTTTAACAAGCTTAGACGGGATTAATGATTTGTTAATTACCCGTATGAATGAAGTATTCGCAAAGCTCTTTAAGAGCGTATTATGTCTATTGTGGAAGCAATGATTAGACGAATTAGACTTGCTGATTAGAGTCTGGCTTTTTTTTTTAGACACGCGTGCATCATGGTATACTGGCGAGGATCGAGGGCGTCTGTGGAGGGGTTTCGGGTTGCGACCCCTAATGGAAAAGATTCTATCGACTTATTTGGCATTTAATTGGCTACAGGTATACTTGAGACACAGATGAACCCTTTTTGTCGGCTTGTTGGAAAAGTTTTCAGCTGGCTTGTCGGCAAAGTTAGTCCGACGCACCGATTCAAATTTAGTCTTGCGATGTCCAGGCGAGGAGTTTTAGATTATGACATATTATTTTCTCTGAGAGTTTTGACTTAAGCGGACTATTTTTATTGTCTGTAAGACTTTATTAATAAATTCCAAAGACGCAGTCTTACGACTGAATTGATATGGAGTACAATAATGACTAATAGGAGACGTACATTAATTGACCAAAATGGAATTAATACCAAAAAAACAAACAAACGATAATTACAAAATTAAAGCACGTTGAAATTTCAGCTATGAATTAATTCAAACTTCTTGTACTTAACAGAAGTTTGTAGCTTGAAGAATCGCTATAAAAAAAGTATTTCCAATTAAATACAGACTAGGAGTTCTGGATTCAATAGCCAATCTTATGACCTACATAAGTGAGTGTATTACAATAGATGGAATTACGAGTTGTCATCTTGTTTTAAAAGTAATGAGAGGGATAATAAGCATTCATCTTAACTGTGAAATGAATGTGCATATAGAGGAAATTTTACGTCGCTGTTTTCACGAAGTGACGGTAGTGAAAAAAAATTGCATTCACTTTGCGTTACGATTTTTTTCATTTATAAGAAAACAAGATTGATATAGATCGTCCCTCTTCCTCAAGAAATAAAACTGTGCAATACTAAAGTATAATAGATCAAATTGATTGTTAAACGCCTAAAGGCTATAACCATTTAAAGAATTAGGTAAACGCGTGGACAAATAACCACATTTACTTAAATCGAAACCACGTGGCTTTGAATGGAGCTATTATCCCACAAAGGACATCTCTTTATTGAAATAATCATCTATATACCCCGTCTAGACATTATTGTGTTATGAGATAATGTAGAACAATGGGAGTGGAGGGGAGGGGAGGACATCTATCCTTCACACCTCTTTATCCCACCACCAGCTCGCATCATGAGGGGCGGGGGGGGGGGTAGGGGAGGAGGGGGTCGATAATTTTCTGAGAATTGGAAAGCCAGACAAGACAAGGACAGACAAGGACGTTTGGAGGGGTGTGGATGAGGTAGGGGCACCGTTCAGTACGAGGATGCACAGAACTGGGCGGGGTCCGGAGCTGTTAAGGATGAACCCCGCAAAATGACGAACATAGAATTTAAAAAAAAAATCGTGCACTAAAGATAATTTTTATACCCGCCACATCTCAAGCCTCATAAGTTATAATTTAGAGAATTTACCCCTTCCTCTTTAATGTCAACTTCATGTTATGTTTAACCTATGTATTAAACATTCTTATTTGTAAGAACAAATCGTGAAAGAAAAGTATGAAGATATTTTATTATTATCATTGATTTTGTTGAATGGGAACACGCGAACAGCAGGTGACTGACTTACGATGGGTTTCTAAGATGGGATAAAGATTGGAAGATATTTTGAAAGAAAGAGAGAGAGAGAGAGAGAGAGATTTAATGAAGATAAAAAAATATCTATACAGATGGTTTATGACCTACCTCTTATAGCATAGGTCATTGGGTAATGGTCATCCTATTTTAGACCTAGATAAAGAACTGTTATATAAAATTTATAACGAAAGAATAAACGGGGGAAAGGAGACAGATCTGGCTCAAAACAACTCCCTGTTTCGAAAACAGCAGATGTTGTTCTCATCGGGATGGCACAGATCATTCTCTTTCCTCACCCGAAACATGATATCTATCATCTCAACAAGAACACTATTACCATGGCAACAGAGTAACTTCTGAAACTCTTTTCCCACAACCCCCGCTCATCCTTCTTATACCACTGGCCCTGGTTCTGTTGTTGATTGCTTTGATCTTTCTTCGATACTTGTCGTAAATCAAAGCAAGCTGTGGAGATACTTTGGGTGAACTTGAGAATAGATTTGACACCAATTTCACACCATTACTTACTCCTTGTTATGATAACAAGGTTTTATTATTTTCACAGTTAGATTAATTTAATCTTTAAAAGATACCGGAGGATGACAAACAAAGTAATGTGCTGAAGTAAGATTAAATGTGAATGTTGTTCAGTTCTCTCTCTCTCATTCTCTCTCTTTCTCTCTCCCTCTCTCTCCATTTCATTGCTTTGCAGCATTGCGGAGAAAGAGCTGTCATGATTGCATTAATGATGTACAGGAACCATTTGTCTTGAATGCTGTCTTTTCTGCTAATTTAAGTAACTACAATGTCAATTCTAACAGTTGGATTCATACATTGCCTTTTCCTGAGGAAACAAGGCGCTATACGACTATTATACTGGCATTATATTATAAGAGGTGCCACAAAAGGTGCTGAAGGTCCAAGGATCGTCTTGCTACCGGGTATAATTTACTTCACATGGGTAGAGGGTGGCAGTTTCTCGAAAACTGATATCTCGAGAAAAAAAAATCAACGTGGGCAGGAATAATGATCAAACAAATCTAAAGCAAACTGATTCTTTAAAAAATAGATTGATTCTGGAAATTCACTTTGAGTGACGAACTCGTTTAGAAAATTGAATTTAACGCACAGAGTCAATGGCATCGGAGGCCAAGGAGAAAACGAAAACAAAAATGGAACTATTGTCTGTGTTTCAAATCAATTCACGTGCTCAGCTGGTTTCTATTTACTGTATTTTCTCATCTTCATGCACGAAGTTATTCAAGCAAACAAAATAATGACTTTGTTGATCCCGGAGACGTGAGGATACCACCCCCGCAATGTGGCGTACCATAATGTACATATTACATTAAGCACACATTAAATGAAAAAAAATAAAAGTCCTTCCCCCTAATTATGTCCCGACAGCTGTCAAACCCCAAATACACTTGAAAATCTACGTCATTCCCTACGGCTAGGATGTTGCCCCTAATCCGACCAGAGAGCCTATAATTCGCCACCTCGTCTTTCAATATCTACCAGTTTTAATGCTCTATAAATTAATTTCGACTTGAATACGAAGTTGGGGGAATTTTCGATGTCATTGCTCAATACTGAGACATAAATATAGCATGATTCATGTCTGTCTGTCTTTCATTTTCATTTTCCTTTGTTTTATCACATACCAGCCCAGTGACAGTCATCGTCATTGACATTGACTTTGACTGCTGTGATAATAGCGATTGTTATTGAATCTGAATAGGTGAAGGATCTCTGCATAGGTCCACATCTATGCAGACAGCGGAAGATGCAGAAGGGATGCCACTCATTATTCTGCGGCCAATTTCTCGCCAGTTGCGTGTAGTTGTCAGGGCGGATGAGTACCCACCGAATCGATGGTGGCAACAAGAGAGGTGGAAAGAGAATGTGAAAAGAAGATGCTGTGATTCCCTCTCGCGAACACCCCTAATCAATGATTTTTCTACTTTCTATCATCATTTTCATCCACAGGTTAATTATACCATGCTGCTTTTACACTCTGTACCATCACTACACCTCCGTTCTCACATGCCAAAGTGTTCCAATAATGTCAACTTTGAATGTTTAAGGACGTCGGAAATGGAAGGGGCTAGGAGGCAAATTTCCCCCTGGTTTCTCAGTCAGGAGGGTCCTCAGTTTATGGTTCTACCCGGGTTCTACTAGGCCACTGTACGTGTCCTTTCGATTGTTTACTTTACTCTAAAATAAATGTACGATTAATCATTCCCTTCAACGAAACACGATTAACTCAATTGAAACAGGAGTTCTTTGAAATTGAAATTGAGTTCTTTCTCCGAACATGAGGTTATCATCAAAGTATTGCTTGTACTATTATAGTATGGCATAACATCATCTTAAACTTTTTTTTTAATTTATGTGTTTATTAAGAAATCAAATCATAACATATACAAACTTTCCAAACAAAATATACATCATCTTAAACTTAGGCCAACAATGTAAATGGTCATTTTTTTGTCTCAATATTATAGCGCGAGATTGTCCAATCTTCGCGATATATTCCTTTACAAGTTTACAACAATGAAAATGGTCATTTTTTGTTTCTCCATATTATAGCGCGAGATTTTCCAATCTTCGCGATATATTCCTTTACAAGTTTACACACCCATCCCCCTTCACAACCGCTTATTAATATTATTGGTGCTCTTTCTAACGTCGACCCTTCAAGCAGCTTGAAATGGTTCCACAACATCTTACCATTTTCATGTGTAATCATTTATTGTACATCATCTTCTCACGAATCTCATGGTCTGTTGACATTTTTATAGCTATGCTTAGTATCATACATGTGCATACATCCTGACACACTGTATGGTGACTTTCGGAAATCAACGTATAGAAAGGGGAAAACAAATGACCATTTATATTGTCTGCTGAACTTTAAGAAAATGTTATGTTCTATTATAAGTAACTGAGCAAGCTAAAGTGTTTCTAGAGAAGTGGTTTTAATGAGAAACTTATATTCGAAGAAAGAACTCTCTTTGAGTAGTTTCAATTGACGATTAGTTAAACGTGTTTCGTTGAAGGGAATGATTATTCCTCTATTTATTTTTCGAGGAGCATTGCTAGATACTTGAGAAGGGTTGACTAAGCAGACATGGAACTATAGAGCTTTCAGAATTATCATTGTCATCGGGGAGAGAGAGGGGAGACATGCAAATAGAGAGAGAAAGCAAGAGAGTGAGAGAGAGAGAGAGAGAAAGAGAGAGAGAGAGGGGGAGACTCGTAGAGAAAGAGAGAGAGAGACATAGAGAGAGAAACTCGCAGAGAAAGAGAGAGTGAGAGAGAGAGAGAGACAGCACCGATCAATGTTTTAATTTCAATGCCCTATAGGTATCGATGTCAATTTCACTCATTAACATATATAGATTTGTTTTGTACTCTATATATACCCTTCCCTCTCGTCATTTGCATGATACCATTGAATCTGACTTGTCATTGGTCGATGGTCTCTCCCTTTGGGAGGTGTGTTGTGGGTGTGTCGGGGGTACGACACTGACCTGGTAAACAGAACAATACGCTATTCATGACATGTATTATCATGAATGCTCTCGATCGCAAACAACCTTCCCCCCCCCCCCCCTCTCTCTCTCTCTCTCTCTCTCTCTCTCTCCCCCTCTATCTCTCTCTCTCTCTCTCTCTCTCTCTCTCTCTCTCTCTCTCTCCCCCTCTCTCTCTCTCTCTCTCTCTCTCTCTCCCCCTCTCTCTCTCTCTCTCTCTCTCCCCCTCTATCTCTCTCTCTCTCTCTCTCTCTCTCTCTCTATCTCTCTCCCCCTCTCTCTCTCTCTCTCTCCCCCTCTATCTCTCTCTCTTTCCCTTGGGAGAAGGCTCGTGTGTAGTTATTTTTGTAAGGATATGCAAACACAAGTCATATCTAGGCCTATATTCGTCAAAATAATTGTTAATATAGATGTGTTTGAGATATACGAGTAGTTAATGACATCGTATATTGCCCCGTTCCTCAAAAAGTAAATATATGTTGCCTTAAATAATAACCATTATCAGTGGCGGATCCAGGGGGGGGGGTTGGGGGGGTTGCAACCCCCCCCTTGGGCGGCCCAAAAAAAAAAAAAAAAAAAAAGGAAAAAAAAAGAAAAAAAGAAAGAAAAAAAGAAAGAAAAAAGAACGCACGCTGGAGAGAAACCCTTTCAAGTGCAAATATTGTGAGAAGATATTCAACTCATCAGGTAACTTAACCAAACACATGATAACTCTGGATATAACTGTGTATTTAACTGTTACTTGATTTAAAAAGACGTTATCATGCACTGCTTTTTATGGTCTTCATTGTGTTAATAGATGCCAGGAAAACATCACTTACGGGGTTCAAATAAACACCCCAAAAAAAAATCGGCTCGCCGCTTCGCGGCTCGTGGACGATGCTCCGCATCGTCATTATTTTGGTCAACCCCCCCCTTAGCAAAAAGCTAGATCCGCCCCTGATTATACAGCATGAAGAGACCGGTTTCAACCCGTTCTTCAAACACTGACATTTCAAAACTCTTTTTACAGAAGCGGAATGACCGGGAAAGGCTTTCAAATTTCGAGGAAGCCAACAATTTACACCGAGCCTGTCGCTGCTTTTTCCGAATGGCATTGTGCCCCATTTTTTGCAATTTGTTTTTGGTGTTCTATTCAACTTGTTGATTTGATCAAACTGTAGTTGTTGTACCTTATGTCTAATACGGAAATAGACCGTGATGGGTCCTCGTCTAAATTTAATTCGAATAGGGACGTGACGGTTTACGGTTGGGGGTGGATAGTGGTTCAGAGGCAGGTCAGAGACACACTAGGGACCGGTACATGAATATTACCCTTTCAAGATACGAGATGATATTTACTGATGACATTTGTGTTCAGCCACATGAAAATATATCTTATCTTCTAATTTGATTCATGTGCTCGAGTAAGAACACCGTGGTCGTTCACTGGGGCGAATTAAGGATTTCGCGAGGAAGGGGAAGGGGAGGGATTCTGAAAATTGGTCGGAAAATTGAAAGGGGCACATTTACATGTAAGAGGGAAACTGTCGGTGTACTAAGGTATGCAACATAGATTTGTTTTAATAAAGGGGCGTTGGCTGGTGTACCCACTCCCCTGCAAATCCTCCATTGTTAGTGTATAGTTGATTAAAGGGTCCCGTCTTACAAAGAGTTGATATCAATCGCAACTATGTACATAAGAGATTGGAGACTGCAAACTTGCGATTGATTGAAGGACTTGCGATTGATTGGGATCAATCGTAAGTCTTTGTAAGACGGGGCCCAGATGTTCTTCAGACTCTAAGCTAAATTTCATTTGTTTCTTTACCCCTTGCCAAATCTTCAAATTGAGTTTTCAATCATGGGACTTGTCGTATTTCAAGAGATCGACAGAGGGACTTTGCATTTCCTCATTGCTCCGACACTTGACATTAGTAACTTGGCCTTAACAGTCATCATGCAGCCCCTCCCAACATGGCGTAGATAGGGTCCAGACATTGTGGGGGCACTGATGTCATGGAGGGGGGGGGGGGCACTGCTGTTACTACTAATATAGGTGGATGCAATGCGAGATGATGCAGATATCGAGTATGGTTTGGGAGTGGGGGGACTCGTATCATATTCCTTTTCACCTTGCCTCCCCTCTCTCTTTCTTTCTCTCCCTCTCCATCTCTCTCTCTCTCTCTCTCTCTCTCTCCCTCTCTCTCGCTCTCTCTCTCTCGCTCTCTCTCTCTCTCTCTCTCTCTCTCTTCGTTTCGCCATTCGAAAGATAGGGGGGATGTGCTCCCTTGCTCCTCGACGCAACTGTTTCACAGTCTCAACATACCCGCAATCGTTCTCATCACTCCCATGAGGATATAGCTGAAAGTCATCATCCAAGTACGTCACAATAGAGGTAAGTTCAACAAACTTTTGCTACAGCTTTTGAAGTGCGCTGTCGTCTGACAAACATGTTGGCATATCGTCTTCTCAGTGAGCTACAAACAAGAATCAACATTTGAAACATCTACATTTTTATTTTGTAAAACAACGATGCAAACAAAAGAAAACCAGAACAATTATTCTCCATTCCATGGCAATTATGAACATGTTTGGTTTATTGTAGCCCTCCATAACTTGCTAGCATTGTGGAGGTTTTCCTCATTTTCATAATACTCACACCCCTCCTCGTCATCGTATAAATTGGAGGGGGTGCACGCTATCTCACGTTACTTTTTGTGGTAGATCCGCCCCATAGATACTGGATCTGCCACGTCTGCCATCCACCTCTGTAATTATGTCGTTGTTGATCAATCTCGTCTTTATTATTATCATCATCAATATCACCATCATCATCATCGTCATTATCATATACATTACATCATCATCGTTGCTATCATCATCATGATCACCATCATCGTTGTCATTTTCATCATTATCACCATCATCATCGTCATTATCAAAATCACCATCATCATCGTTGCCATTATCATCATCACTTTCCAATTATCCTCACCAAAAAAAAACACGTCGTTCTCATGTGTTTTTCGATTATTCTCTTGTTTAATTCTTCATTATAACCACCGAACTTTCTTCTAAGATTAAGATGGACAGAAAGTTAAATCAACAGCAAAATTTTACAACTACTTCAATTTTCGTTTCTTTAGAGGAGAGGCTATGTTTGGTTATTTTTCCCCAAATATTTATTGGACATGAGATAATGTTAGATTGATTCGACTGGAAATCAGATTTTCTTGCCCTTTTCAATAGATGATGAAGAAATGGGTTTTTTGTAAGTTGGACACTTTTTATATCAGCTGGGACCAAACAACTTTCATAGCAACCCTAAAAATCAAAATGCAGACCATTCCGTTCTCCCAAGCACGTAACCACTATGTACACTGAGAAATGGGATCTGGAATTCTAGTTTTTATTCAAACTATTTTGTTTTCCAGTTGAGAACCAAATCCAGGTGCGTGTTATGTCAATACCTGTGGCACCTGTGGAATGTTTGCGATCAGTATGACTCATACTGTGCCTATCAATTGGCAAGGCAACGTGGAGTTACTCCTTGGGATAGACTCAGAGGCGTAGCTACATCACCCCTCCCCTGCCCCCCCCCCCATCCACAGTTCAGCAAACATAATGTGAAATAAATACAAACAGAACAAAACATAGCAAAAACACCCCCCCCCCCCAAAAAAAAAAAAAAAAAAAAAAAAAAAAATAGTTGAGTGCCTTTTGCGTCAGATAGTTTAACAATGCATTATTCACCCGTCTCCTCGGGCTAGTCTTGTAAATGCCCTCCCGTAGCTTATCAATACACACCACTGTAAAGAGTTCATCCCATCATTACAAGGGATACAAGAACACAATTCAGGAGGGCTTATTATTTTTCTTTAGAGTATATTTGGATACTTAGGTACATTACTCGGTACATTAGGTTTATAAGTGGGTAGCGGCCATATGAAACCCCACCCCCTTCCCCGCCCCTTAAATCTGATACTGCATTATTCTTACAGTTCATGTAGCTCAATTCTCCTATTCTCTTTTACTGACACACACAAACACATTCCCCCAACACATCGATGAAACAAAGATACCAGTTTGGTCTTCAGTTAGATCGACTTTATTCTAGACTGACTACTGTCACAAGAAAATAATATCTCTTTATTTTTCTTATCAATCTTCTTTTTGATCATTACCATATCTAGTGAGCAGAATACTCAAGATTCCTTTACGAGCCGCCAAAATGTTAATTCACCCTTGTCATATAAATTAATATAGTGTCTATTCATACAACACTCCACGGCTATGCTAATATTTTCCATGCCCATGTAACTTCAACTTTTAAATTCATGCACAAAAAATGTGGTTCGTTTACAAGTGATGATACACATTAATATATACAATATATATATACATCTCTAAGTCATAATACCTTTCAATAGTTTTGTCTTTTTTCAGATATTCTTCTGAACTATTCTCAACATTGCACATTAACAGAAAGAACTAAGAACAGACCACTGCATGGGTTTGTGATACAATGGAATGATAATAACATAATACTAAGTTATTAGTACTATGTAAATAACATAGTACTTATAATACACCTCTTATTTTTCTTCACAATAAATATCAATAACAAGACAAAAATTCCCAATAGGAAATTGATCTACATTGTTGCCCATGAAGTTCGAATTTTCATTTTTCTTACCCTTTCTTCATGAAATGATAGTGAAAATTTAATTCATTCTTGATAAATAAAGTTTCCAACTTCTCAGAGCTTTATTGACCAATCTGAAAAGTCATAGAGCTTGATCAATAAACGTTCTGAGAAGATATAAACTTCATCTATCAAGACAAAAAAACACATTATGTAGACTTATCAAAAACAAGATGTTAACTTTATCTATCAGGAATAAGCCATATCATCACAATCATTTCATGACAAGATGTAGGATAAGTTATTCCAACTTTATGGGCAACAGCGTGTTTACAAAACATAAACTAAGGAAATACATGTAGAAAGCACACTAACTCTGTGAAGTGAATAGAAAGAAAGACAGGTACAAGTTATTTACACTGTGCACTGGTGTTTACAACACAATAGAGAACACACAAAGAAGGGCGAAGACCCTCTGGATAACTCCATTCTTACGAGGGGTTCATTAAAATTCTTAGGACATTTCATTTTGATTAAGTACCGTTTGCTGCAACACTCTGCTCGTAACCAGTCTATAGCACTGATAGAAATGGCAAACAAATCCAACAAACACTGTCAAACAAACAGTCAACATGAAAGAACAAGTAAACAAATTAAGAAGCCAAAAAGTGTTGTCAAACACAATGAGTGGTATGTAAAGTACATGGACAATAATGAAGAGTGGGATGTTTGTTTTTGTTATGTGTGCTTCAGGAAGTGATAAATAGCTAATAAAGTACAATTATGAAGCCACTCAAATGTGAGTGCTTTAAAGAAAACAAGCCTTCTTTGATCTAACCAAAGAGTTGGAATTCCTCTTATTTTTAAAAATAAGCATTAAGTCTTCCAATAAAATATCATTAGTTTCACCTGTCAGATGAGCTAAACCCAACCCCCAAACAACCTATGTATTGCTAGTAATTTATTAGAGACCCTACAAACTTTAACAACCCCACAAATACATTTATTGCCCATTTTACACCGATGTTTGGATAAAAAACGAAATGTCAGGAATGATATCCTCCTCCAAGGGACTTTGTTATGAAGGTTAATGCCTTCCCAATAAAGCATCGACTTGGTTTGGAACCCAGGATCGTCTGATTACGATAACACTGCTCTACCACTGAGCCATTGCGTTTCATAAGCCGCATAAGCAATAATAAATGTACTGTGGAGAATACCTCCTTGAATTAACCCACAGATACATCACATCAATCATCCACATACTATGTTTTCCAATAACTCTGACCCCCAAAATAAGTAGTGTTGGTTAAAGAATCTCCCATAACTTTCATAACTGACGCAACTATTCCTACCGCGACTTAACTGCCGCCCTCACAGTTCCCAACTGAAGAGGTGATATTTAATTAGCATGTCACGAACACTAGCTCTCAGGGCTGGCAATGTCTGTAAGTAAGGAGACAGAAAATGGGAATGAAGACAAAAAATGGTTACAAATCAACTGGTGTCACAATTGACAAAGCACTTAAATTTACCCTCTAAGCCACCTTCTCCTGATCAAAGAAAGAATACATCTCATTGGTCAATGAAAATACATTTGTACCTGAATTAGCCAATTCTAATCTATGCTCCATATAGTCATATTGGAAGTACATGTACATGCATCTTTAATACCCAATACAGACCATTGCAATTATTCAAACTTGTTCTTTGATGAAGCAACTAGTTTTGTTGTTTTCGTAGGTACCCACAAGAAGATTTCAAATACAATCAAGATTGCAATCTCCTCATTTGATTTTGAGCAAGTTTGATATAACGAAAAAATCATACCTTTATAAAAGACATAATTAAATCAAATTCTACATAATAAATCACTTAACCATTTCATAGCTATAATAAATAGGTATATTTCAATATGGGTATATGTGTTTGAAGAATAGACAATTTGGGACAGAAGATTGCACACATTATATGAAAGAAAATTTGACCACAACACTGTAAAGATATTTTTGTGGAATGCTTGCCAATTACAATTATTGAATTTGATGCTAAATATTATAGTTATAACTCTAAGTACTTAACTATTGGAATGATTCATTTATCCTTCTCCAAAAGAATTCAAATTGAAGACAAAACAGTACCACTTTTAATTTACATGTTTATATATATATATAGCTTTTGGATAAATACATATTAAAATGCATGTCTTGATATTCACAACAGTGATTTTACAAGATGATACACTTTAGTTACTGGCCTTGTACAATCCCATCAAAGCTCTTAGCCCATTTAATTGGGTTAGGCACTGTTATCTAGCACAAATATGACATAACATGAAAGAAAATTAGGACAGTAGAATTTGAAAGGATAGTTTGTAAGTAAAAAAGAATTACTACACAATGATGCACGATACCAAAGGAGTAAACATGTTGATAAAACGTACACATGCCACAGTGAAGGAATATACAAGAAATGGATGAAAGAACAAACAAATGAATGAATGAGTGCACAAACAAATGAATGAATGAATGAGTGAGAGAATGGCTGAAAGAATGCATCACACATTGAATACAAAGATAAATACACCATACGGATGGAAAAGTTGGATCATATGTGTGGTCACAACTCAAATGATGTGAATACAAGTAATAATATGCTTTAGGACTGGAAAGTGTTGAATAGAATGTGTGATCATAAACAATAACAGTACATTTTTTTACATGTCATCATGTAGATGTACATGTATGGGTATCCATACTGTAATTGCATACTTAATATGACTATCCCTAAATGATCCAATTCAAGTCAAGTGCTGAACTATTAATAACATCACAACAGCAAGACATCCATTTGTTGACATTCACTGTT
Source organism: Strongylocentrotus droebachiensis (assembly GCA_035222895.1). Taxonomy (NCBI): domain Eukaryota; kingdom Metazoa; phylum Echinodermata; class Echinoidea; order Camarodonta; family Strongylocentrotidae; genus Strongylocentrotus; species Strongylocentrotus droebachiensis. The sequence continues at coordinate 78,540 of JAVYIG010000630.1, forward strand.
ACAGTTATTAGTAGTTATATGATTCACAATATTATTCAATTTCCGGACATAGATGGTTTAATCAATTTTTGTTGTGATTAAGAAAATAAAAAACGAATGTACCGTAAGTACAGACTTTCCAAGGTGCTTAAACATATATGTTAGAATCAAGATATTTAACACATTCTTAAAGATCATTATTTGGGAAAATGAAAAATTGTTTGTAGAATTGAATGAGCAAGTGCTGTTTTATATACTGAGACCTCCCCATACTGTACATAGTGCCCCATCAGTAAGCATAAGTAGAGCAGTATGCAATAACATATACATGTAAGTGGGCGCAATAGATTGGCTTCAACAATAGACTCAAACTTTTTGTTTTGTATACAATGCACTGCTGAATAAGGTCACGCTACCATGCACTGTGATACAATGCTAAAGTACGTTAAAACCTCCAGAGCTGCACTGCATATGTGTTGTATGGAAAATACACAACAAATGAGTTATGGACTCAATTTAATCAGAAAATAAGAGAACATGAACATATCCACTGGAAAAAAATTAACTCTAGCAAATGAGGCAAATCAAACAAAATATTTCAGACTCATAACTTATAATTAAATCAAATTTAACCCACAAAATAATGATAATGGTTTGAAACTAACAGCTAAATAAATCATTCTTTCCAATCATAAATAGCAATACAAAAACTTGGCAATAAACAAAAACCTCTTACGGTAATTGTCACCTTAACATTGCACATAATCTACACAGCATAATTCTGCCCTCCCTGAACAATTTCTTTGGCAGTAACACAAACATCTGGAACAATTTTGTTTTTAAATCAATTTGTATCTAAATGAAGTTAATTAATATGATAGAGACAAAAACCTTGGGAAAGATTATCATAAGTTATGAAGTCATACATTCAGCAGAGAAAAAACATCTCTAAAGAGTAAGCTACACTTCAAATATGTCTTAATTACATTGCAAGTATGTAAACAAATATACTAACAATCTATTAATAAATGTGAAACAGTGACTTGCAAAAAGATCAGGTTTTTGTGATTGACATATATACTTACTCAAAGACAACAAGTAAAATTTTGAGTGGCAAACTCAAACATAAATACTAAAGGTCCCTGCCCTTCAATTTGGAGTTTCAATTACAATTAGAAAGGAATCGTTCAAACGCAAAACCCAATGAACCTGTACATATAATCACAAAACCACAAAACAGAGATTGATTAAAACTGCAAACTAAATACGGCTAACACCCTCCCTCTTCTACCTCACTCATTAAAATCACACAAAATGAAGTTTGAATGATTTATTTACAAAATGGCAAACCCATTTGTTATGATTCATTAAATGGTCACCAGCTTTGAAGGTATGGCACCTTGCCAAAGCAAAACTGGTAATAACTTTCAGCTGCTACAACTAGTAATGTTGTGAATGGACTAGAACCTAAGTAAGCTATATGGCATTGACTGGCAGGCAATACTGTGGTTTTCTTAATGGCATATTTCTTAAGTGCTTATGGCATAGTAATTTGAGGTTTCATAAAGTGGCAAATTAATTTCTTGGCAAGTTGCCATGGACTTCTTCCTCCAGGTTTTGACTAGAGGATGTTCCTCCAAACGACAAACTTGAAAGGAAAGAAAAGGAAGCTTTCAATTCGATTGTCAGACCTTGCATCATGGTTTGATGAATATTGAACTTGAAAATTGAGACAAAACAAAGTTCCCAAGAGGTTAAGGTAATCCAGACGGACAGGAGCGAAACAAACTGACTCATCTGGGAGATAAAGAAAAACAAATGGGTGTGGTCCAGCTATTTATATAACTGATGGAAAATAAAGTAATATTTTTTTCTTTTGGCAAGCTCCAGGATGTTCATGTTAATACCATACATATTAGCAATTTGTCTGCTATGACCCAAAAGGCATGAACTCTACATGTATGTTAACTTAACATCTTCTTCTAAGTTACAGCTCTTTTGCCTCTAAGGCAGATTTAATATGTTCCTTTTACAGTGTGCTGTTTCCATACACTATGTAGTTAATGTTTTGGCCATCTTAACCAAAATGTTAGGGGTGCTACTTTTAGCTCTCTCTATTTTTCTTTCCTCATGTGCATTTCCTAGAATACAGCCCACTGAGTTGGGAGGGGCCACCACATGCAGACTCCACCCTCTTTCTAAACAAAGCATTCTGATTAGCTGGCCAGTACTCTCCCCTTTCTCTCCGACTCTCCCTGCCTTCTAGGTATAGAAAGCCTTGATAATTCAACAAACATGTGTGTTTGTGTGTGTGTGAAGAAATGACATTAGGGTCTGGGATATCCCTACACTCTACCTACATGAGTTTGGTCACATGTACAACAAGTGTTTTGTGCAAGACCTGTTCATTCAAGCTGGACAACTTTTTACAAGATATCCAGTGTATGTGTATATCACCAGCCTTATGCCTCGGTCACGGTCACGCCACCAAAATGTAATTTCTTGTTCGGTCTTTTGGCGGTCTCGTTGGTGTGAGTACGGCCGGTATTGACTTTAAGGATGTTTGATAATATTTTAAACAGGAATTTCCAAGGATATAAACCATTCTTGATGAAAATAAACTTGTATTGAGCGGAGATCTTTATCTTTCTTGAACTTCAAAGTGTAGATAGAAACCCTCTCTTGTAAATATTTCAAACATCAGTAAAACTTATCCTTGAAGTTCTCCCTTTTCATCATATTTCTTGAACCTCTATCACCAACCTTAACAGAAGCCTGTCATCAAAATTTCCAGATTTCGCTATGAAACTATTTATATAACAAATTTGCTCACATGCATTGACTATGAGCATTCAAAGACACGTTGCAATCCATGTGAACCGAAAATAAAACATTCCATAAACCTGACATCACTTGCACTGAGTACACAGTCCATTCTTTTGGCATGTATCCTAATACCACAGTCACACCTACCAGACCGAGAACAGCCCGACAACATATCGATCAAACAATGATGTTACCTACAATGGCCAAGAATTGGTTGGTTTGGAGTAAGTATGGAATCGATCTAGCAGTGTGACTGAGGTGTTAAATGTGATTTGACTGATCAACTTTTACAAAAAGTCATATGTTTGCAGAGCGTTCCATGTTCCATTTTGGGTCATGATTATCTATGTGTTTACATAATAACTTCATACAAGCAATCAGAGCTTTAATATTGGGATCAACAAACTTTTCTTTTGTGTCAGGAAGAAGGGCGGGGTCCAACATCCCCACAAGGAAACAAGCATCTGGGACTATTAAAAGAAATGATCATACTGAATCTACAATACCAATAATACAGGAATGATCTATTGTAGGCAGGGTTCAACACACTTTCTTCTGCCCGAGTTAAAATTCCTACACGCTGACATTCTAAAGGCGGATCATTTGTTTTCATGCTTGAATATTCCCCAGTGAATCGTACAAATAAATTGTTCAGCAAAAGTGAGATGACCTGAACCAAGCCTAGCACTGTCACCCTCAGGAATAGCACACAATTGATATCAAACATCAAAACATGTTTGTCACATCAGTGAAATTGGCATTTTCCTTTAATTTTTCATAACTTCTTGGCAGAAAACGATGAGCCTCTTTACGCCGTCGTGAAATACATCAAGTGTACATAATTGAGGATTTAACTCTGACATACATGTACAATGTCCACATGGACCTTGGTCACCATATAAATACAATATCATTGTGATGTGAAGTTAGTGTAAAACAAAATAAACATAAAGAAAGATTCATTCAATGAGGTTATGACATATGAGAGTACCATAAGAATATTAAAATTCCTACGACTTCTTGCATGCTACTAACAATATATCTGTAATAACTTAAAAGTTAATCAACCTTACAATCCACGGATGAATTAATGATCTTAACAGAGTCCATCATGAGGGTGCAGTGAGCTTCCGGATGTGCAATGATTGACCCCATCCAAGGTCAGAGGTCATGGGTCAACCAGAGGTCAAAAGTTAGAAGTTAGAGGTCCCAGCTGAAGAGATGGTGCTTGATGAGCATGTCTTGCACGCTGTCTTTTAACGACTTTTGGCTCTACGAGACGAGACGAAGGAACGGTGTGAAAAGAATGTGGGAAGAGAGAGGGAGAGAGAGAGAGAGAGAGAGAGAGAGAGAGAGAGAGAGAGAGAGAAAGAGAAAGAGAAAGAGAAAGAGAAAGAGAAGGAGAAAGAGAGAGAGAAAGAGAAAGAGAGAAAGAAATAATGAGAAGGAGAGAGAGAGTGAAACCGAGAAAGAGAGAGAGAGGGAGAGAGAGAGAAAATGAGATACAGAGAGTTTTGTTTAGAGTTTAGGTAACCAAATACACCAATATGAATTATTAAACAATGTGATAACTTAACCGTACAACCATTTGTTAACCATATAACCATAGTTAACCAAATAAGTGCAGTAGTATAGGGGGACAGTGGTGAAAAGATATTTACAATCAGCCCATTTATACCTTCCAAAAGCAAAGAACAAGAACCTCTAAATAAAAGGTTCTCCCCAATCTTACTGAAATGATTCGAATATATATTTTGGATAATTAATAAACCATAGATCCCAATCAAGGGCCTTCACCAAAAGCCAGCTGAAATTTACCATTTAATGAACAATCTGAAATATGATATACGTACTACGTACATGGTTAAAAAAACAAACATTTTTCCCTCTTTTGTGCATTAAGTCAATATGTAGTTCACAATTTGCAGATGATATTTTTAGTACACCCTCATAAAACCAAGTAAACAATGGCATTATCCTGTTCGATGGATATAAATAGCATGCACATCTGTTTTCCCTGAACCGTGAATGACACTGCGTCTCTGAAGCATAACCCCCACAGACATATGAATCATAACATGTCAATAATTCAATGATGCAGAATTCAATCAAATGAAAATCATTCTCGTGCAACAAGAGGTTAATAGGTTAATACCTGCAAATAAAAAGGCATTCATATTTGCAGACATGATGTCAATACATTTTGGCAGATATGGCACATACATGTATATCAAGTGGGACTAAATGTAGTTAGATTCCAGATGATATGATTAAACACCTAGAGAATTGGGTAAGGAGGAAAGGACAATTGGCAGTAGCTGATAAGTTTTTTGTTTGTTTGTTTATTTGCCTTTAATAGCGGTAATAACTAGACATAAAGGCCCAAACTCAAAAAGGATGTTTAAATTTAACCCATGGTTTAAAACCTCATTTACATAACCCATGGTTTAAAATTAGCGCAATTTAAGCCTACCTTGCCTTGTGCGCGTCTAATATTGGACCTTTGATTTCGTCGTGCTTATTTTGCTCTAATTTTAGACCATTGGTTATGTAAATGAAGATTTAAACTGTTTTTAGACCATTGGTTATGTAAATGAAGATTTAAACCGTGGGTTAAATTTAAGCCTCCTTTGAGAATTCGGGCCAAGAGATTGTTAATCAACATTAAACCTGCAATAAGAAAAGATGGATATAAAATGAATAAACTTAAACAAGCTTGACAGGGATGCTAGTATAAAATACTATGGGATTATACGATTTATATGAAGCACTGTGGATTAAAACACTGGATGAGCAAATAATTAAATGATGAAATTAAATTATATCGAAATTATCAAATAGTAAATAAAAAGCATCCCATAACCTTTCATGCTTTACATGCAGCTGAGCAGTATATATTTTGAATTAGAGTTAATAAATAATCTTCCCTAAAAAGCAAAAAAACAAACCAAAATGCATCTAAGTTCTTCCTTTTACCTGAAAATTCTCTCTGATGTCATTCTTTAAAAAATGAGAAAGTGGTAATGTATTTGCAGATATTAAAAATGTCTTCTTTTTTTTAATAAATATGGAAGTGGTATTCTGAATATCAACAGTAATAGAAGCAAAACAAAAATACATAGCAAACTACAGGAAGCTTGAGAACATAGGGTATGATAACTACATTTCTAACCATATGTATTTCTGGAACTGTTCTTCAATAATAACTATTGCACTGCAGCTAAAGACATGCAAGATATATACGGGGATTTTAAAAAAGCCTCCAAGGAGGAACAGAAAATCATGCCTGAAATAAAATTGTGGAGTAAGAAAATCCTGTTCCACCAACTAAAAGCAATGTGATGTTAAATATTAAATGATGAATTATTAAAAAATAATAATCCACTTCCCAAGCAGAACATGCAACTTTCCTATCCTTGCATACTAAGCGAATCATGCATTTCTCTGATGCATAGTACATGCATAGCAAGCTTGTTATTGTTTTGTTTATACTTGAAGCCATTGTTTTGATATTTACCTGCGGAGTATTCACGGCTCTTCCCCATGTCTGTTGAGCAATCAACGAGATGAAATAATATTTATTACTAACACATTACATAACCAACTCGAACGGAGAAGGAGAATATTCTCTCCAAGTCACTCGAAACATTGTTCTTCCACTATCAACAACCATCTGCCATCTAACTGTATCTCTCTTTCTCCTTTGAACACTCTCTCTCTCTCTTGCTTTGTCTGTCTCTGTATCAATGACTCTCTAGTACCAGTAACACTTTCACTTGTCAGTATCAAACTAGGCAGTATTTGGATGTACTGTAACTTGAAACAGACTGTTTGCTCTCTCTATCTTTCTCCCTCGCTTTCTTTCCATCTTTCTCTCTCTTTCTCTCTATTTCTATTTCTATCTCTTTCTCCTCTCTCTTCTCTCTTCTTCTATTCGTTAACGTCATCCTCTCCCTCTCACTCCCTTCTTTCTCTCCTTTCTTTCTATTTCTCTTTCTCTCTCTCTCTCTCTCCTTCCTTGTCACTCTCTTCACTCTAACAAACACCCAGATTCATCCACATCACTCCACCACACAACGCCACCACCATCCCGCATCAAAGCTGTAACCATGGCAACCCATCGACTTACATCTTTCTTGATGGGCAGCTCCCAGTCCTGTGAGAGGTTGAAGGCAAAGTTTGAGAGGACCCTAAGCTCGCACTTGATCTGGACCCAACCAGGGCTACGCAGGAAGGACCAGGGGTGGTACCACTTCTCAACGATCTTGTCGCAGGAGCAGAGGGTTTCTAGCCAGAGGTGGAGGACTTGTTCACTGGAGGAGAGAAGGAAGATAAGATTAAAGGCATAGATCTACTCCTAGCTGAAGACAAATATATTAGAGTATAAGCGAGTTCATACAAATACAGAATTATAAGAAAAATGACTGTAATGAATGAAATGTTATGACAAAAATAGATGAACCATTGATCAAGAAGAAAGATAGAAAGAACAGCTCACAAATGTAGAAGTATATATTCAGTCTGTCCTTCTAAGTTTCATGATTACTCATAATTGGCCAACTATAAAGTGTATCTACTATTAAAGATATACGGAATACAATAATGCTTGGAACTTGATTTTGAATCAACAAGTAAACTTCAATATCAATTCAGCTTCAACAAAATATCAATGTTGTTGAGTAATCAACATTGAGATAAACAACTTTAAGATAAATAGAAAAGTAATTACAAAAAAAAGGGGGGAAAAGAAGAGATTCATTTGAGTCATCGAAGAAAGATTTCTGCATCAAATGTCTCAAACAAACCGAAGTTGATTAAGGACATATTCAGGATGTAACATTATTTAACACTTACTTGAGGCCTAGACATGCCAATGATCTGAACTTGACGTCCATCTGTGCATGAGCTACATCGTGTGTGAGATTGACCGCCTGGACTGACCGGTAGAGAAGCTCTTCTGGTGTTAATACCTTACCATCTTCATCCAACCTATCAAAGAAAATAATGAATAAATAATACAAAATTTGTCTCAAACTTATGGTTGATGATCATGATAAGAGAGGTTAAGGGTAAGAGAGGTTAAGGGTAATAGAGATGAATTTCGCTGGGTCATTTTAAAACAGGAAAATGTGCTGCTTAAGTGGTTTGTAAAAAGAAAGAATGTAGAACTTTTTATTCATGCAAAAACATAAAAATGAACGATACTACCATTACTGAAAAAAATATGTATACTACTCTCCTTATCCTCACTGGTTCTACTGTAAACATTTGCCGAGAAAATATCAAATAAATATCAGAATCATTCTGCATCAGTTTAATTCTTGATATGTATATATGTACATGTAATTCAACTCATGAACAAGTTCTAATCTTCATTTGCTTGACCACATAGCTGTTTGAAATATAAAATGCTATTTACCTGTACGTCTTACAAAGCACCAGTCTAGAGTACACAGATTCAAAGTCTCTCTCAACTTCCTTGGCACTCGCCTACAAAGACAAAAACAAATGTGATATTCATATGAAGAAATACCTTTGCAAAAATATTCATTTTTTAACATAAATCCTATCCCAGTACACTATGCTTGCTCCAAACTGCTAGAACTAAAATACAATAGGGCCATTCCATGGTAACTCGCGTTACACCTAATGGGTACATTGACACGATAATGTGCCTATATCTTTAGAACTGCTAGGATCTGCAAGATACTTTTTTCAAACATGGACAGGGTAGATATAGAACAACTGAATGAAACAAAAAAGAAATTGAAGAACAAACATTTTTAGATTCTTGGATTATTGAATTTTGGTAACTCGCGTTACAAAAAAAGGACATGGTCAATTCTATGAGACCCTCTTTTGGCAAAGTCTCCTCATACTAGACAATCTTGACAAAATCTTTCCTACGTTGATAGTAGGTTGAGACTTACTAGTATAAGATCACAATAGTAAAGATAAGAAACAATGGACTAGTAAAATGCAGGAAGCAAATATGTCGGTAACTCACGTTACGGTAACTCGCGTTACATTTTGTCCGGAGGCCATTTTCACCCCTATGTAATAGATTAAATATCCCAGGACCCCTTAGAAAAGGCTTAAAATATGGAAATATATTCATCTTTTTCAATTTAGCGAAATTTTCAGGAAAAAATATTACAAGAATCCTGTGTAATCTGCAACAAATTGTTTTTTTTTCATCTACAGTCCCACATGTACGTTTTTGATGATGGTTTGAGATCTTAGGAAATCAACAAAAATGAAAAATAAATTGTATTGAATTTGAAAGGCCCTAATGTTTTATGAACATCCATGGCATAAGGTTAGTGATAAATCAAAGAATTAACATAAGAGGTACATTTCTTTTTTTGATGTCATGTCCTTCTTCTCATGGAATGGCCCAATAGCAGTGCTAAATTTAATCAACAAGAGAATATGAGCAATGTATTTATCCAAAAGGGCAATGCACCGATAGTTGACAATGGCACAAAACTCCACAAAACAAGAGTTCCTTTCTTCCACCCATATCTACATCTATTATGCATTTTTCATGTATGGTAGAAACCTGGAAAACATTTTCATTCCTTATCTATAAAGCAATTTAGGGGACCCAAACTTTGAAGTCGTGCCCATAGTCTTGATTATTTACAATCAAAACCATATTCAAGGACACTAGTGAATATATAAAAGCATTTTAACAAGGTTTTTGGTGCCAATCATAATATTGGGTCCTGTTGGGCATTTAATTATGACTTTGTAGATAGAGCAAGGATCTTGAAACTTGAAAAATATGGCACAGGGGGGGGGGGGGGGGGGGGTTGAGACCAAGACCAACCCCTATTGCTCCTCTATGTATATTTCTTTTATCATCTGTCCTTCAATCGAGACAAAACACAATTTCCTCGATAACAATCAATGATTTATCTTAATGGAAATCTTAGCGGGAACTTTGTCTCACAGAACCACCATAGGCTCTCTCTTTTCTGGATCTCCTTTTTCATTTTATACAAACAGTAAACATAGCCTTGAAACTCACTATCCTAAGAACTCAGCAATATAAATACAATCTACTACTGCAATGATATGACAAATTTATCAAGGAACGTGAGTGAGATGAGCGTACCATGGCTATGTTGACGGGTGTCAATAGTTAATACTATGGTATAAAAGAGTCCACTTTATATTGTCTTGTCTTAACAAGGATGGGCAAACAGTCATAAGATACAAGACCTTCTAGTCTAAGCCAATGTACACAAGAAACACCTTGATCATATCCCTCTACAAAACTATATTGATTTTACGAGAATGAAGGGCTTAATGAGGACAATCAAAATCGATAATTTGGACAGAGCTCAAAGAGGGCATCTGTAAATCAGCTGGCTAGTTAGCTGAGACAAGGATAAGAGGTTCGCTTAAAGGCATTGTTTAAAGTGCGGGTTCATAGAAAATCACAAATATGGCAAATATCGTATTACTAGAAGCTGGTATGCTAACAGATGGCCATCATGCAAGTTTTAGGTTAACTACATATCGGGTGATTTATAAAAATACAAATAAAACAACCTCCATAGCATCTGGGATATGCGAGAGATTCGCCCGAAAATAACGATGTTTTAATGCCCTCACAATATGAACCAACCCTGCCCAAGCAGACGACATCCCATAAAGAATGAACATAATTGCAATGCTTTTATTTCTCAAAGTATTATGAGTTTAGTGTATATAAATGTGATGGAATTTTACACCATTTAAAAAGGGATATGACCCCCATTCTGATAACTAAATTCTTTTTTTTGTAAATACATAGGATAGGAGTTAATGAACAATCAAAGAAACCACACTTTCAAATTAAAAAACCTCCGGAATGATAGCATGGACGTCATTTGTTCCCTTTTGAAACGCCGAACATGCCGCGGTGTATGCAGCTGAAAATACAATGGCGTCTTATTTTGTTTACAAGCGACGGATTCCTTTTTTTTTGTTAATCCTCGCATTTTTCATCAAATTAATACCATGCACGGGGTTTAGAGTGAGGCAATAGATTAAACATTTCGCCTGAGAGCATTGAAGTAAGAGAAATTACTGAAGAAAAGATGACAAAACAGGCACTGAAATTGTGTGAGATGTCATGGGACATCGTCTGCTTGTGCACATCATGTTCAACATGTGACGTCATATCTCAGCAGCGACCGGAGAGCTTTCCAGGTGCTATGTCAGGGCTGTATCTAAGCGTTTTGTAATTGTTAATAATCATTACTTCGAATTTTTCCAAGCATTGGCTTTTGATAACCTTGGCCAATCAAAGTGTCACCTTTGCAATAATGACATTAAAGTTAGTTTTTTAAATCAATGAACCTTCTCTTTAACAATGTTAAATCTGAGATGCACGCCTGTACTTGTTATCAGTGTCTGTAATATGGTGCTATATTGAAGCCCTTAAAAAAATGTGCATCAAAATGATCAAGAAGTGCCTCAAAAAAGTAAAAACCTTAGAGTGACCGGTTTTACCATACTCGTTTTCCCCAATAGATTGTAGTGTTATGAAAACCGTTTGGCAAACGCAAAATTTGATTTCGATTTTCAATCATAAATATCTTGATAATCGGACATGAGATTGGCTTGTAAAAGTCATAGGATTCCTGACTGACCTAAAGGTTTATAATTATCATTGCAGCATGAGCTAAATCCAAGATTTTGTTTCAAAATCCGAGGCAATGATAGTTTGAGACTATATTTTTGAACTAGTATTATTTAGTGTTCTAGTTTATGACAGGTTTCACAAACTGTTATTATTTCACACTTCCCACTTGCAATTCGTTTCAAGTGGAGAATGTTGTTTGAAATAATTCTATGTTACATACATATGCCGACAAAGTACAAAGTAATCTTTCGATAGCGAACGTGCCTGATTGATGTTTTAAAGTGTATCACCTTCACTGGTGTTTTCCCCTATTTACACGTCACAAGTCATTATAGAGACTTCACTCTATCCCTTTTCAAGGCTTTGTTCTTTGAATATATTGATTTTCTTCCACTTGTTTTTACACTAACTTTGTATGCCTTCATTTTGAGTTGATCAACAACCTAGATTAAAAAAAAAAGAGAAACGGGCTGTTTTTGTTATTGTTTTGTTTAGTTTTTATAGGGCAATATGCATCTCTGGTAAACTTTTTTTCTTCAAGGCTCAATCTGAAACATTACTCCTACCAAAGAGAGTAAGTGGGGGGGGGGGGGAGAGAAAGAGAGAGAGAGAGAGAATACATGGACAGAAAAGAGAGGGAGAGCAACAACAACAAAAATTGAGAGAGGAAAAGGGGAGTGGGAGTTAGAAAAGTGGAGTGAGGAAAGGAGAGTGTGAGATGATAGAGAAACAGAAATGTAAAGACAAACTGTGACAGACAAACAAGAGGAATAAAAAGACAGAAAAAGACACAACAAATGAAATGCCAAACACACATGCAGAATTACACTGTAGGTGAAAATACAGAGATGGAGAGACTAGGAGCACACAAACAAGCGATATCATGACCTTATTATTATCAACTCATCCCGGCCTCGCTCAATAAAGGGTCCCGTATTTATCTCTTCTCCCTTTTTATTGCTTTCTGATAACGCACAAAGGTATGAGTCACATGTCCCCCGCATGCCTTTGTCTACCATATTGACATTTTAAGGGAGAGCGGGGGTTTCCTTTATCCCGACACCATTGTGTGCGGTCTTTCTCCAGGAGTACAAAACATTTTGCAAGGTCACATCAACAATAACCGGGTTTGATAAATAGGGAGCTCAATCCCATCAACATGTAATCATTACATTGTATAGAGTAGCTGCGTGAACTACTTATATTCATAGAGATAATGGACAGGAGAGCTTTATTGTAGTTGTTTTTTGTTTTTATTTGTTTCTTGTTTTTTTAGACAGGCGAGCTGTATGTGTATCAGGCTTTTTATGATGCTATGCATGTTCTCCATGCAGTGTATATTAGTTATGACTATTAATATATATCTCACTTAAATGAAATGCAAACTATACTAATTTACATTGGGAGGGAAGGGGATAGGGGGCTAGGATTTTATTAAAAAATCCAATGTATGAATGTATGATACTATATTCAGTATGATATAAGGCACATACAATAATCAGTCAATTTTGTTTTGTTTGTTTGTTTTTCTTTAAAAAAAAAGATTCCAAGCAGCCGCTGCACAATTAAAATATGCTCAAGGGAAACATAAAAAGAGGTGTTTATAGACAGGTGGTCTTTCTGTACAGGTGGTTGGTAAGGTAGGTTTCATTGTATTAATTATCATGGATGTAAGGGCTCACCTCTTCAATGAAATGCCATGGGTGGTATGTTGCTCCTAGGATTGTAGGCTGCTTCAAACCATGCTCAAATACAGACTTCAGAGCAGGACATAACCTAGAAATGCAAGAAACATATTACTAAATGGTTGGCATCCATAATCAAAGACTCTTTTATGCTGGTGTCAGAGTGCAATTGGTGTTTACCAAAATGGCTAATCCATATAGAATATGGAAATGATGAGTATATTTTTCAACCATGTAACCATCTAGTTCACGTCTTGATCACGATTACATCATAGTCTCTCCAAAAGCAATTTCATCTTCGATCCAAATAAATGAATTAGTTACTGCTACTGGCTAACTACCAACTGACTATCATTTCTGTAACTGCATCATCCCCTGCGTGGCACACCAGTACTGTTTAATTCTCTCTTCTAAGATCTCCACAAACTTCAATTCTCTCTCTCTCTCTCTCCCTTTCCTCATCTTTCGTCAAAGCCATTTCTCTCATATGATTCAAACACATTAGTTACTTACGATCCTCTGACAAGGTCTGTGATAGTTTCTGTGACGGCATCATCACCTGCGCTGGTGTACTGTTTACTCCTCTCATCTAAGATCTCTACAAACTTTGCAGGAAACCAACCTCTAAGACCGTTCAGTTCACCAACCCAGCAATGCTCATCTTTCTGAGATATGATCTATGAGAAGGGGAAGAAGAAAAAAATTGATGGCTTATAATAAAAGGGTATATGTTTGGCGACTTCTAAATATGATGAAGTAGAAACAGCTCTACTTACACAACTGTATGATTATGCTTATTACATAACAAAAGGCTTTCCCAAAATTCCATAAAAATAAGTTAAACTCCTCAAATAGAATACTGAGAGAAATCTTTAGCAATCTCCCCAATTTTACAATATTTGGCCTTACATCTGTAATGTGTGTTTCTATCTTTGTTTTTTTCAGGCCCAAAAGCATGAATTTCTTGAGTCATAATTGTGAGAAATATCAAGTCATACTCCTCCAGCTTTATGTACGCTCTTTGATTTTCAATTATTTTCTGACATCATTATTCATATCAATGCCAATATCTTTATCATTAAGCTGTGTTGAAAAACATAAAAACAATGATTGATAAACAAGTGGAGAGATAGAGAAAGAGACAGTGATAAAGAGAGAGGGGTTGAAGGGAGAGACAGAAAGACAGACAGACAGAGGGAGAGAGAAAAAGAGGGAGGGAGGGAGAGAATGAGAGAGTCGGACAAACTGAGATGAATACTACTTACTGTGATGATGTCATTTTTCCTGAAGCCTAACTCATCGTCATCGTGTCTCTCAAAGTCGAGCAGTGCTTTGGCCCTTCTTTTCCTTGTTCTCGTGATGTTCACAAACTGTTCATGATCTTTCTGATGGCTCTCAAGAGAGTAGTCGGGTATCAAACCCTGTTTAAACCAAAACACATCAAACAGATTAGTTGATCAAACAGATAAGTCAATAGTTTAGAACCTACAGAGGCAATGTGGTCTTAGCATCAGTCACAAGAAAAGGTATAGGACCCACATCCTTTGGCATGACGTAAGACTACATTTTCCACACTCAAACCAGAAGGGTACCAGGAGGAAGAACTCTTTTGAATGCTTAATCATGGCAGCTAGGCTCGAGCCAGATTACTGATCCAAAGCTCTCTAGAAGTCCATAGGGACATTGCTAAATACGTATATGCTATATGCCCTACAAAAGAATAATTAATCAAATAAATATTAATCAAATAAATTATTAGTTATCAATTAACCAAAAAAAAATAGAAAAAAGAAACTGAATAGAAATTGCCTTCTACTTTGCACAGTTTCAGCCAGCTACTAAAAAAAGTAAACTGACCAGAGTATGTTTGAATCAAGAATTAAGATTATGGACATGTGAGGGCGCTAGACCCATATTTGTGCTGGTGGACAGCAGGTAAGAGTGTGCAGGTAGTATTTGGCATTTCAAGGTGTAATGTGGAAAGAAAAAAAATCTGGAATTTTCAGGAGGGTGGTTTCAGGTAGTTAAAGTAGCAAATTCATGCTCAGTATGTCTAGAGTAAAATACAGCTGTCAAAAGAAGATAGATAGGTTTGTGGTCTATTTGCAGACTGTGGATGAATGTCCATCAAATCCCAGCCCTGGCACTATCGTTCCTCTGTATCTGGGAAAAAACTAGGAGCCTGGGATGATATTGGAAAAGTCATTGGGAATCGACTTGCCAGTGCCATGCACTCATACATGCATAAATCTAGGGAGCAGAGACAAACAAACAACAACAATGACCCCCTGGGTTTGAACTTTGTGCATAATGAAATATATTTCCATCTAAACACAAATTGCCTTGAAATTGAGATTTCAGTTGAGTACACTTACACAAAGTATTTGAGCTACCAAAAAAAAGTCATGGCGAGAAGGTATGTGTGTGTATGTTTGTGATGTGCTTAATAACGAATATATGTGAGCCTACATATAATACTTAAAACTAAAGTAAAACAATCACAGTTGAGATTCCTTCTTAATTCTTAAAGCGGAACTGCATCACTTGTAGCTACTTGCACCCTCTATACAGCCAACAATGCCTAAGCGGTACCCGATGATCCCCATGGTCCCCTTTTTCTTATGTTAATTGAAAGCTGATTTGATTAGATAACCACCTGCCAGTGACCAGGCAGGGAGGTCTAATCCCTCCTTGCCAAACTAATGCAGATAGGCTTTAAAGCAAGGTGGACACAACAACTCACTTCTTTATTACAGACTTGGTTTGTAGCTAGGCTGGAAGAGATAAGTTTACTCACTATTTTTGCATTCTTGGGGTCGATTGCTTGGAAGTGTCTTCCGATCTGTTGGATGCCTTCTCTGAGATCAGATACAAGCTCTGTCTGATGGATGTTCTTAGCTTTCAGGTCATTAGAGTCATCTTGATTAGCTGTAGGTAGGAGAAAAACGATTGCTCCAGGATTTATTTCATAAAAAATGAAAGGTTAGAGATGGACTGGGTTTTATATACTATTAGACATAGAAGTGGGTTCAAGGTTGAAGTTAGCAATTTAATTTACTGATGTTAGGTAATGACTGCAGAGTAACCATTGACGGAGCATGCATTGTAGAACCATATTAAAGAGAATACCCAAAAAACTAATTTAAACAGCAGTTAACCTGCACACACATTATAATTCACAGCTATTCCTGCATTCTTCTGAATCTGGTCAAATTATAAGATTGTTAAAATATAAATATATGTTGTGAGTATGATAAAGCAATACACAACTTGTACCAGATTTTAATGTCATGAATTGAACATTTTTGGGAGAAAACTAACAAAACCACTGTCCCTCAAAAAAAAAACTTCAATATCCTTCTTCCCTTCCCCTAAATAAGGAATTCCTTCAATTATTTGTCTTTTCTACTTACGGAATAGAGCCCCCATCAGAGATTTTCTCCTCTGTAGTTGACGTTTGTTCACTTGCTGCAGAAACAACAAAAAAGAAAGACAAGAGGGGGTAAAAACACAGTAAAATCTGATAAGAGAGTTCCCTCTATTAAATCAGAGAGCAGAGCATACATATTGCAGGTTTAGTCTTTACATGTCAACAACAGTCAAAGAGTCAAGTTGAAGGGCACAGAGGCAGTTTGTGCAGAATAAAAAGGCAAGAATAAATACGATGATCTCAATACTAGTTGAATACAAACCTCACCACAAGAAGCACAGCACGGATTCATAATTGCTTCGTTTACGATTGCTCATTCACTGGAAATGAATGCACAGACACAAACATATTTTATGATGATGTAAAAAATGCATTGCATTGAAGCTGATTTTGCAGGAACAACTTAGAAGAGCTACCAGCAAAAATACACAAGGTCAAATGTCACTGCTAAGGTACATGAATCACAGATATGGATCTGTCTCTGGTAGTGAAAATCAGAGTTCCTTTTCAAATACAAGGATGCTGTATAGCGAGGCATAATTTATGGGTATTTAAGTACTTATTTTAAGGCCTGCAGTTATACTGGTAAATAAGGAAAGTTCCTTTCAAAAGGAAGTATGAAGTAGCGAGGTGATTTAAGGGGAATTCATGTTGTATTTAATGACCAGAGTTATAATGGTAAATAATGTATAAATGATACAGCTCAAGGCATTGCAGAGAATCAGTAAATGAGTGTTTGACAGTAAAAAGGCTCCAAACAAACAAGCAAACCAACAAAAACAAACATACAGCCTGGAGAGAACCAAGGATGTTACATGTGTTCTTTAAATTATTGTATCTTTAATTCTGAGAGGTATTTTAGATGTCATAACTATCCTAAATCATGTGTCAATAGTTGATGACTGCACATACACTTTTGTGGCTGCCTAAGCACACAGTTTAAAGAAATACAGGCAAACACTCAAAAAATATGCTCATTCTGTGGAATTAGTAAATTGTGATGACAATGAATAAACAAAATGGCATTCAGAATAATGCCCAAACCCTTGAGTGAGAATAGTTAAATGTACTTTTTTGGGGAAGGTTTTCTGCCAATTCTGGGTGAACATTGTGATCTTGAATGTTGCACAACTAATACTGGTATGTACATTAACTTTGTCTGCTGCCCTCTGAGCTGAACCAATGACTGAGATAGGGTGATCTGTTACCCGTTTTGGAAGATTTTCTGCTGATTCTAGGTTGAACACTTGTGATCTCAAATACTAAAAAACTAATACGCCAACTAATCAAAAGTTGTCTGCTGCCCTCTGAGCTGAACCAAAGACTGAGGTAAGGTGAACTAGCTGTTACCTGTTTTTGGAAGGTTTCCTGCTGACTCTGGGTTGAACACTTGTGATCTCAAATGCTACAAAACTAATACGCTAACTAATCAAAAGTTGTCTGCTGCCCTCTGAGCTGAACCAATGATTGAGGTAGTGCGATCTGTTACCTGTTTTGGGAAGATTTTCTGCTGATTCTGGGTTTATCATCTTTGATATAACTAAAATAATTAATATACACATTAAAGTTTGTCTGCTGCCCTCTGAGCTAACCAACAATTAAAGGTAAGGTGAACTGTTACCTGTTTTGGCAAGTTTTCTGCTAATTATAGGTTAAACATTTGTGATCTAGGATACTACAAAACTAATAGACTACTATTAAGTATAATCAAAAGATGTCTGCTGCCCTCTGAGCTGAACCAATGACTGCTCAGGTTAAGGTGAACGAGCCGTTACCTGTTTTGGAAGGTTTCCTGCTGACTCTGGGTTGACGATAGCACCTTGTTCTGCCATCAGGTAGGCTAGATGTTTCCGTCTGTGGGTGTCCACGATGATGTCCGTCAGGGAGGCTGAGTGTCGCATACCAATCTGTAATAAGACAACAAATAATGTTTAATGAAAGTTTACTCCCATTAAACATGTCAGTGCACAAGGTTTTCTTCAAATGGTATAGCTGTATAGCGGTATTAACTAGACTTAAATTAAATATTTCTGCCATCAAATACATCAAAGAGATTACATAATACACAATAGTTGCTTGAAGGTATTATTCAGGACTTTTGTAAGAGGAGTTTCAGTTATCCATTGAATGAAAGTGAAAGTATGTATAAACCAGGCAACTTTTCCAATGACATATATGAAAGACTTCCCTAACTATGGTCTGTTATTATCGACAATCTTTCAAAGTATATACATGATTTCAGTAGATTACAACCTATATAGAATGTATCCTCATACTGGCTCCATCAAGTATTAAAACAACATTGTTGATTGTACATCATGTATAACAGAATGAGACAAAGTTGATGATGGGTGTTGTGGGCAAGGAATAATATAATCTCAAAAACCTCAAAAACAAATACTGTAGTAGATCATTTATTACATTAAAATCAAAATCATCATATATATTCATGACTGAAAGGGTTATTTGCATGCTCATGGGTGTAGTCAGGGAAAAGGAGATGATCATTTCAACAATGCAAAACTTGCTTTGGGAGAGGATGGGTTGGTTTACATAAACATCTGTTTCTCAATTCCTATTTATATTTTTATTCCATTTTTTTAAAGGTTGATTTCTGGAGATCATGATCCTACAAACAACATTCAACATGCATCACTTTTCCTTTCCAATATGTACTAATTTACTACAGTGGTACTGTCTTTTCTATCTAGAATATATCTCGTCTGTTGAGAGCGGTCAGAAAAGCATTAATTGCATGTAAAAAACAACTTATGGGCTCGAAGGACAAGACGTTACACATATATACACATACTGATCATATCTATTTATCACAATACTCTAGTAAACCCATTTACAGTTAGATTGAAACAATGAGATGTTAGAATATGGTTAATGGTTACTATGAAAGGGATACTGGTAGTTGAAGGCATTCAAAAGCAATCAAGATGCACAATGAAGATACATTAATGGACATGCATGCCTGTTTCTCTTTCCCAAATACAAATAACATTTAAAGGTAAAGACCAGTAATGGTCATGCGATTGCATTGTGAAAGAAACGTTGTGGAATCGATCAGAAAAGGTCGATCATCTAGCATCTAGCATCTGCAAGGTTCTGGAATCATCAAAATGATAAGAAATTTGGCTCATTCTTCGTAAAGTTACAAGCACTATACACAGAAAGATGTATATGGGACTACCCTATCTCTCTCACCAGACCATGAGAGAAATAAATTTACCAAATATATGAATTAGTAGGCGGTTTCCCGGCAATTTTATTATCATCATGTATTAGTCAAAACATATTCTTTCACATGATTGGTAATGAGAGCTTCCATTTCATTTTTTGAAATTGGGGCGTTGCCAATACTGGTCTTTACCTTTAACAGTTAGAAATGTGCTCATAGTATCCACTACCAGAGGAGGGGGGGGGGGGGGTGAAACAAAAGTAGGTGAGATTTAAAAATGAGTGGGAATTTTATTATAAGTACACCATTACCATGCCCCGGCAAGTGCCAACTCCATTATATCGCACAAAAATACCTAAATATTGTTAATCTACCAAATATACATGAAAGGGTAGACATGCTTCATCAAGGTCTATTCTAAATGAAGGGTGATATGGTAGCCTAAAAGAGAAACAAAGAAATGATTCTCAGTAATAGCTGATGGAATACAGAGTAAAATACACACCTCATATTTCTGTGAAAGTGTTTTGATTATTGTCCAAGTAGAGAAGATATATGTAGCAAAAGATCATGTGGACAAAAAGAGATCAAAAGTGAGGAAGAAAAAAGAAAGTGTTCATTCACTACATTGAAGAGAGAATGTCTAAAAATGCAAGTCTAGACACATGGAAACCAGAAAGGATAGTTCCAGAGGGCTGTATTACTGAGGAGTGCATATAATTGAAAGAAAATGTATCTATAGAAAATAAAGAAGATTCCCAATAGGTTGGAGATAGGGCCTTGGAGACAAAGCTGAAGATATCGGCCAACCTTCATCAAAAGAAGGCATAACAGGAACAAGACTGACAAACAACACAATTTAAAAATAAACAAATACTGTAGACTAATGAAATTGATAACATTCACATGTACAGTACCTGTGGATAACCAAATATAAAAAAAATATCCTATAAACTCAATGGTGTGCACTACAATGTACATGTATAAAAGTAGTAATGTTTTACAGTATTTACACTGTATGTGACTACAGCGAGAAAACCTGTACATGTATATCTACAGGTGTATTTACATAATTGTTCATGTGTCCTATAAAGGTCTACATGTAAGTGTGTTTGAATGAGGAACATCAATGATTCATCACAATTATTGATTGACATGGGTCTTTGATAAATATTTCAATTTATTTTTAATCAACAATACATTTTATATACCGTATCTTTATTTTAATGTCCAGTTATCTGAAAATATTTCAACAAATAATATGGTGAGAAGAGCCAAAAGAGGATTCATATAATATGATATACAGTATCTGTTCTACTGAGATCAATTTGACTATACTGTACAAAATATTGTGTAACATAAAGCACAGATTTGGGGTATTTCAATTTCTAGTATATTGTATATGTAGTATATTCATAGAGACTATCCCAATACTAACAAATCCACACTAACCTCAAGTCCACAACATAATCCACTTAACTACACATATAAATGCTTTACATAAGACTATACATTTATATTGTATATAAACAATACAAATAAAGCAACCTTATATTTCCCATGTGCACACAAAAAAGGTACAGGCAAACCTGTTAATTCACAAGAGATTTTTAACACAAGATTTTTAGCAAAAGAATTGACAGGAACAGTACAGTAATTGAACTGGAAAGCAATATGTAATGTATTTTTGTTGCTGCAATTTTTTGCATTTCTTGCTGGCTATAAATCTAAAGTAACTAAGATTCTCTTCATAAAATATCCACCAATTAGCGCAATTTGTATTTTGTATTTATATCTTCTCTTCTAATCTAAAAATTAGTACAAATCTCAATATTCAAGCCCCCCCCCCCTTAAAAAAATTATATCATAAAAGAATGCCAGTCATAATGTGTGCTTTATTATGTTGACAGCTCAGGAAACAGTTTCCACTTTACATGGTTGTACATGTTAATTACAGAAAAGTGACCAGGAATGAATAGAATTTCAAAAATCTAGAAAGATCAATCAAAAGCAATGGCGAGTAACTATACCATATCTAACCCCAAGAATTAAAGTGCTCATTCTAAAATAGATTTGATGACATGAATTCCTTGACTCACCGTACAATTAAAACATTCAGGTCCAATACACACCTGATCTTCGACATTTAAATGTATCCTTACTGCCGACTATCAAGGAGATGTAACGTTTGAGCAGAAACATGTCAAATTTAGTACCTGCAACGCACACTATTCACAAACATGTACCTCAATTAACAAACATTTAAGGTGTGTGACACTGTATGCAAGATCTGTATCGCCTACATGTAGATTTGCCTGGTGAAATCCAATATTTTAACAGGTGTATTAATTTTGTCAAAAAATTCAGATTATATTCTACCTTGTTATTTTGGAGGGCGGCTAAAAGTTTATTGGAGCTGTCCATGTTAGAATTCACCATGATTTATTCCAAATAATTAAGAATCCATCCACAGCTTGCAATCTATATTATCAATCCTTCATCCCAACATTGACCCTACCACGGCCCAACAAAAGAATGTGAGTGGATCTACTAATAGGAGAATTAGTAAACTGATTGTGTGTTTGCCAGCTGTTTTCGTTCCCATCACTGATTCAAAGCGATGGATCTTTAGCCTACAGGCAGGCGAGATGAGTGCATGGAATGGCCTACGACACGTGTCTCCCTTATTTGCATAAATATAGAGGTTGTTCCATGATACCTTAGGTCTATATCCGGTTGATGTACGAGGGGTAGGGGACGGAATTGGTTTCAACACGTAGCAATCAACCAGAACTGGCATGTTTTGTATTATTTTTTTTGGTATTTTATTTATCTAACCACCCTTATCTTATTTACAGAATTAAACTGATTAAATGAAATAACATGTATTTCAAACAAAAATAATGTTCAAATATAATAAACAAAGCTCACAAAGTACTACAAACATTTTTTGTTTTTTAATGCAGTTGACAATAAAAGCTTATTATTCATTAGCCTCTGATAATAAGTATTCACACTTACATACAACTTGCTTAATCAGCCCCTTCCTTTTTATCTTGGTCAGCTATGGAAAGGATATAATCCCTTCTAATTATTCTAACTGCACAGAGTATATTACACTCATTATCATAAGATATGGTAACCAGTCCACTTATTTGAATTTGCATGGGTTGGTAATATTATTGAAAGAGGGAGGTAAAGCAAATACACCAAGGCAGAAAGATTGATATTAAAATATGCAGTGACATTTAGAAGACAATGCCACATAGAGGTTACGCTAATATCACCCGAATCTCAATGTTGACATTGTAAATAATTCCTATGGGATAATGGCATTCTAGTATGGAGTCCACTTGTAGAATTTGATTATTCTGTAAGGTCCATCACTCATACTGCCCCCAGA
Organism: Strongylocentrotus droebachiensis; assembly: GCA_035222895.1. Classification (NCBI taxonomy): domain Eukaryota; kingdom Metazoa; phylum Echinodermata; class Echinoidea; order Camarodonta; family Strongylocentrotidae; genus Strongylocentrotus; species Strongylocentrotus droebachiensis. The sequence continues at coordinate 101,688 of JAVYIG010000630.1, forward strand.
ATATATAACAGTAAATATGCATCACAGTTGGTACCTCTGGGCATATACCCTAAGAACATGTACATGTAGTACCGCTGAGCATATATTGACATGAACGATCATGAAAATGTTAGCCTCTAATCATTTTATTGCATATGATGTGTGTAATGCATGTCATTACAGTGCTATGTTTGATAGCTTGGCTTGTAAAAATGTATTAGAAAAAGAAATTATATTTCTTTTCTTAAGGCTGAAATTTAAATAGATCCATCGATATACAATGTAGGTGAACTATGTGTATAACAATATGTCAGTATTCTTTAAAAATTGTATAAATGTGAGACTTTGTATTTCACTTTTGATTTTAATAAATAAAGACTACCGTATGTACATTGTACTGAGGTTATTTTATGAACTGCATGATACAGTTTTACTTCTTCATTCATTTTTTTCTCCTGAAAAACAATAATAAATTGATTTACAGTGTGGAATGTACAGCTGATATATGTAGGCATATTTCTTACACAAGTAAGTGATTATTTTGTTTTATTTTTTGAGAAATAAAATAGATACTATCAGTTATACTACAAAATATTTTTTTTATTTCTATGGACTGGTATATGAAGAGGTGTAATTACCCCCTCGTTTCTTAATGGAATGGTCCAACACCATAACACTTTGATCTAAAATTAATTCCGGCAAGCTAGCATCTGGCTCCACTTTTTGACACTCTATAACCTAGTCATGATTCAAGCACACTGAAACATATTCCTTTAAGTAAATAAAAATAAAATAATGCACTTACATGTACATGGTGATTTGGAATTAAATTTGGTTTTAAGAATTTCAGATTGTACCATTGGATCACTACAGGGTTCTCAAATACATTTATTCTCATCTGAAATTGAATGCTTTATAGAGATTACAGGGTAAACAGACTGATACCAGTAATCTAAGACGAGGGACTAATTATAACACTTTGTTGAATAAGCTCAAGTTTACAAAATAACCCGCTATTTCAACTATCCCTCATCAGCCCGCAGTTGCAATTAGCGGGATATTTGGTCGAGAAAATATCCTGAGAAATCTTGGCCTTGTTTCCAAAGTATCCCGCTATTTGGGAAATAGCGGGCTAATTTTCACTAGTCCGAGCTACCCTATGATGAGCATATCGGTCTGGTGAAGACACAATTTTGAGCTTTGGGATAATATCAAGAGTCTGAAAATAGCAGGTTATTTGGCAAACTCGAGCTGATGACGACAAGCCTTATGTAGGGTTGTAGGGTTAATTGATTTACATACAGAGTATTTAAAATCAGTCAAGTGTAAAAACCCCAGCTATATTGATAACACTGTATAAATATAGACAGCTGGTGATTCTGTTGTCACTCTAGGGTGTTGTACTCCTTTCATATGTAAATGAGCAGGAAGTAATAAATGTACGTCATCAGAATATCACCATGGCAATGAGAGAATGTAGTTTGTTATGGTGTAAGTAAACAGTACGACAAGCCTTTACATGGGACCATGCACTATGAAAGTGATGTAACGACCTACATGTACACGCAAACAAATTGTTCAACTACATGAATGCATGTATTATAAATACTTTTGTTTGTTACAGTTGGTAAATAATTTGCTTTTAAATGGGAATATTCATAATCACAGTAATATCCTAAATATCAGAGTTAATGCCTTTTCAGTTCCAGATAGATATGTGAACAGTGTATGATGAGAATGTATAAATAAAGACACTGAGTGTTAAAGCAGCAAAAGAGAGCAATTAAATAATGATTTTAATACATGTAGAAAAAAACTAGCTCATTACAATATCACATGTTATTGTAATAATGATACTAATAAAAGTCATTGTAACATAATTAACATACACAATACATATATTAATACAGAGAAAATATGAATACATTAACAGATCAAGATTAACACTGACAAGATTAGATTAAGGCAAGTCTAAAGTATTTTGCCCATACATTTCCAACCACATAGATTTCAGTATATCGGATTCTGTATGAAGCAGATAGTCCTAGTAGAACTTGAATCAGACAAAACATCCAAGAAATTACATTTTACTTTTAATTGGACTTACAACAATAAACATAACAATTAAGAATGATATAATTAGAGCTTTTATAAAGAGCATAAGAGAGTAGTGTGCATGAATGTGAGTGTCTTACCTTTACAAGTTTGTCCATATCATCCACTACTCCTGGTAAGTCTGACAAGGCATTGAAGATTTGAGCTGAATTATCCAACGATAACAGCTCCTCTTCCTATCAAACAAATTAACAATTTACAAAAATCATATACAGAAGGATTACAACAATGGACTCAATTAAAAATAAGACAATTCTCTTTTTTCCTTAAAATCAGAAATAAGCTAGTTACATATATATACATTAACTAAATGCACAACACTTCATAACTGACTGATGATGTATGCATGTGCTGCATGTATAGGTGAACACTTTTATCATGGGATTCACACTCTGGCAAATCATTAACTAGAAATTTCAAGTTCCTCAGCAATGATTACACCCGTGTAGAGAGAATGGAATGTCCATGAAATGCCTTGCCTAAAGGAACACGCAACAGGACGAGATTCACACCCAGCACCTCCTGACTAAGAATCTTACGTATAAACCACCATCCCACATTAATCTCACTTTTAAACATATAGCTTCAAACAGAAAATATGCAAATGCCTGGGTAGCTTCTGTAAACCAGAAACTTTCACATGAATGACACTTTCACAAATTCTGCAAGTGGTCAAGATTCACAAAAGTTTCATTTTTTCACAGCAAAAAAGTTTGGATTTTATTCTAAAAATGTTGCAATCAAAATGGCTGTTATGAACTCTCTGCAAAACTCTCATTTCACACACCTTTCTGGATTTACAATAGGGTAATTCCTTGAAAATGTCAACTTTTGGTGAAATAAAGTGTCATTTTAACCTTTACCCCATTATGCCAGTGGAATACACATGATTTGACATAGATCTATGGAGCAATATCATTGAAAGTAAACATCCATCCAATCCTAAGGAAGCCCTTACCTTCATTTTGAACATGGCAAGTGTGATCTGGAAGAGTACGATAGATCCATCGAAGAAGAACATATCCCAGACTCTCAGTAGCACCTTCATATGAACTACACTGGCGAAAGCAGTCAGGAACCAATGCAGTGTGATCAAGGATAACTCTGTAAGAATAAAGGTGAAAAGGAAAATTACAGATTATTTTGATTTGGTGTAATAGGATAAGATTTTATGTCCGTCTTCATGAATCATAAATGACTCTTAAAACGCTTATGCTGAAAAATTTGAAGTTCATGGCGAAAAAAGAAGGAACCACAATTTAATGCAATATAATAGAAAACATGTCACATTTCAGGAGTACTTTTATAATATACTCAGAAGAAGAGCAAGCATCAATTTACAATGAGGAAACATTTTGAAATATCATGAGTTATTTGTTGTTTTGTCCGAGTGTCTGATGTGTTGAGTGCCTAATCATGAATAACACCATTCACTGCTTCCCAACCTTGCAATACAATCTTGCTATTTTCAACTATTTTAACAAATGAATGCTTCAATGAGAAAACCATTAGTAAAAAAAAAAAATTAAAAAAAGACAAAAGCATGTAGATAGTCGTTTGATTCTCGCTTCTGCAACTATGGTATTTAGTCATAGAGGGCAGAACCCGGCAGCAATGTGTATATTTTGCAAAGGCACTTCCGGCTCCTATACAAATACAATGGGTCAAGAACTGGAAAGTCCAATAGTAATTAGAATTTCGGAACCAATAAACTTTAAGTAACAGAAAATGATGGTGTCTATATAGATCTCATGAAATTAATTGGGGAGTTCATGAAACCTGAACAATTTTTAGTAAAATAAGAAATTAGTTAAGACTGATGTACATTCTCTATGGAAGCCTGAAGAAACTTTGTCTTATCATCTCGTATCCTCTTCCCCAGAATCGTCTGCGCATGTGCAGACCTGCGCAGGGTGGGAGGAAGGTCACCATCTACTGCCGAACATCTTATTTGCGGTAGGGTCAACTAAATTACTGGATTTATATTTGACAATGTCCAACTCACCTATATCATGGCTCTTAAGTAGCTGGTCAAGCTCTGGAAGATAGCTGACCATCAGTTGTCTTAATACTCTCTGGTCAGCCTAAAAGATATACACATCAAATCATCAAATCATCAAACAAATCTTGACAGTCATTGCAGAACAGGCTATTCGTAGCTTCTCTGGTATTCTTCCATTTGCTTTGGGACTGATCTGCATGATAACAGCCTTTATATTTGGATTTGAATTCAAATAAACAGCTTGGACACACATAATAATGACTGAACGCACAGACCAGTAATGCAAACATGATGATGTTCTATTACTTTTAAGAAGCAAAAAAGCATCTTTAACATTTAGACGTATTTCCATACATGGATTTGGATTTGGTTAAAATCACTGGAGGCTTGTTCAAATGTGATGTGGTAAATCGATAAAGTTCACCACAGCAAAATGTTGCTTTCTCTGTTTATGCATATAAACGGCAAGTGGGGTTGTGGTGAAGAAAAAAAGGTCTGTGCATACCAAAGACCCAAATATGTAACGACTCATCCGTGTGTTATAAGCTACAGAAAAGTAAGACACACTACCCTTATTCCACTGTTTTACCGCCCCTTCTTTTTTTAATAGACAGTTTATCATGGTCATATGGGAATGAGGCTTTGTACTTGCTTGAACTCCAAGTAGTGTATGTGAGAAGTATGACGGAGGAACAAAACCTTCTACGACTGAACACATGATCCAGAAAGCATTTTAAATACAAAATGAAACCTCAGTCACACCAAACCAACTCCAAACCAACTGACTCTAGGACATTCCGAGCAATATGATCTTTTACTTAAAAATCATGGAGAGCTATCTGTATCCTTAAAATAAAATATATTCAAAAGTGAAAAAGTATTTTAGACTTTTTATCAATTCGACACCAAGAACATGCAATCTCCTTGATAATAGAAAAGATGAACAATTTGAATAAAAATGTTATGCTTTTTAAAATACCTTTTACAAAATATTTTCATAGATGCTAACAGCTTTCCATAATTGTTAAGTCCAACTTATTTTTAAGTTTGACTTAGGATCTTTGTGAAACACCCCCCTGGTGTCATTCTGCTGTCAGTCTCTTTGGTGTGACTTGGGTATTGTCTAAAGCCATTGACTTACCTGTACACCTAGGAGTGTATGTGAGAAGTATGATGGAGGAACGAGATCTTCTACGATTGAACACATGATCCAGAAAGCATCTTCTTCATCCATGAACAGAAGCAAAGAAGAGACAATCTGTAGGATGATAAGACATACAGTCAATCAAACAGACATGTTGCACATGTATACAAACAGAAAGCATAATATCTCCTATTTGATTCGACATACAATTAATTGTTCTCTTTTATTTTTATATGTCCGATCTTACTTCAGCTGTTGTTTTGTTTATAATGCAGATGTTTTTATTTGGCATCTTACAAATCTCACATACTATTATCAGCATTTAGTGCTGGCCCCATTTATTCTTTCAATGTTAAACATTCACATTTGATTATTATATTGATGTACTTTTTTGACTGGATAATAAACTTCAAACTTCAAACATGTAAATAGAATTTGAAAGGTCTTAACAAACAAATACCGTAATTAACGTTGTATAAACCGCCCTCGTGTATTAACTGCACCCCTCTTTTTCACCCTCCAAAAAAAAAAAAAAAAAAAAAGTTTTTTTTTTTTTTGCCGACTTAAAAAACAGTAGAGGACCTAGTGTTAGAACCTTGTGGTACGCTGTGTAATAGAAGAAAAATTGGAGGAATTATTATTATAAACTACATATTGCAATCTATCAGAAAGATTACTTTCAAACCAAGATGACTAACAAATTTGAGTGTTGTTCTAGTTTCCGAGTGGTGAATCAACACACCGATTACTGAGCTGGGAGACTTGCCAGGCATAGCGCCAGGTGGAGGGGCATAAATCATTTAAAAAAAAAAAAAAAAAAAAAAAAACTTTTTTTTTTGGTGTACCGTGTATAAACCGCACCCCCGACTTTGAATTTTTTTCGGCGGCAAAAAGGTGCGGTTAATACACCGTCAATTACGGTAGACAAAAGGTGCTGTGCAAGAGGGTGTCATTCAACATCATTGGAAAGGTGGTAGTTTGAGAGTGGCACAAAATATGGTACATTAATAAGACTTAGATATTTGTCATACTCTTCTTTGACCTGATTTGTATATTCCCTTATCTGTTGTTATCTCATTTCTCAAATTAGAACCTGCGTAGAAGGGCAACCTGTTCTTAGTGGCTACTGTTTGTGTTTCCCTTACATCTAGGTAGCCTTGTCAGTTTTCATTGTACAGTCAAATCTGTCAATTAAGGCCACCCAAGGGAATCACATAACTTGGCCACTGTAGTTAGGTGACCTTTCCAGGCAAGTTCCTCAACACACATATCCTTCTAGAGGGAGATTATGTCAGTGACAACTACAGACAGGAAAATTTTATAGAGAGGTGGCCGCTAAGACAGGTTGTCACTGTATCATAAAGCTATACAACAGTGGAACCTGTCTTTAAAGACCACCAAGGGAGACAAGAAAAGTGGTCTCTATAGGCAGGTGGTCTTTGTAGACAGGTGCCTATAGTACATGTTTCAATGAGAAACCATTTTCAAGGGAAACAAAAAATGTGGTCTTCGTAGACCAAGTAGTCTTTGTAGACAGGTGGTCTTTGTAGACAGGTGCTCACTAAAGCAGGTTTGACTGTACCATATCTTTCCCTTTCCTCCACTTACCACTCCTGTTCCTTGACAGTAGCCTATATCAGGATAGAGCCAGGAGATGCCTCTCAGGACCCTTCGTAACCTTGGGACGCCGGTGCTCTTCTGGTTTGAGAAACACGCATTGGTGGGCATGGTACGTAGCAGGTCCTGTACAAAGAATCATTGTATGAAAGCATTAGGAGATAATGTTTCAGCGTTGCTCATGAAAATTGTTAAGTGCTAATCTATTGAACCGAAATAAGGTGTTTGATGGCAATAGATATCTTCACATTGAAAATTTAAAATACTTCCTGGCTGGCCGTTTCAAATCTACATGAAGATTCAATACCCTTGACAACCTTAACTGATGACTTGGAATATGATAAGGAGCAGTAATTGCTTGAAAAAAAAAGATATTTGCTTGTATTGTTTTGCCCCATAAAAGCCTGGAAATATTGCCCTCACACTTATTAGACTGCTTCTCTTTCAATGCAATCAAATTATAACTTTCATCACATAGCATCATCGCATATAAAGATCAAACATCCTTAAATCCTATACAAAAATTAAATCTATTATGTATTTGGATGAAAGTAGCTGTGGACACTATGTGCATTGTGTCTAAATGCAATAGGTAAAGAAGTTGTGGAGTATATCTGCTATTTACTGTGCATTTACATCGTGTTAGAGTATGAGGAATGAAGGTAATATCTTGAGTACACATGGCTGCTTCATAAGTGTTGAAAGACTCCATGTATGTCTGTGTTGACATAACATATTCTCACCTTTTCTATTTGCTTGGCTGCCATAGACTGGTCACTGGAACTGGCTTTGATGATCTCCTATGATATACAAAGCAAAAGATAGATAGAAGCAAATATGTGCATGAACTAAATAAAACACAGGTAGAGCTTAAACATAGGTGAAAAGATTTATGTAGATAATGAACAGGCCTATAACAGGTGTTGTCAATCACCAGGATTAGCCTTCAGTTTTATGACCAAAATGCCTTATGTAATGCTTTGTATTTGCTCATCCATTCCCACAACCAACTGACATTTTGAGATCTACGGTACTTGAAATGTTCTAAAGTATCCTTCATTCTTACAGGTACCACTTATTCCCACTGCATAGCACATTAATTCTGCTATCATTAGATTGACTGTACACTGTAATTGTCTCCTCTCACGTCATGAATAAATTACACATATTCAAATCAGTTGCTTTGACCCGGAAGGTGTGAACTTCGGTATCTAAACAGAATAACGACTTATCACCCTCGTACGCACAAGAGTCATGAGCGTTCGTCACTTCCAGAAATCCAATCTGTTAAATCATCAATAATTCACAGCCTCTGTTGCTTTCACCGATCAATATCCTGGGAGCCGGCCTTACTTACCTTGTATGACATTTCGCTGCTACTCTTCTTCTCCTGCGCACCGCAGAGTCTCATCCACAGCTGATGTCTCATGCTGTGTGGAATGCCCTCGCGGACCAGCGAACGTAACTTCTCCGTCTGGGGTAACCGGCTGTCCATCTAGATTTGATTTGATTTGATTTGATTTGTTTTATTTATTTCTGTTTGATTTTCTTTTTTTCTTTTGCATTTTTACAAATACATAACAAAACAAAACATTGTAAATTGTACACATTTCAAAAGAATATAATGTTGAATAAAGTAACTAATCAAAAACATCAAACAGGAGGGTTGACAAAGTAAACAAAGCTTGATAGCATGACTACCCTCAATGGATACATAATAATATGATGATGTAAAGATGGAATTTGGGATATAATTTCTGAAATTTTATTTGCTTTATTAAGTGCAAACAACTAGAATTTAATTTACTTCAAATTCAGATGTAAAACATGATCTCATTCTCATATTTTCACCCGTTTCTTATTATTCTCACTATTAAAGCCTCTCTGTACTAGTTTGACTAGGAGGGATTAGACCACCCAGGGTGGTCACTGACAGGTGGTTATCTCATCAACTCAGCTCTCAATTAACATAAGAAAAAGAGGATCATGGGGGACCAATGGTCACTGATTAGGCATCGTTTTCTATATAGAGGGAGCAAGTAGCTGCAAGTAGTACAGTGGGGCTTTAAATAAGTACAAACTAGAATTCAATCTACTTCAAATTCAGATGTCAAAACAATCTTGTTCCCATATCCTCACCCGTTTCTTATTATTCTCTCTATTTAAGTATGAGTTTGACATTGCGCCATGTATTAGGTGTGTATTCAATTTGTATTCTTAATATCGTACAGAAGGTCTCAAATTCATAATAATTACACATTGTTTGTAATAGTTGGCAGCTATGCAAATGTACCGTTAATCCCTAAAATCTTAGAAACTGAGATGGAAGTAGATTATATTACCGATTCCCATGTGAGATCTCCAACCTCTTTATTGTGAGCAAACTCAAAGTATGCTGTCCATTTCAATCTCTGCTGGGGGTCCTCTATGAACGGTTCACTCAGGAGCTTACTGGAGTTAGGCTCGGCTGCATCTGTATTGAGAATTGAAATCAGTCAAAATTAGTTCACTTTGAATGAGTTTAATGTGATATTATTGTATTAGAAACCATAAGATACCGGTACTCTTTACTTTGGTTCAGTTTGATTTGATTGAATTATATTCAGTTCAATTCAATTCAATTCAATTCAGTTCAGTTCAGTTCAGTTCAGTTCAGTTCAGTTCAGTTCGGCTCAGTTTGGCTCAGTGCTGTTTACTTTGGCTCACTTTTATCAATTTCAGTTTAATTCAGTTTGGTTCAATTCATTTATATACAGATGGGTTCAATTTCATTCATTTTGGGTCATTTCAGTAGCTTTTAATTTGAATCTATTCATTTCAAATTCATAAATTTCAAAAAATCAAGAAAACATTTACTAAGAAACAAAATATAAGATTTTTAAAAAATAAGATCCTCATGGGTAAAGGATTCAAATAAAAGCTTGGCCTTACATAAATTCACTCAAAAGAAAAATGGAAGACAATTCATCATAAATGATGACATAAAGAAGGTACATGCCTGGTGAAAAAGATATTGCATTTCCTGTATGATTTCTTAAAAATGCTCCAATGTAATATTTGTCATATTTTGAAAAATTGCTAAAGACACTGCATCGTTAGAAATATATTTTCAACACTCTTCAGAAAAATCAACTGATACATGCTGCATATATACATGTATTTAACAGTACGTTTACATGTTAGATCTTAAATGTCAACTCCATCTGGCCGTCATATGCCTGAGCTCCTATTTACAAGATTTCTTCCAAAGGCATAATGAGACATGGAAGGTCAACGCTTTTGCAAAGCTTCTAATGAGCAGGGAGAATGCTTAAAGACCCTATCCGATGAAAAAACTATTTGATATAAACGGAAAACTGAATGAATGCAGAATACAAATATAAAGGAATAAAAAGTATTTAAAACCTTCATTCTCCGTATTATGAGTCAACAGGGGTCAAATTTGCCGAAGTTACAGTGACGACATAACATGTGGACGCGACTGGTTCACCTACATGTATAGCTGAGGCGATGAGCCGCGCTTAATTAATGGAAATTCATTGTGAATATGGGTACTCCACATAAGATGATGTCAACTTCCAATTTTTTCAGCATTAGATTTTGAATTTTCAGAGAGCTGATACTCCTCCGACAGACACTAAAATGGCATATGATTGATATTATTGTAATCTTATGGCTTATAAGCTTTTGGCTTATAAGCTTTCCGTTGATATATAATTCTTTTCATTTCATTTTTTCAGTTCGTATATGGTCTTTAATAAATGCATTGTCAAAGAGAATCTCTCATGAAATAAATATCTGAAGCCATCTGCACGCAACACCACAAAGGTAAAGAGCTGTCTTTTATATTAAAGGGCAAACAACCACATAAAGGAAAGGTCAAAATACACCTACGACAGTTATGTTGATGCCTGAAAATTCCTTCAACACAGCTTTACCATACAATATTTTTTTCAAAAAGCCCCACAAAAATTTTCCTTGAATTATATATTTCAGCCCTTTGCAATGAGAGTGATTAAACTGACTATGCAAATTACTTTGTATGTGATCAATTCCTACTAGTGCTGTAGTCAAACGTTTAACCGTCCGGTATCCGACCGCCCATGGCGGATTCCGTTTTCAATTGGACGGTTTCGTTTTCCCGTTTTTTTTTTTTTTTTTTTATAATTTTTTTTTTTTATAATTTTTTTTTTTTTTTTTTTTTTTAAAGTTCCGATTTATGCACCTTCACCTGGCACTATGCCTGGCAATGTCTCCCAGCTCAGTAATCGGTGTGTTGACTCACCACTCTGAAACTAGAACGACACTCCAATTTGTCTGTCATCTTGGTTTGAAAGTAATCTTTGTAATAGATCTCAATATGTAGTTTATAATATTAATTCATCCAATTTTTACACATGCTGTACCACAAGGATCTATCCTAGGTCCTCTACTGTTTTTTATTTACATTAATGATCTTACATTCTTCTAAAAACGACATTGTTACTATTATTTGTGACAAGTTCACATGCACAAATCGGCGCCTATAACTGCACCTTGCTTGTCGGCAAAAAACAAAAAACAAAGTTATTTTTTTTTTTTTTTTTTTTTAAATCGTTTAACCGAAAACCGTCCGGTTTTGACTGGCGGTTAAACGGAATTGGAGATATCCGTGAAGTTACAGCACTAATTCCTACACTATAAAATATAAACTTTATAGCTAGTGCTGCCTAAATACAACTACAAATCTATATTTACATTATCATTGCAGTAAATCAGTATTCAATATATGCCTATATATGCAAACTTGGAAACATGAGCAAACGCTACAATTCTGCTATGATTAAAAGCAAGTTCTTTGCACCACAAGGTGGGATCGACATGGCCTGTTTTACAGACCAACACCTTTAATATTCACTCTTCAATAAGCGATGTATACTGGGCCATAATTGGTGGCAGATGCTGCTTGCCCCATTGTCGTCTTCATGCTCTAGTGCATGTACTGAATATCATCTTTCACAACAGTGTAGTAGCAAACATGGCAGTGAAGATTAGGAAAATCAGTGTACATGAATTTGCCTAGCACATGCTTAGAGTATAAATACATGTAGAGTATAATACATGTACATGTATGTTTGCAGTGATTGAATTAAAATCACATCTGTCTACTTGTGTAAAGTTGGAAGTAAACAAGGGATCAATTTTTTTAAAAATCTTCTGTTTTTATTTTACAGTTATATTTTAAACATAATTTTTAGAAATTACTTTTTGGTATAGATTAATTGTTTATCAAATGAAAAATTAATTCATTGAGAGGTGTTTGTACAAAAAATATATTCCCTTTATCAAAATCTGAATTACAATTAAAAATAAATATAATATGTCATCAGAAAATATATATATCACAGAACCTGTACTTATTTAAATTCAAATTGAAAAGAAAATGTAAAATATATAATGCAATGTATTTTAGGTTAAAAAAAGCTACCTATACACTGCAGCAGTTAGAGAGCATTTAGTATTTTATCAACATGTATGTAGATGTAGTCCCACTTACAAAGTTCAAGAGAGAAAGCCTAATATAGAGTCCCGCAATTCACAATAATATGCATGCATGCATTTATACATATGGCATAATACCAAACTGATTGCAATCTGTAATATCCCACATGAACTCAAGGTTGAATAAATAAGCCACCTTTTATTGAATCTATTGTGTGATGCAGTTGAAATAGAAATGACACCCACTTACCTTCCACTTCCACTCTATATCCAAACTCGTCATATCGAAAATCTCCTACAGCACCGGCATCTTCAGTCTGTTTAGTACAGCATAGATAGAGAGAGAGAGAGAGAGAGAGAGAGAGAGAGAGAGAGACAGAGAGAGAGAGAGAGAGAGAGACAGAGAGACAGAGAGGAAGAGAGAAGGTGATAGATTGAGATAGATGAAGAACAAGATGATGACAAGGAAGGGGAGGGATAGAGCAAGTAAATGAAAAACAAGAGAGTGAAACAAAAAAGATTGAAGAGAGAAGAGAGAGGTAGAAAGAGAGAAGAGATAGGTAGAGAGAGGTAGAAAGAGAAAAGAGAGAGGTAGAAAAAGAGAAGAGAAAGGTAGAAAGATAGAGAAGAGGTAGAAAGAGAGAAGAGAGAGGTAGAAAGAGAGAAGAGAAATAATGAGAGAGACAGAGAGAGACACAGACAGAGACAGATACAGAGAGAGGGAGCGGGAGGGAGCGGGAGAGAGAGGGAGAGGGGGAGAGAGGGGGAGAGAGGAGAGACGGGAAGAGAAAACACACACGTCGATTGGTAGGGAACGAGAAAGAGAGAATGAGATATTACCCCCCAAAAAGGAAAAGAGATTGAAAGACAGATTTGTATTTGTATAGTAATAAAAGGAACATAATAAGGGAGAAAAATAATATTCAATCTATTATCTTGCACGTACATTGTAGACTGTAGTAACAACAAACATGGCATTTTGTGACAATGAAATATTGCCATCCATTCAACCCTAACAAATACTGCAATCAACTTCTTTCATCTACAACAGATCGTTTGTCGCTACATATGTACAGTACAGTATGCATACAATTTGCTTTCTCTCCATATTTTTGGAAGACGGAACAACAAAATTACATCAAGTTTCAAGTTATAATACAACATGTATAGACAGATGAATAAAATGACATTAAAGGTAAAGACCAGTATTGGAAACGCCCCAATTTCAAAAAATGAAATGGAAGCTCTCATTACCAATCATGTGAAAGAATATGTTTTGACTAATACATGATGATAAAAAAAATGCCGGGAAACAGCCTACTAATTCATATATTTGGTAAATTTGTTTCTCTCATGGTCGTGTGAGAGATATAGGGTAGTCCCATATACATCTTTCTGTGTATAGTGCTTGTAACTTTACGAAGAATGGGCCAAATTTCTTATCATTTTGATGATTCCAGAACCTTGCAGATGCTAGATGCTAGATGATCAACCTTTTCTGATCGATTCCACAACGTTTCTTTCACAATGCAATCGCATGACCATTACTGGTCTTTACCTTTAATAAAAAAAAATCTCGTATACTCTTCCTTTCTGTGTGGTTCTCTCAGAAGGCAATCTGAATGCTGTGTAAAACGTATGCCTTTATGACATTATATAATAAATATTCCACGCACTGCAATTCTGTGTAACAAAATACAATCTGACCATTTCAGAATTTTCCTGAATAATGATATATGGCATTTCATGGCACTGGCCAATGTTGACATTTCATTGCACAAGGGGCATTCTTCATTTGGTGTCAAATATTCATAATATGTTAAATAAAACAGCATTATGCATGTACTTTTTTGATAGGGTACATTCGTGATCTTGTGCTATGTTTGTTTGGATTAAACGTTAGCATTAAAAAAAAGTTTCCTTCATTCATTTCATTCCATTGTCATAAACTGCTGCATGTATGCCTTTAAATTTAATCAAACACAAATATTTTTGAAATAAAAATGTTAGCATTCATGTTTCACAGCAGGTGGATGAATAACTGTGAGAATGCACCCTTACCTGTGCTAATTTGGCAAGAATATCCTGTGGCCACATGCTGGGTATGAGGGCTGAGAAAGGGCCACCGGGGGCGGGGGTGTATCCCCCTGAACCCCTCCTGTGTTTGCTCAGCTTGCTACACATCTCATCCTCATCTTCTGATAGGGTCTCAGCTGTATGGTGAACAGTAGCAGAAGAGAGAGATGGGGGAGGGAGGGAGGGAGGGAGGGAGGGAGGGAGGGAGGGAGGGAGGGAGGGAGGGAGGGAGGGAGGGAGGGAGAGAGGGAGGGAGAGGGGGAGGGAGAGGGGGAGGGAGAGGGAGGGAGGGAGGGAGGGAGGGGGAGGGAGGGAGGGGGAGGGAGAGAGGGGGAGGGAGGGAGAGAGGGGGAGGGAGGGAGAGAGGGGGAGGGAGGGAGGGAGGGAGGGAGGGAGGGAGAGAGAGAGAGAGAGAGAGAGAGGGAGAGAGAGAGACAGAAAGAGAGGTGAGAGAGAGAGAAGAGGGAAGGAAAGAGAGAAGAGAGAGGGGGAGGGGAAGAGACAAAGAGAAACAGAAACAGAGAGACAGTAAGAGAGGCTAGAGAGGGGGAGGGAAAGAGAAAAGAGGGAAGGAAAGAGAAAAGAGGGAAGGAAAGAGAAAAGAGGGAAGGAAAGAGAAAAGAGGGAAGGAAAGAGAAAAGAGGGAAGGAAAGAGAAAAGAGGGAAGGAAAGAGAAAAGAGGGAAGGAAAGAGAAAAGAGGGAAGGAAAGAGAAAAGAGGGAGGGAAAGAGAGAAGAGAGAGGGGGAGGGGAAGAGACAAAGAGGGTTAGAGGTAAGAAGTTCAAGTTGAAGAGGTTAAGGAATGACAGTACAGACAGGATTTATAAAGGGTAAAGGAAGAAAAAGAAAAGCAAGGGAATAAAAAGAACAATTCTAGTTAATATTGTGCATACCGGTAGATAAATAGAAGTATCCTTCACACAAATACATGAACATACAAAGAAAATGAACATGATAAATACCTGTATGATAGTTTAAACCAACGGCACTTACACTTAACACGACGCATATAACGATCATTGCTAGTCCATGAAGAATTGTCTTCCAATTTACGATTCACAATTAATCCTTTATATAAAGTCAATCCCTTCGACATATTGGCCGGTAAAATGAAGTCTCCACCATTGATTTACCATTCTTTAACACAGGGTCCAGCAATTATTCTCCACTATTCCTAGATGCACATGTACAATAATAATAATACATACACTGTACAAGTTTATAAACAGATGTTTATATTACATGTAGCATACATATCCATATATGCAGACATTTTCAATACATATGTGGATAAAAGCCAGACCTACAGGCATGATGGTAATTGTTTCTGCGACATATTTGGCTCCACTGAAAATCACAGATTTCAATAAATTTCACACACCACTGCCCATGCGGCAAAACACGATACAACTATTATGAATAAGCTCAACAATATCGATCATTTTTAAACAACCTGTAATCACTCCAGCAAAGCATAGAGAGTCAATGTTAATGCGAATTGACCTCTTACACTGAACTATGTGTTAAAGGTACTATGTCCCTTTTGCAGCCAACCTCAAATTCTGTAGAACTTTGCAGGAATTATGAATATGTCATGTATGTCCTATCTGTGAAATTTAAACGTTAGCAGTGTCCTCATATTCAAATTATGCAAGGAAACCCGTTTACTGGCTAGACTTCACTGTCAGACACTATTGAGTGACTGACTGGCTTTTTTTCTTCTTTGGTAAAATAACATACCGGTACATGAAAAGAGTTGTAAAGGGTACAAGAGCATTTGTCTACATCAATAACCCACTTCTTGTGATGGCCAAGATTAAACTGATTGATTCTTTGCGCAGCATAAAACGTATGACCATTCGGTACAATTGTCTGAAAATCAAGACTATTACTTTTGGGCTCTATAGCCCTAAAGTCGATTTGACAACTAATAGTCGTTATTTTCCCACTTGAAGACATTTTCAAGCCCCAACTTTTTTAGGGAAGTTCTAAATTAGTATTATCTTTCAAATGCAGTTGGAAT
This sequence comes from Strongylocentrotus droebachiensis, assembly GCA_035222895.1. Classification (NCBI taxonomy): domain Eukaryota; kingdom Metazoa; phylum Echinodermata; class Echinoidea; order Camarodonta; family Strongylocentrotidae; genus Strongylocentrotus; species Strongylocentrotus droebachiensis. Next base: position 118,125 of record JAVYIG010000630.1, read on the forward strand.
TTAACTTTTTCATTTTTTGGGCCTGCAAATGGGACATAGGACCTTTAATAGGCAGCATTTCCACCATGAATCACTATGAACATGACTGACAATGAAAGCGGACAAAATATACAGTTCCTCAGGTAGACAAAGGAACATCCTTCACTGCTATTATGTAAAAAGGTGAATATGCATGTGACACCTGTTCTACACATTTTTACATAATAGCAGTGAAGGGATGTTCCTTTGTCTACCTGAGGAACTGTATATTTTGTCCGCTTCCATTGTCAGTCATGTTCATAGTGAATAGTCCATATACTAATAATACACAAATGCACACAATCATGCCGATGTGGCTGATCGGTTTTAATTTTTTTTTTAATTATTCTTTCTAACATCGGTAAGTTGAAATAATTGTATTTTACTGTTATTTAGGTGTCATCAATTGTCACTAAATTACTGATTTTAAGTGAAATCAGTTGATTTTTGTACAGTGGTGTTTAAAATATTGAGAATCAATAGCAAAGCTAGGCAAATTCATGCAAAAAAATATATTAAAAAAACTGACTTGAAAACACATCATACAATTAGTCTGAACCGAGTCAGGAGCAAATTTGAAGAAATTATATTTTTAAATGTTGTAAAACCAAAGATATAAGAAGAAAACTGACCAAGTATCTGTACTAAAAATCGTACATGTAAAATTGGTCGTATACAATCGACAGCTGAAAATGACGCGCACGGTTGGATTACGTGCGTTCTCGAATCCAAAATCATACCTCATACACACACTCTCGCCATACCGCGAATGGTCCGTCGTGGGGAGCTAGCCGGCTGAGAGTTTGCAGCGATACCAACGCAGCCGCGGAGCTCCGCAGAGCGCCATTTTAGCGGGACTCGGAAAGGTTCGCGATGGGTAGGCAGCGGCCTAGCTTTTTGCCCAAACAACGCTAGATCGGCTGCTGGCAAAATGAAAATAATTACGATCGAGAACATCGTCGGTTTCTTAACTTTTCAGTGAGATAATTCTGAATTCTAATTGAGACTATATAATAAATTAAATCGACAAAGAAACCTCAGTAGAACTCTTATAACTATACAAAAGCTTGTTTATTTCTTCATTTGACATTTTGTTTTCGACCATTTTTTCGTGCGCGAGTCAATGGAAACTATGTATTACCAAACTTTCAACACGCAAGGAACGGGGAACACTCGCGGACCTCGTAAAAAATTCGTTGCAAAAAAAAAATTCAAGGGTGATTTTGAAGCAGTGTAGAATATTGGCGCTGCAATGCGCAGAAATATACTTGAAAGAAACTTAATAAATCATACCTTAATTTTCAGAAAATCGTATTTGTATTAGTGTACCTAGATGTGACTTGTTTATAACTCAGATTTTATGAAGATTTGTCGGGAAAAAATGTCATTTTTTTCCGTTTGGTGGTCATTTCTAGGCTAATATTTCAAAAGTTGCATCAGTAATGGGCCCGATGTTTCTCTTATCGTACTCGCATGTTATTTCTACATAGATTAAACATAGGATGGTTAAGGGTAAGACCAGATAACATTATAAAAAAGATATATCCTTCCACTCTCCCATATCCAAGTTTTGGGCTGATTATTGCCGACCCACCGCAGCAAGGCCATTCAGATTTTCGTACGAGCGTGAAGCGCCCTCTAGTGCCCCATGAATGTGCCTAGCAAAGCTTTTAATATACAGCCAGGATGCCTGTAATAACATAAGTCTACCAAAATAGGAAAACAGTTAAGATCTGAGATTTTTTCTGAGAATACCTCGTTTCCAACATCCTCCTCCTCCTGCCCCTCCTTCATCGGATGCACATCTCTTTTTCTTCTCTACTGCCACACCTGGAGTCATGGCTACAGAACACTACTGGTGTAGTATCACTGATCAGGCTAGATCCTGTGCTACACAGTACATTGTACGTGTATGCAAGCATCCCGCAAGAGCATCATGCACTCTGTTTCACATACCCTGTATACAGGCATGTAAAATCCTGGATGTATCCCCCACTCTGACCACTGTACCAATTGTCTTCTGGTTGACAATACCTTGATGTTCAATGTTACATCAGGATGTTAATGAGCACATGCATGTCTATTGCACCTGGCATTCTAGAATACCTTTTGCATTCCACTGCCAATTCAGAATGCCATTGTTTAAATGTATTGGGATGTGGGTGATGTTCACCATAGTAATTGTGGTCTGAATAAATTACCACATGCACACAGATTTTATGGCGGTGATTTGTCAGAAAATCAGGACTAAATGACTGCTTTATTAATATATTCAAATCTAAGGGTGTTTCTTTCCTGGGGACCTAGTGACAAGGTACTGGTATTGATGAATGAACTACAATACATGGAATACAGTCTGCAACATTATTTATCGTACGTGGGGGGTAGCCTTGGGCAAGCTATCAGGTTGTCAAGAACAACCTTTGTTTACAAAGTTTGTACATAAAATTTGAATATACGTTATTAGAATGGTCAATAGCCATGTTCAGACAGGGGCTTGCTAGTCGGCGTAAGTTAACCCTGCAGCAGTAAATATCTCATGTACATTTCACTTGCCATGATTAAAGTTAATGCGACCTTCCACCGACCAGCGTAACTTCCGGAAGCGGTAGCGCCCGCACTAGTCGACCTCAACCCACCTTCTGCATCTAAACTGTGCGAATTCTAATTTTCCTTTTCGATTGTACAAACAAACAACCCTCATGAAAGGTCACAGATACTTCCGAGTGCCAAGTGAGATCATCCACACAGTTAAATCCAGGAATGAATCGGTCGGGGTAAAGGTAGGCGTAGCTAACACGACCATCATTCAGACGGTCATTACTCCGACCGTTACACCGACCTCACCATATTTACGCCGACTAGCTCTTAACACGACCTTTACTCCGGGGTGAATTGCCATCGTCTAAACATGACTTTAAATATTAGAGATACAAATCATTTCTTAAAGGTCGGGTGATATCCAAATATAAGTTGATTCATATTGATGAGCTAACAAGAGACAGTGGTACATGTATGTAGCTTCACCAGAGCTGACCACCTGTTTACAATACCATGCAATAACAATACCAACATAGGAGTTGCTTTGTCAGACGTGCTGTAGTATCACCAGGAAAAGAAAGGTAATGTGGATGTATTGTATGAAAGAATGCAATTCTTTTGTGAGCACGTGCTGAGCTGGGGAAAGTTACAGTGTACATACCACTGTCTCTTGTTACACTATGAACATGACTGACAATGAGAGCGGACAAAATATACAGTTCCTCAGGTAGACAAAGGAACATCCCTTCACAGCTATTATGTAAAAAGGTGAATATGCATGTGACACCTGTTCTACACATTTTTACATAATAGCAGTGAAGGGATGTTCCTTTGTCTACCTGAGGAACTGTATATTTTGTCCGCTCTCATTGTCAGTCATGTTCATAGTGTTAGCTCACTAATGATTGACAGATGATGTCACAAGATGAATGAGATCTGGATCTTTTTTTTAACGATGGAGATAAGCAGGTCTGAGAAAATTATTCTAAAAAACATTTAAAAATCTATGAAATATATTTAGATGTTTGAACAACAAAATATGAGTTGTATGCAGCCCTGCATATCAACAGGAATCAACTTATTTTGGACGTCACCCGACCTTTAATGTAAAGTCTCAAATATACAAATCCTTATACACTCTTCAATGCAACTTTCTATTGAACAAATTGTCTTCTACACCCATTGATAGATGTTTTACACTCGTAATTGAATATAATGAGGTAAAATATGGGTTTCCGGTAGAAATATATGCATGTACCAGCAAGTCTCAGTTTTAAACATTGAGTTTACACGGTTTCTATATCAGTCCGCAGCTGCAGCATAATCTGTACATTTTTGTAAGTTTCATTGAAGAGTGTTCTATAATCATCCACACTGAAATGTGATGCTACCGTATGTCCCCCCCCCCCTCTTTCTCAAAAAAAGTCTTGTTAATGTTTGTATTTATAGAGTTAAGGCCATTAAAAAAAATATACATGTTTAGCGTCCCCGCCCGCTTCCTTTTTGGGGGCCGCCTCCTATTTTTTTTTTTTTTTTTTTTTTTTTGAATTATTTTGTTTAATTTTTTTTTTATTTAAAAAAAAAACAAACATGAAAAACACTGTAAAAATGGATCTATTTCTGATTTAAAAAAAAAAAAAAAAAAATGTCGGCGGCCATCTTGAAAAATAGCCTGACTGTCAGCGAAAATGTACCGAGCGGCCATTTTGAAATAAAAAATGAAAAAAAAAAAGGGCCTCCTCCTTCATATTTTTCGAAAAAAACAGGACGCTAAACATGTTATTTTTTTTATTTGGCCTAATGCACAATGTAGGGCTACATGTACATGTATTTATTAGCACAGAGTAGGACAGCCAGTATACAAAATGCAGAAACTAAATGCTGTAGAAACCTGCATGAAAGTATAGAAATTTACTTGATAAGTCAAGTGAAATTTAAAAAAAAAGTATTAAAATTGCATTACCTTCAAACTGATAGGGCCGACAATATGCGAGCCTCATTACCCACTGGACAGTTTCCATTGTCAAGGCAATCCTCGCCAATATTGTGGATGAAATCAAAAGCCCCAAAACGCACAGAAATAGAATTTAACAACCATCCAAGGGAACTAACCATCAGAAGAAGAAGAAGAAAAAACTCCCACAAACTTTTCACATTCTCTGAATCCCTTTTGCCCACTATTGTGGTTTCGTCTCTACGTCCATGCACTCTTTCACAAGGGTACTACACATTGCCAATCCCATATTACTCCCACACTCACCACCTTCCAACAATGAAACCTCCACCTTTTCAATATTGAAAAAAATGTTTCAAAACAAAATAAAACTTTGTTTGAACAATCACAAAAAATAAGAACAGAAAGGGAAAATAAAAAAGAGAAACAACCATCTGTAAGAAATTGATTACATTCCATTATTTTTGCTTCATTGGATTCTTACGGCAAGTACAATATATGTACTTAAAGGAATTTTGAGTTTTGCTACTGATAGACAATACAAATAAATTTACAGTGAATGTTTAAAACAACTACACATACATGTATAATTCCCTGCCATACAATCTTGGTACATTATATAAAACTACTGAGGAACAAGTGTAAAAAGAAAGGAAACATAATTTACTCTGAGATAGTTGTGCCAAACATGAGCATAAGAGAAGGTCCCATACATATACATGTATGTGCAAAAGTGACTTATGAATCACCTCAATGGCATTTCAAATTACATGTAAACTTCCCTTCAAATTATGTGATTTGTTTAAAGTCTGCTATTTCAAAAAAATCAAGATACAGCATGATTAACAGTCATAATCATTTTGAGCCCATTCTTTTTCAAATTCAAATATACGAAATTCAAGAGTACCGGTACATATTTTACCTTTAAACCAATCCAAGCATTTGTGTTATTGCCGGACCGTTACATCTGCATTCTATAAAATAATAAGCTTGTTTACACAATACCATGCACCCTTTCACAACTACATGTATGTTGCCGATCCCACAAAGTCTTCCCCGCTTTCAGTGTCTACAACTTCCCAATAGACCTGTCCTCATCAGCTCGAGATTGCCAAATAACCCGCTATTTTAACTATCCCAATCGCAAATTATCCAGCTAATTTGCGTCTTCATCGGCCACAGTTGCAACTAGCGGGATATTTGGTCAAGATAATCATCCCCAGATATCTTAGGCCAAAATATCCCGCTATTTGTCCTGTGCGTCTTCACCAGCCCGAAGACTCGCACTATTCTCAAATCAGAAATAGCGGGCTATTTGGCAATCTCGAGTTGATGAGGACATACCTAATGTTAACATTATCTGATTTTCAACAGAATTCATCAATTGTAACCACACACAGGATTTCCCATTGAAAAATGGAGAGGTAAAATCTGAATGACCTAGATACATTGTGTATGTACATGTATGCGTGTCTGAATTTTGTTCTCTTTCACTGATTTTATTATTCATGGCTGAACGCCATAAAGAAACTAAATCAAATACCGTCTTTTTATTGCGTTGTATTGAGGGGGCAGGCTATGCATTAGTGCTGTAACATCACGGATATCTCCAATTCCGTTTAACCGCCAGTCAAAACCGGACGGTTTTCGGTTAAACGTTTTTTTTTAAAATATTTTAAAAAAAAAGTTGTTTTTTTTTTTTTTTTTTTATCGACTCTGTCGGCAGCAAGCCAGGTCCGTGTGAAAAAGCGGGAAGGAGTTTCATTTAGGCGCCAAATTGAGCTTGTGAACTTGTCACAAATAATAGTAACAATGTCGTTTTTAGAATAATGTGCAAGATCATAAATGTAAATTAAAAACAGTAGAGGACCTAGGATAGAACCTTGTGGTATGCCATGTGTAAAAGTTGGATGAATTATTATTATAAACTACATATTGAGATCTATTACAAAGATTACTTTCAAACCAAGATGACAGACAAATTGGAGTGTTGTTCTAGTTTCAGAGTGGTGAGTCAACACACAGATTACTGAGCTGGGAGACATTGGTGGAGGGGCATCGAAACTTTAAAAAAAAAATATTAAAAAAAAAAAATATAAAAAAAAAAAAAAAAATAAAAAATAAAAAAAAAAAAAAAAAAAACGGGAAAACAAAACCGTCCAATTGGAAACGGAATCCGCCATGGGCGGTCGGATACCGGACGGTTAAACGTTTGACTACAGCACTACTATGCATCACTGATAAACCCACCCCCATCCCCTCCAATCCATTTTCCTACATGTATGAGTCCTCCCACTAAATATTTAGGTATGGATCACACTTTTATGATTATCCTACATGTGTAAAGTACACCTACAGAAAGATGAACGATTGCGCTAAAAAATATGTATTTATAAAGCTCTTAAAGACACCCTCTCAGCCACTTCTGTCAGATTTTCAAATTCTATTGTTCTTTCTCCACACCCCAATACCTCAATACTGTACATTTAATGTGCAAGCATGTACATGTACATTTTCTTGGTTAAAAATATTTAGTTACATATGGCACATGAGGATTAACTCAAGCATAAAACAGTGTCTCACCGTTGTATGTTTTTCTGCTGTTCATATATTTAAAGATGGATAAGAGTGCTGATAACTTGATAAGGAATTTTTCCCCATGTAATTGGATTTGATAGTGTTTCTGAGTAACAGAACAAATATTTAGACATTAAAGGTATTCTAGACAAGAGTATAAAATTATAAATTGTTCAGGCATGTACATTTACATGGAGTAGACTAAATATATTGCATCAACATGACATGACCTTTATCAACCTATTATGTAAATCTACAAGTAATCAGCATGCTGTAATATAAAACAGCAATGTAACAGAATACAAGGAACATTACTATGACTACTTCAGTAACAATGATTGAAAAAACATGTTAAATGTACAATGTACATAATACTTGTGGGAACATGTACAGATGTAAGCAAGAAATATCAAGCTTATTCAAAATTAAAACGTCTAGATGTCAGAGTTTGGGGGAGGAAAAAAGACATAACAATCTTTAGAGTTAGACCCCATCCTATTATTTTCTGATTTTTTCAAATATATTTCAATATCTTAATTTGTCCAAACCTAATTGCTAGTCCAGAATATGTGCATGTCTACAGGAAATTTCATCCATGTAGTAACCCATCGTCAGTAAAAATCCTTGACTCGTCGTACATCATTCCTCTCAAAACAGAAAAATCACATGGCATTAGCATGCAGGAGACTTGAATGTACGTCAGTACTGCGTCACTAACGCTCTCTCTCTCCCTTTCTCCCCTCACTTAATAGCTTCCCAAAGGGTACATACAAGATGAAGCTGCCTACGCTCGCTTGATCCATAGTGCATTACCAAGTGTATCATAATACATGCAGCTCCTACATGTAGCTTCCCTCAAAACCTTTCTCCATCTGTGCGGGATAAATTACTCCTACTTATAGCTGGTAGCAACTAGACTGGTTCCCATGGAAACTGGGTGATGTCATAATCTTTTAGAAAGGAGAGAGCGGTACACTTTTGGACAACAATGTATTAATCTTTTAAGAATTTCCCAACATATTGTTTTAAATATTTTTGTGAATAATAGATTTGTTTCTTCTTCACAATATGCCTCATTGTGTTGCCTATGCATCTTCAATCTTGACTAAATCAAAACATACATGCACTACAGGCATGATATGTACAAGACTGTAAACTGTTATTAAGTAAAATAGTCAAATTTAAGCAATCTTATGTGAGCTAGTCAAAGGATTCAATGAAATTGAATCAACTGAGATTAGGGAACAAAACGAGCTTATTGGATGTCTGCATGAATAAACTCTTTCATTCTTTACACAAGTTATCCCTGAAGTTATACAATAAAATAAAATAATGTACAATGACAAACTTCTACAATCTACATGTATACAGTACACATGCATGTAAATGGGAATGGAATAAGGTTCATGGAGATACACACTGTACCATTATTTATTTACATGTACCCTGTACATATTACTGTAAGTCATGACAAGATAGGAAAATAACAAAGAAAAGTAGCAGCCTACATGTGATGTACATGTACATGTACATGTGTATGCTTTCAACACTTCACAGATCAGACTTGTGTAGTGACTTGAGAAGAATATGAATGATGTGTAGATTGAAATGTGCTACATCTACATGTACACCTGTACGTGTACCGGTATACATGTACACATGTACATATTGGAGAAAGGTAAACAAAAAAACCACAACAACAACATGTTTCTTGAAAAGTACATGTACATGTATATCTGCTGTTATTACATCTAATTGCCTATTTTATACGAGCAAGTATACTCATAGGTCACTTTTATCTGAATTGCGAGTGTATTTAAACTTGCAAATTTTTTTTTCAGAAGTAAATTTTGAAGCTCAAATTTTGAATAGAATATTATGGTCACTATTACCACATACAAACTACTAACATACATTGAATATATGTGTAGGTGGTTGATACACTTTAAGATGGAAACAAAGAATGTTTTACTTGTTTTTTGTTTTTTTTCTTCCTCATTTCCTCAGCCAGCTTTAGATCGATTTTATGTCAGTCCTGAATAAACTATGACTGAGAAGTCATTGAAAACCCCAAAACATTATGATCAGAACATGACTGCCAAAAGCATTTTTTTAAATATATTACATAAATGCAGCAACTGTTTCAACTATAAAGCTTCATGTAAATAACACATATGGAGAATATTGTCCTTAGTTCCAATACACATACTACTCACACTTGTTTACTGGGAAGCTCTACTCTGAATACAAACTAAATTCCTGAAGAGCTATGCACACAATAGACACAAAAGTCTGAAAGCCATTGAAAAACCAAGCTTATCCCCCTAAATTCAAAGAATTGATTCTATGGCTTTTAAGGATTACCACCCCATTATATTTTGTATTGAGCTAGATAAGTGAGAGTTTGGAAGGTTGGTCTAGAATTTGATTTACGGTACAACAATATTATCCTTGCTCATACTGTACGAATCAGCAAAGTCTGTAGAATGTTAGCATCATGCACACATACATGTATGTATTGTACAGTGTATTTTTTAAACAAGTTTGTGAAACAAGCACCCTTTAACATGTCTTTCAAAATTACTCTATTAACTGTACAAGCTACATGTAGATGCAGTCTGTAGACAATTGCTCCAGTAAATTTGCTTACAATTATCTGCATTATAAACTTCAACCTGGGACCCAACGCCTAAAAAATTGTCTTTGTGCAATGGAGTAACCCTAAATCTGAATGAAAATCTTCAAAACACAACTACATACATGTACATGTAGGTGTGTACAACTGAGGCATATATTACAGAATGTTAGTAATTAATTAATTGTAATGGAGTGTGCAATTCTGGTTGTTTGAGTATCTGTATTTGGGAGATGGATAAGTACACAAATTGCGGAAAAGAAATCACTCAAATCGTTTTATATTTTGACAGATTTGACCCGCCATATATACCAACACACAACCCTTTGGAATGCATGAAATTTGTACTTTCCATCACAACTTGTTGGCCCATATAATAAAGGTCAAGTGTACCACAAACAAAATGTCTGTGATGCATGAATAAAGCAGTACAGTCAAACCGGTCTATGGCGACCACCCAAGGGAAACACAAAAAGTAGCCTTTGTAGACAGGTGGTCTTTGTAGACAGGTTCCTTTAGTACATGATTCAATGAGAAACCATTTTCAAGGGAAACAACAAATGTACCCTTAATAGACAGGTAGTCTTTGTAGACAGGTTGTCACTAAAGCAGGTTTGACTGTACCTCTCTAAATGCAATACAAATACTAACTACAATTTTTACTTCTTAACAAAAAGGATCCTTTTCAGACTTTCACATACCGGTACACAAAATCAACATCCCATAACTAAAATGTAAGACGTAAATCTTGGAAATGGAATGTGAAAACAGTACTAGAAGAAGGTATCTTGACAAGAACAGAAAGATACATGATATGGAAAAGTGTGGTGTAAAACTGTCTGATAGAAAGAACTCTAGGGAGCTCATTGAAAGGTTAGGTCTGGAAGAAACTGTGGTAGAAGTGGTAAAGAGAATTAGATTCAGATTGATGGTCATGTGTTGAGAAGGAAAGATGAGGAATATGTAAAAAGAGCGTGGGATCTGGAAGTTTATTTTGCATTTATTTTAAATTATTTATTTATTAGTCTTTTTTTAGTAGGGTGGCTCCATCAGTAGTTAAATACTGTTTTCCGTGGAGGCCCTACAACATAAATATAAAATTTACAAACATATTGAAAACAAAGTAACAAACAATCCAAATCGAAACAACATGAATTAAGTTACAACAGCTTATGCCAAACATGTAAGAGAAAAAGGGAGACAAAAGATTTCATGGAAAGATATGGTGAAGAAAGAGAGTAGTAAGGTTGATCGAGTTGTGTTAAAGCCAGTTACCCCTCGTAAGAGAGAAAATGCTGACTTGAATAAAGGTTCATGATGATGATGATGATGATGATGATGATTATATCATACATACAGTAGAAACAGGAATGTGACTTCTTTTCTTTTCTAGATTTTGAGATTCTTTGCAGGGTCTCTTATTTGTTTCTGTCCGTTACAAACTCACTGGTCCTTGGCAACCAAAATATGCTAGTAGCCAAGTTAATCAAGACTGCTGATAAAAGCTCACCAGAACACTTCTTCTAAACAACATTCCTGATATACTGAATTCAATGCTATATTTATAAAGTTTTAAAACTCCTGATCAGAGTTGTGTTTATCAGATCGGTAATAAAAATAAAACAGTGCAATCTGCACTATCTAGATTTTATAACATACCGGGTATATTAATATGGCAACAGCAAATCTCCCTGAAAAAAAAATCACAATATTTTTTAATATTTCATATTCTACCCCTTCAAATTTGTTTGAATATCATGGGGCAATTATGTTAAAATCTAGGATTTTGCCCCATCGACTGAATGATTGTTGTCCTAATGGCATGCTTTTTCTACTACCGGTATTTAGGCCAATCTCTGTAATCATTCCCCCCACCCCCCCCCCTACATGTACAAAAAAAAAAAAAAAAAAAAAAAAAAAACTTTGTAAACATGCTTTCAGATCTGTATATGAGATGAGAGGAATTTAATTTTCCATTGTTTTTATGTTGAAGACATGAACAAAAGTTAAATGACCTTCTGATCTTTAACTTAAAGTTGAATAACTTGACACGACAGAATACCACATATTTATATGAAATTGCTTAATTATTCTAATATGTATTCTCTAATCTCTATTACCAACATTAGGTATGTCTTTTGTTCTGCTTTCTTTCTGCCCTTACAGTTGGCAATGTGTACTTGATATAAAAAGGTGATTTTAACCATTTAAAAATCAAGGATAAATTTGTTTAATCATTAGTTAATAAAAAAAAAAAAAAAATATTGTGCATCACATTTCCAATTCTAAAAGATCTGTCTTGTCTTTCTGTTCATGCCCATAATCAAAGGAGTTATGATACATGTAAACATGACATATGTTTGTTTCATAGTCTAATTATTTTAGTATTAGTATCATTTAATTCTCAAAACGAAATAGACCTTTCATGAAAATATATAAAGATGTGTAGCAAAAAGCAAGAAAAGCATTTCAGACCAAGATTGATATTTCATGGTCAAAATGTTACACTTGAATGATACATTTGTGTTTGTAGGATCAATTTTATTGGAGAAAAGACATTGTTTGATGATATAATCGATAACAACATACAAATTATAACCAAACAAAGTAACAACCCTATGTTATTTGTTACTGAATAAAAAGCACTTTGATATAAAATTCAAAGTATGATAGACCATGCCCATGCCATGGACTACCTATCTAAAATTATAGTCACTTCAACAAAGGACTCAAACATACAATTAAATGGATCCAGGCTAACTTGGACCAGGGGACAACTCGGCCCAGCTGCAAAAACGGTCATTTTTTGTCATTTTACCCTAACTCTAACCCTAACCCTAAACCTAAACATGCAAAAACTGACCGTTTTTGCAGCTGGGCCGAGTTGTCCCCTGGTCCGAGTTAGCCCGACTCCAAATAAATATGATATCAATGTTGCTAGAGCCTGGTACTGATCCCCAGCTAGGTTGGGGGGGGGGGGGTATACTCACATATTAGGAGATACAGGGGTGTGACGCTCTAATGGGTCACTTTTTCAAAAAAAATCCCTAAACATGGGTTCCACTTTTAACAAAAATACCATTAAAAATGGGTCAATTTTTTCAAAATTTGCCAACTTTTCGGGTGTTTGCCACACTAAGAAAACACCCGAAAATTGTGAAGCCCATAAATTAAAGACAGTTGATTCAATTTTCAAATACTCACCTCAAGTAGATCTAGATCAATTTCACATCTTTCTGAGATATATTTACATGTATTGACTAGGCCTATTGTCAATAATCATAATTCATCTGTAGAGTTCTAATCTCAGTCATAGTCACAGATCTACAACTTTTTCTTGCAGCTTTGTATTTCAAGATATTGTACAACATGCATTGAATTCATAGACCTACTCTGCACTTGCGCATGACATAAACAACAGACTTATTAAAGATATTAAATGAATCGACCTTATGAACCTAGTCAATTCTCATACTCAGTCAAGACATTTTTAAAGACCAACATCACACAAACTAACGCCGTCACCACACGCACACCGTCACCGCCGCCATACCACTCTGGCACTCGTTGACGCCACGGCAGGCGGCTTACCCGTATTTCGCCGGTTCATATTTTCATGTGATCACAAACGGCGTAAGGTGGTTTGACGGATAAAGCATGAATTATACAGACAGTCATAACACTTACCAGACACATGGCCGACTGAGTAACCTTCTGTAGAATGATTACTGAAAACTGATCGAAGGTCCATATCCAATGTTTACTCTAAATGAGATAATATTTAGATTGTGTTTATAATGCCTCAACCATTATCAGGCAGCTCCAGCTGTTCGTGTTTTTCCAGCTCGCACGTATGCGGGCGCGCGTACGTTTTTAAATGCACACTAGTTGTTAATGTTTACTCTGTGATATAAGCGCTATGAAATCTAAATTACTTGTATTAGATTATGTACAGAAAACTGAGATTTACTAGCGCAGAGTGGCGGTAATGTAGCTATCTTCTTGAGATAGCATCACACTATGAATATGACGGACAAAGAAAGCGGACAAAATATACAGTTCCTCAGGTAAAGAAAGGAACATCCCTTCACTGCTATTATGTAAAAAGGTGAATATGCATGTGACACCTGTTCTACACATTTTTACATAATAGCAGTGAAGGGATGTTCCTTTGTCTACCCGAGGAACTGTATATTTTGTCCGCTTTCTTTGTCAGTCATGTTCATAGTGTCACTGAATGTGTAGAGGTCAGTGGATAGCATCCGTATCCGCGGTGGCACTCTGATAGTTATTCAAAAAGTGGGAAAAGGCATGAGCTACGTACAGGTGCGTTATCAAGGGTGGCCAAGGGTGAGGGCATCCGGAGTTATCTTGTTGAAAATTATATACCCAGCATTATAATGCACAAGATATGAATGATAATAATACTAGTCACATTGTTTTGTATAGCGCTTAATACTACAGCGCTTTTCTGACACGTAAAGGGGTAGCTCCGTGGGCGGGGGCTGCTTTAAGGCTCCACTTGTTCAACGCCCCTCCCCCCTTCGCCATCCCCACCTACTAATGAAGAAGTGCGCCAAATCATTTTGTAAAATACTCTGCGCTGCATTATGCACATTGTGCAACTGTGAGAGGGCACTGAGGCTACAGATTTGTATTTCATATATTTGACCACTTTCGATTTTTCACCAATTAATTTATTGAGGGAAGCCATTGAATGTGAAACATCAAAATGATCTTTAAAGTCTCATAAATTAAGCAAAAATGGTCATGGCGATATATTTTATGGTAAAATACAATCATGAAGTTCAAGGTATAAGCAAAGCTATATCAAACACCATTTTTGATGTTGTAAATTCATAATAAAATCTCAAAATATGCTCAAACATGATAATGAATAGCTTTGGACCCGCCCCGAAATACTACTTAAAGACCAACGATTTAAGACAAAAAGTCAGTCCTGATTTTCAAAACAGAGCATAAAATACGTCTGAAATCAATATAGGTACTGTCGGAATGAATGGGGCTATGCCCAAGCTCGCTGGTCTTTGTCCCTTTGTTCACGACTAGATTATTCTTCTGCATGAGACCAACTCTGATGTAATTAATCCTCTTTAAGAATGTCTTCTGTTTTCTTTAATTAACGGTATAGTATGCTTTCAATAGACTTGAATTTGAAAGACCTTTTGTATTAAATTGTACGGCATTTGCATAATGTCAAGCAGGCTAAATTCCTAACTATCATTGTTTGTATATTGGAAGTAATATTTACAGACTGGATGGGACTGAAACAGAAAGGGAAAGCAAACTGAACACTTGATTGATCTCCGAGTTAAAAGCATTGTTGTCATTTTATAAACAGAAAGATGAGAGCGGGGATGAGAGAGAACGAGATGAGAGTTGGGGACGGACGGTTGGCTTTGAAGGAGGAAGGTTAAGAGGGGGAGAGTAAATAGTGAGAATGTGAGAGAATTAGAGATAAAGAGGAGGGAAAACAGGGGAATGTGAGAGCTATAATAAGCACTATTATAGCGTATATCCAGACGCGAGGACCCCTCCCCCAAAGGCTATAAAGAATTGTGAGTAGCACATTGTCCTTCTAGACATAAAAGGCTGTGTCGTTGAAAAAAAATGATATAGAGGCACACTGGCCTACAGATACATAATAGTCAATAATGGCGAGAGGTATCGTTGAAGCCCCCCCCCCCCTCCCCCGAAGGACGATATTTAAATGTTATTTCATATGGACTATAAGACACTATAGAACTCCACATGAAAACAACAAATAAATATCTGTTGGTAAAATGGACGGATTTTATAAAATCCAAAAATGTTATAAAATATTTTTCAAAGCTATAAAGTATAATGTGTGAGGGGCTTGTATTATCACGACACCATTGTTTAGCACAAGATTGTTTGGAACCAGCAACCTTGACAACTTGACCAGTAAGACGTCACACTTCGGTGCTCTATATCATTTTAAGGCTTTTCTGATTTAATTGATCAACTATGCATGGACAAAAGGTTGAAATTAATTCGTTTACCGTGTAATTAATAATGGAGGGACGTAATCTGTTCAATAAAATATTGTGCAAACCCGCAATAGCACTGCACATCGAAAGTGGTGAGAACTATAGGCTAACAAACTCTTTCTGGACGGATTTGAGGATTCCGCCATATTATAGGTATCATTACTGAGTGATATGTATCTCTATATGACAAACAATGTGTTTTATATTGCATATCACAATTTTTGAGGTTAAACTTGTATTAAAGCGGAAGTATTATGCGAGAAGGGACGTTTTTGAGTCTTTTATATGCTGAAAACCAAAAAGCTTTTATACGTAAGATCATAATAGGATAAGAATTTCAAAAGAAAATGTAAATGGTTCTGTTTTGACTGATTATGTTATCGCAAGAGCAAGAGTTGTATGCCCACCGTCCTGATCGAGATTCAAGGAACAAAGCGTATTTATTGTGATATAAGATTACAATATACAACATTAAAAAAGTGATGCATTAGAGGGAAGAAGAAGTAGAAGAGGAGAATTAAGAAGAAGAAGAAGAAGGCAAAGAAGGAGAAGACGAAGAAGGAGAAGAAGAAGGAAAAGAAGGAGAAGAAGGAGAAGAAGGAGAAGAAGAAGAAGGAGACTCGAGGAGGGGGAGAAGGAGGAGGAGGAGGAGTGAGAGGGGAGGGAGGTGGGGGGTGCAGAAGGAGGAGGATAATAGTGGGGACCCAATTAAACTCTCGAGCTTTCGTGGGTTATCCTGTTCAAGCTGACTTAATTTTGATCTCATTATTGTATATTGTTGTATGTTGGAAGCTTGTCGAATAAAAATCAATCAATCAATCAATCAATATTAGCTAAAAGTATCAGGGCGGACTTCCCCTTTTACCGAATGAAATGGTATTTAATATATGCAAATTAACGTAGAGGGCTTTAAACCTAAACATATTCGCGCAGTTACGTGTGATTATTGTGTTTGCTAATTTTGCCCGTGTTTTGGAGGAATTTGTCACCATATTTCGCCAAATTGTGACACTTCGATCGAAGGCTTACATCGACTCTAAATCAAAGTCTGTCGTCTTTATAATGCCATGAAAACATGACATCTAGACCGCCAAGACGATCCACTCCTTCGATTGTTAGTCAGCACTCACAGGTAAGGAAGCGTGTGGGACTGAAGTGAAGTGACTGGGCGAATAGATTGTGTATGTTTAATATTATCAGGAATAGAAATACACTATTCTAGGGTCTAGTAATTATATTCATGGTGCGAGAAATTACAATATGTCTAACTGCTAACGTTAGATCATGATAGCTCACTATCATTAACGATAGTCTTTCGCAAAGTTCTAGAGTCCGATATTTCTAGTTTGGCGAAGTATCGCCAGCTCAATTGGAGTCACGGCAGTCATCGACTCGGAAGTCGGAGAAACTAGAGTCTGAATTCGGAAGTATTCCGATTTCGGCAGTATTGAGGTCTCAAGTTCTGTAGTGATTAATCAAATTATAGGTAACAATTAACATTGACACTGTAATGACGGATTGATGAACTAGATCTATGCCTTGTCACAAGTTTCATGTGTGGTTAGCATGCCACACACTCTTGACATAGAATTAGAAACGGAATAATTAATTGTGCATTTAAAGCCAAGCCCAAGTCAAAAGTATGCAGGTACAACTATAAATAATACAAGAGACTTGTTGCGACTCCTAACCTGTCAGGCTGTCATATCTGTTTAGAACACCATCTCAACTCAAGGTAACTTTACGTTGATCTAGGTCTAGTAGTATGGTAGTAAACATATTAAAATTGACTATTTATTTAAAACTTATTTCTTGATCTTCAAGCTCTCATTTGACTTTATTTGTCACTTTTTTTAAAAAGTTTGAGAGAAATTAAGCCTCATGTATTTTGGTAATTTAGTATAAAAAGAGATGGATCTTGACAAAGATTATATTATTTAGTTAACAGTAGGCCTGAGTCATCACGGGTTTTGCCGAACCCGGGTTTGACTTGAAAATTTCGGGCGGGGACCAGGTACCCGAAATTTTCACCACTGCACTGACACTAAAAATCGTGTGCATGCAGCGGCGGGAGTTAGACTCAGTTGCTGTTCTAATAATGCGACGGAAAGGACAGTTACTGCTTTCAAAACAATAAAATAATCAATTGAATTAAATTAAGATGCTTTAAAAAATAAATGGATATCGTTTCAGTTGACGGTAGGTGTTTTTATCGCTCTAAAATTGAGGCTGCAAGAAAGGAATCACGCTTCGTGGTACCGATCGAGTGCGTTCAGAAACGGAAGTGGAAATAGATCGATGACCCACTGACAGAGCAAGAAAGTGCCACACAGAAGACTAAAATGTTGATCAGACTATTGCAATTAAATCGTAATACTAAAGGCATTAATTTAATTGTCAAAATATATCCACAATATAATGGTTTACCCTTGATAGTTTGATGAAGGAAAATAAATTAAAACTCTTGAAATAACATCGAAGTGCCTTTCGTCCGTTCTAAAAATGCGTGTATAACGGCAAGCAGAAGTTACGAGTCAAGCTTGATATGCATGTTTACATCCCTGCACCGTCATCCGACCTGATCGGAACAATAAGCATGGAACCAATTAAAAAAACATCACGTAAGACTTTGAGGGACTCCAATTCAACAAAATTACCGTAAAATAGTTATTTGCTTTGACAAATAATACTATAGATATTCATAATATCTTACAGAAATAATGATATTTCATGAGCTACGTACTCGATATCGAGTTCAGCTAGCCATCATTTTTAAATGAGACGTAGTTGTCATGCAGTAGACTGTAGAGGGCAGTATGCAGCAGAGAGAGGAAAAAAGCGCGGGCCTGAGATCACGTGATCTTCACGTGCCTATTACGTGATTTTTTTTCCCTCTCTGCGATGCGAGCTGCCGTATTCTGTCTGTAGCTAGCCTACTGCGCTGCATGCATGACAACTACGTCTCATTTCAAAATGATGGCTAGCTGAACTCGATATCGAGTACGTAGCTCATGAAATATCATTATTTCTGTAAGATATTATGAATATCTATAGTATTATTTGTCAAAGCAAATAACTATTTTACGGTAATTTTGTTGAATTGGAGTCCCTCAAAGTCTTACGTGATGTTTTTTAATTGGTTCAATGCTTATTGTTCCGATCAGGTCGAATGACGGTGCAGGGATGTAAACATGCATATCAAGCTTGACTCGTAACTTCTGATTGCCGTTATACACGTATTTTTAGAACGAACGAAAGGCACTTCGATGTTATTTCAAGAGCTTTAATTTATTTTCCTTCATCAAACTATCAAGGGTAAACCATTATATTGTGGATATATTTTGACAATTAAATTAATGCCTTTAGTATTACGATTTAATTGCAATAGTCTGATCAACATTTTAGTCTTCTGTGTGGCACTTTCTTGCTCTGTCTTCAGTGGGTCATCGATCTATTTCCACTTCCGTTTCTGAACGCACTCGATCGGTACCACGAAGCGTGATTCCTTTCTTGCAGCCTCAATTTTAGAGCGATAAAAACACCTACCGTCAACTGAAACAATATCCATTTATTTCTAAAGCATATTTATTTGATTATATTGATATAAGTTTGTGAATTGCATATTTTTAGTTCTATATTTCAAAATATCAGTGTGAAATTTAATTTTGAAAAACCCGAAACCCGAAAACCAAAAACCGGGTTTCAGCTCGACGGTCGGGGCCCGGGCGGGGACCCGTTTCGACTCAGGCCTAGTTAACAGTATCAAAATCATGGTTTTGTGAAACGGTTTGTCTGCTTCCTGAAATCTCTTTTGGTCGCGGACAAAGATATACATGTATGACTGTCATGGAGTTGGGTTTTCATGAAGAAAACAACCTGATTTGTAAGCATATAGACAAATATCCAAACTTTTGACCTCTGAGTCTGAGTACCGTACTGTTTCATGAAACTAACACAAGAATATGTTTGCCGATATCCTATTGAATATTAAAATTAACACACGCTCCATGGGATATGGGCTGACTTGTAAATATGACGTTTCATGAAACAATGCCCTAGTTTGCTTCTTCTAGCTAATGCCTTGAGGTCTTAGTCCGTGCACACTCAAAGAAACACAGAGAATACAAACAAAAAGTATAATCAGTCCAAGATGTTAAATGAAGAGTGATTACGTAGGTCTCTTTTAGCTGCTTATATTGCCAACACACCTTTCTTATCATTTATTGAATTGCGATGAATTTTGTTTGTCTTCTTCGATTTTGAGCCCCCCACAGGCTATTTATTAATAATCTTCACACAAACAAATCAAATATATGTGCATGTTTAAACTAATTCTAAATAATCTTTCTATACAAACAACGCTTGTAGCAACTGCCACTTTACAGCAAAATGTCTTTCCATTCCAGATAGACATACAATATATTTATCATCTTTATAATATTATAAAACAATACTATTCAATTTACAAATAAATTTGTTTATGCTTTTGAAACCCAGGGTTCCCTGCAGAGCTGGACCGATGACTTACCTGTCTGCCGTCACTCAGGGATCGGATACTCTAACAATCAGGTCTATAGACAAGATGGAGCCAGAAGCGAAGACCATGAATACGAAGACAAGTTCTTTCATTTCAGGTACATAGATCTACCAAGTAATATTTATTTATTCTCCATTCTCTTATTTAAAACAAACATAATATACAATGTAAAAGAGAAAAGAAGAAGACGATAATGAAGTCAGAAGGAAATCCAGTTCAGTCAAGCCAAAGAGACAAGACTGTTCTTCCAGGGGGTCCAAGATGATTGTTATAATATTAAATATATATCATCTTTCATCTATGTCTCAAAAGATGGTTCTCATGTCTCCATGTTGGGTACATGTATATATTTAAAGAGAAGGTTGAATTCTGGGAAGAGGTGAAAAATAATTTGTGAGCATTATCATTGTTATTATGCAAGTGTGGAAGAACATCAGATAAAACATGTTCCCTAAAAAGCATGGCTCTTCAAATGCCTTCATATTCTAATTACCGTATATAACGGTGTATAAACCGCACTTTTTTGCCGCCGAAAAAATTTCAAAGTCGGGGGTGCGGTTTATACACGGTACACCAAAAAAAAAAAAAAAAAAAAAAAAAAAATTTAAAGTTTCAATTTATGCCCCTCCACCTGGCGCTATGCCTGGCAATGTCTCCCGGCTCGGTAATCGGTGTGTTGACTCACCACTCGGAAACTAGAACAACACTCAAATTTGTCTGTCATCTTGGTTTGAAAGTAATCTTTCTGATAGAACTCAATATGTAGTTTATAATAATAATTCCTCCAATTTTTTTTCTATTACATGGTGTACCACAAGGTTCTATCCTAGGTCCCTACTGTTTTTTAATTTACAGTACCGTAATGATCTTACACACAAAAAAAAAAAAATCTCGGCAAAAAAATTTTTTTTTTTTTTTTTAAGGGCGAAAAAGAGGGGTGCGGTTAATACACGAGGGCGGTTTATACAACGTTATTTACGGTATGTAATGTAACATCATAAAAATCGGGACGGATTTTACGCCACGTGTTCGTGTAGTCCCATATACATCTTTCTGTGTACAGTGTTTGTAACTTTACCAAGATTTGGCCAAATTTCTTATCATTTTGATGATTCCAGAACCTTGCAGTACAATACTTATATGATAGATGATCCACCTTTTCTGGTCGATTCCACACCCTTTCTTTCACAATGAAATCGCATGACCAGAACTCAACTTCATCTTTAATATCATCTCTATTTTTTAAATATATTTTTATTGGGGGGGGGGGGGGAAATAGGTTAATGAATATGAAAAGTGAAATAAGCCCCATTTCATTCTACACACTGTTGCATTATGGGAGATAACATCATAATATCAGATGGCATTGTAGGATTTAAAAGGTTAACAAAAGTTTACTCGTTTAATTTTGTTTGTATACAGTATGTTCATCTCTACTCATACATCACTCAGAGATTAAGCAGTTCTATGAATTTGGTTCGAACATCATGCTGGGTTGTCACTAGTTTTAGGGGGGAAAAGGTAACTTTAACTGAGCTCTGTGCCTTTGGACATTGCTGTGGAATTATTATTCTCAGTCCAAAATCTTACAATTTCTTGTTTTGTCGACCTCCTATAGGACGGAACAAGACGACTACTTGTATGCCATATTCGATGGATACGATGGGATATACGCCCCGGGGTTTGCTCATCAAGGCTTGCCGGCAGAACTGCTCCTGGGCCAGCTGAGTTCAGTACATGATGATGCTGAGGTGAAACGAATCCTGCTGAGGGCGTTCGTGACGGTGGAGCGCGGTTTATTCGAGTCTCTGGATCATGTCGTCGCTGAGAGAGCTAATCTTAAACTCTCCCTCCCTGATGTTAGTTTTTCTGTGATTTTTACAAGTTTTTTAATCTTAAAATGATGCCCAGGGAAAGCGTTTTAAAGTTACTCATGCGTGGGTATATAGGGCAGCACATGGACATACGCACAGGAGCCTAATACTCATTGGCAACGTGTTATGTAGTGATCGGGAGTGATCGGGAGTGATTGCCAAGTTGCCTACTTCACGAACGACTATATACCCACGCATGAACATCTTTAACATACACCAATCATGTAATGAGTTTTTTGAAAGGGGAAGTGACACCTTATTAACCACACACTTTTGGTATGAAGTTAATATAAGTTAAAATAAGTCGCCTGAAAATATTTTCATTATTTGAAAACAGTTTAATCGCAATAGATTGATGGATCAATATGAAATTAAAAGTGTGATGGTGATATAGGGTGTTAGGAAATTGGGTAATTGGCATGACTTTTTACTTTCTGCATTGCTCTTGTTGCTCAATTAAATAGCAACAAAAGGCAGTAACCATGAATAGTGTTTTAGACAGATGCCTTAGTTTTTCTCTAGTAGTCCCTGAGAATTTACTAACAGCATGTGATAACGGATGAAACATGTAGATTATAGATAGATTACATCCAAATTTGAAATCTTTTAATCTGGAAAAGGAGAAAAATTGATTGTACCTTTTTCTCCTTCTGTATGATTTAATAGGATGTGAGCGACTATGAGCTCTTCCAGAAGTACCCAGAACAGATGGAGAAATTCCATTCGATGACGGCAGATATCAGCGGGGGAACGTCAGCCATTGTAGCTCTCATTCATGTTAATAAGCTCTTTGTAGCGAATGTAGGTGAGTATAGTTCTCTTCACTTCAATCCAATTTTAATTTATTTGGCATTATAAAACAAAATAAATCATAATACAGAATAGGCCAGGACCTCTAAGAAGCAACTTGTGCTTGTAAATGAGGGCCTTATCAAGGTAAACACAGTATTTAAAAAAATAAAGTGAATTGCAACAGAAATGAAACTTACAATATATTTTCTTCACGCCTATATATATATATATATATATATATATAAATTTAGAAGAGAAAAAAAAGACCATTAACTACAGCAGGTATTAATGTATCAGTATCATATGCGCAGTAGTGCACACACCCACAAACACACAAACACCCCAAAAAGGGAAGACAAGAGGTGATAATGAGAAAGAGAAGAAAGGGAAGAGGTGGGAATGAGAAAGAGAAGAAATGGGAGAGAGGTGAGAAAGAGAAGAAAAGGTCTACTTTTAAAGGCCGGCTGTACTAGTTCAGCCAGAAGGGATTAGACCACACAGCGAGGTCACTGACAAGTGGCTATCTCATTAACTCAGCTCTCAATTAACATAAGAAAAAGAGGATCATGGGGGACCAACAGGCACCGAATGGGGAAGTTTTCTATATAGAGGGAGCAATTAGCTACAAGTAGTACAGTGTGGCTTTAAATAAAGTCTTGAAACAAGAAAGTGTGGAGCTGGAAAATGGCCTATTCACAAAACCTTCTGGTTTTACAATATTGTGTTAATCATTTGTGATGTCCCCCCCCCCCCCCCCACAGGCGATTCCAGAGCTCTTCTCTGCACCCTGGAACCAGACAACACCACCAAGGTAAGACAGCTCAGTGTGGACCACACCACCAATAATCAGGATGAGCTTCTGAGACTGAGTCAGCTAGGTCTGGACACCAATACCGTCCAGTCTAACAAGCTCCTGGGAGATAAGATGGCAACCAGGACCATCGGTAATCATACAGTCAAGGGAGGATACAAGGAGAACACACTGCTATGGTAGGCATGGGATAAAATTATTTCTTTTCAGATTTACACCAGGCATTAAAGTGACTTGGTAACATTGCCTCAGATTCTGAAATATATCCTGGATTTAGCTCATGCTGCAATGATAATTATTAACCTTTAGGTCAGTCAGGAATCCCATGACTTTTTACAAACTGATCGCCTGTCTGATTATCAAGATATTTATGATTGGAATTATAAATTCTAAAACCCGTTTGTCAAACGGTTTTCATAACACTACAGTCTATTGGGAAAAACAAGTATGGTAAAACCGGTCACTCAAAGATTTTTACTTTTTTGAGGAACTTCTTGATCATTTTGAAGCGCAATTTTTTTAGGGCTTCAATATTACACCATATCACAGACACTGATAACACGTAGGGCCGTGCAACTCAGATTTAACAATGTTAAATGATGCCTTTAAACACTCCTTTAAAAAAAGAATAAATTACATGATCCAACACTTGCTCTGGTGAAGATTGCTTCAGACTTTATTTTGTGAAAGATGTACATGTAGGGCTAGCTTTGCTTTTGAGGTTTTATATTAGGTTGAACTGTGTAGAGTTAAGGCTAGGCTGTAACGTACGACAAAACTGAATTTGGAATTTGGTAAGTGTATAAGATAGACTGGCTGGCACACCTGAAGGGTTACCCAAAGAAGAGTTATATTGGAGGGAGGGGTTGGGAGAGGGTCATTTTGAAGAAAAAAAAGTAGGATGAGGTTGTGCCTCTGCCACCATAGAGCCCCACAAAAATTTCGATTTTTGTCTGCTTTTCCATCCATCCGTCTGACAAACTTCTGCAAAAACCTTGCCTTAAAGTAGAAAATTGTCATCAAAGATCTCAATTGATACTGTGAGAGAAACATGTATCTTGATTCAGTCAATATATGTTAATTTTATTGTTGATTGCTTTATTCATATCATGATATTTTCCTCAGATAATGCTTTCCTAAAGCCCAGTCATCATAGGGTTAATAATAACTTATATGATCATACAAGATCATGATATATGATACTGTTATCAACAAGAGCTTATATTTTGCATCCTTTTCCATAACCAATCATTTATTTTTGGTAGAATTACAAACCCCTGTATTTGACCTTCCTTGACCTACAGCAAAGCTTCAAGTGAACCCATCCTAGCTGAACCTGACATCATAGGTGGACTGGATGTGACCAACATGACTGGATTCCTGATGATGTACTCCAATGGTCTCAGTCAGTCACTCATTGAAGCTACGGGCACCTCTCAAGCCAACCTGGACCTAGCTTACATGGCCATGGCTGAGTTTGAGGTCCAGGCGACCTTAAGCGGTGTTGCGCAAGCTGTTGTTGACAAAGTAGTCCGAAGGCATCACGACACCTACCTGTCGGAAGGGGGCCGCATGGCCATCTGTCAGAAACGAGACGATATCACTCTCATCGTCCGCAACTTCAATTTCCCGTTAGGGAATCGCATGTCCAGCCCCGCACCAGCAGCCCCATACACTTCTGTATCAGCACCGTTTTCTCCCCAAGTACCGATGGGTCCGCCGCAACCTCCAAGACTCACTATCACATCAGCCGGCAACAGAATCCGCACAGACTCGCAAAACTCGTTGATGACACCGCTGTACATCCAGGTTGACAACAATGCTGTATCCCCCATCGATCAGCAACGCTCTCCTTTTAGACATTTAATTGGTGATCTGACCCCTCAGCCGGGGATTCCCCCGCCTAATTTTGATGACTTACAGCACACACCCCGCCCTACCTATGATGAAGAAGAGGATGAGGTTCAGGCGGAGAACACGGAAGAAGATACAGAGAACACTCGGACATCAAGCTGTACAGATTCTACTAATCCTAGTACAGAGGAATCTCAGAGGGTCTTTGATTTCAACGGTCGTGAACCCAAGGCAAAGGTAGATGAGAATGGTATGATTGATCCATATGTTGATTTCACAGACTTCTTTCAAGCATATAAAAATATGTGCCCTGATCCCTCCATGTCTTCCTCATGAGTGAATTCTAGGATATAGAACTATATTGCGCTGGATAATATCCATTTACCACTGACAGGAATTGGGTGGTTCCTATACAGAAACATGCAAAATATATTAATGGCTTGGATATGCACTAAAGAGATTTATCACACAAGATATATGTACATGTACATCCCATGGAGTTGGGATCTTGATCCTTGTGCACTGTCTGGAAATAGCATCACAGCATTCAACACAATACCACCTCAAAACCTGTTGTCTGAGGCATTTCTAAAGCATGTCAGATGTAATACAGGTGATATATTCATGGAAGGTTATTTTTTAAATATATTACAGATCAAATGTAAATCTGATATTGGAAGGTATCCTTCTGGGTCCATCAATTTTTGTACAAAAAAAAATCATGGATTCAATTAATCAATCTTTACCCTGTTGCTTGTTGCTTGCAAAATGTTGGTTACAACTAATATAGATACATGTAAAGTGTCTCTGCAAATCTAAAAACAACTCACATGTACTATGGAGTAGACGTACAGTAATAATGGAGGATTTCGTCTGTTTGAAGCCAGTTGGGCATTAACTCATATCATTTTACTCAGAGTTAACGCCCTTCTCACTCCAGACAAATGATACATGTACTCTGCTTAACCTGATTATGCCAATTGATTGTGATTAATTTGTAAATATGGATCTGTATTTGGTGTTAATGAGAATACTTTAATTACATTGGAGCGTTTATAGCTGCTAAGTTAATGCCAGAGTTCAATCTACATGCATGCATCCGGTCATTGTCTACACAATCATGAATATTTTATGTTAAATGTTGACAAAGATCAGCTTATTCTACTTGATGCACTCACTATCGCTAATGTTTTTCGTCCACCCAATAATTTGCAATCAACATTGCACCAGTTCCCTGCTCCTGTTGGTTAGAGTTAGATGATTCAAATGGTATCTGTACGTCTAGGGTCATCATGTACTACAAAAACTATGAGTGTTTGGAATGTTCTTGTGCCTTGATTATTTATCTGCATGTGATAATTATTAATCATACAATATCTTGGATTCATTTTATAATTTTATCACTTCAAATATACAGCCAGAGGATTATTCTTTTAATCTCGATTTGAAACTATTTGGTGAAGTATATTCCTCCTAGCATTATAACATACATATTACTTGGGGTAAAGTGTCTACTTTTAAGGTGATGAGGCATCTAAAATTCTATACAAATCATTGACTTTGAAATTGTACTTGGGTTATCAAGAGTTTCATAGCTTAGGAGGGGGCCCAAGTTGTAGTAGCATGAGCGTTACTGGCAATTTTAAGTCCTTTTTGCTATTTGAGCTTACAATCGTGTCTGAAATATAGCCTTTATATATATATATTCAATTAAATTGTTCAATCTTCAATTTCGATTTAAATTAATTTAGATATGATTGCAGGCCCTCAGGGGAACAGTATGTATACTGATGAGGCTACCCTGGATAAACAAGACATATTATTATTATTAACATGTATAAACATGTATAGCAGTAAATTGACAAAATAATGGATGAAAGGATAAAAGAAAAAAGAGCAACAGGCTTGTAAAACAGACTGCTCCTGGAAATATCATATGAAAATTATAACAAAGGGGATACAAATCAAATATATACCCTCATACTTTAATAGCGAGAGGTGGATGCGCAGTGATACAATATGTATTAGCAATCCATTATGACTCTCTGGCTTAATTATTGTACATTTGCATGCACCTGGTCACAGATGTCTTATTCTGAAATTATTCTCACTATGTCCTGGTTTTCAATTTTCATTCACATTTGGAGTACTACTACCATTAGTCAATAATTATTTCAATGTGCCAATCACACACACACACATGCGGGTAAATACAATAGTACGCTTTTGAGTTGGAGTATATATCTATTGGATGTATTATATGGTTCTTGTTCTTCGGTCACAGCAGTTTCACCATGAAAGTACTTTGTATGTCTTACATATATGTTAATCTATTGTCTAATTCATTCTGGTATATGAATGTGTTTTGAAGGCTATGGAAAGTATTTGGAAGTGTCACTTTATTGAAAATTAATATATATATATAATATGGCCTGCCCACCTCTTGGAATTAACTTGTAGATAACACCCACATAGCAAAAGGGATTGGAGATGGTGATCGTATGGTCTAGAATCATTCAAAGCTCCTTTTTTGTCAGTAGTACTGGCATACGTACACTGTGGATCCCTGAAAAGTAAACTTTGAAAAAAGACAACACAATATGTCAGTCAGAAAACTTATTTGTCAGGAATATTCTCTGATCAAAGGGTCTGCGGAATTGGCGAGGGAAGATGAGGAAGCCCATGTTTTTATTTCATGTTCACTTATTACTTTGATTTAATGATTGCCTTTTAATTGTGACAAGCAGTCAGGAGTCAATCTCATGCCTGCCCTGCAATTTTCACCAGTTGAATGCCTAAAATCTGTCTATATGCAATATGTAAACTAAAATACATTAAGATAATGGGGATTTGTGTGTAAACATAATACCTGCAAACACTGTACTTCCGGCAGCATGACCTCCTGTGACATCAGAGGACTATTCCACGTGTTTCGAGGATTGACCTTGGAATTGAAAGAGATGCAAAGCCGTCATGATTGAAGACTCGTACTACACATGCACATGGTTTTTATGCACATATTTGAAACTTGTAGCAATGAATGAAATATTAATACATGTACAGTATAATGTAATAGGTGATATTTGAATTCTGAAACATGCATGATTTGTTATGTCGTGAATCATGATTCATATGTGGAAATGATTTTGAAGCCCTTTGTATTCATATACCGGTAGTGTTTTTATACGTCCCCTTTCTTGTAATTTGCATTCAGTTTGTATACTTTTACCTTAGCTCACAGGCATATTTTGAATTTTTTAATTATAGATTCTGTCTGTCTCAAAAACTACATGTAGATCAAAATGGATTTATGATCATTAAGAGCTTGTTAAAATATATTGTAATTTTTAAAACATTTTATTTTCAAAAATTAATATCTTAGTGGTCTTGCCAAATTAAATTTAGATTACATTTTAGCAATAGGCAGACCAAGAGAGAGGAAGGGGGTGGGATGAGATGGGTAGTAGGAGAGAGAGAGAGAGAGAGAGAGAGAAAGAGGGGGAGGGGGGGGGGGGGCGAGGGAGCGAGAGAGAGAGAGAGAGAAAGAAAGAGGGAGGGAAAGACAAAGACAAAGACAAGAATTAAATGAGACTTTCATAATCTCGGTTGTTCAAGGTATGAAGAATGTCTTATGATTTGTTTTCATGTTTCTGTGAATACCCATATCATGTGTGAAACCATGCTACTATTTTGAATGTATACAATTCATGCTTGGCAGATCAATGTTTATGTATAAAACCTTGAAAACAACACAATTTTAGAGCTATATGAAGTGTTTCTTTTTGGTATTTATGTGTGTGAAAGAGGGATAAATATGAAGAGAGAGGGAACAAAAAAGATAGAGAGAGATAGAGAGAGCATGAGGGAGGGAGTGAGAGAGATGAACTTATGAAGATAGACATAAAAGAGCTAAGAGAGAAAAGGAGAAGAAAGAGGAGAGAGAGAGAGCATGAGGGAGGGAGTGAGAGAGATGAACTTATGAAGAAAGACATAAAAGAGCTAAGAGAGAAAAGGAGAAGAAAGAGGAGAGAGAGAGAGCATGAGGGAGGGAGTGAGAGAGATGAACTTATGAAGATAGACATAAAAGAGCTAAGAGAGAAAAGGAGAAGAAAGAGGAGAGAGAGAGAGAGCGCATGAGGGAGGGAGTGAGAGAGATGAACTTATGAAGATAGACATAAAAGAGCTAAGAGAGAAAAGGAGAAGAAAGAGGAGAGAGAGAGAGCATGAGGGAGGGAGTGAGAGAGATGAACTTATGAAGATAGACATAAAAGAGCTAAGAGAGAAAAGGAGAAGAAAGAGGAGAGAGAGAGAGAGAAAGAGAAAGAAAAGAAAGAGACTACCGTAATAAAAAGAGGGAGAGGGTTCACATTAAAGCTTGTTCACTTGCTAGTATTAAAATAAAGTGTTTTTTAGCTTATAATTCAAGATTACATATGTATAAAGCAACATACCCCGTAAGTGATTCAAATATATATACAGCCATTACAGGTATAATAAATTAAAGGTCATACAAAGTTTTTGGAAATTTTGAAAAATTTGGTGAATAGTGATTCTTTACAATTTTGATATATTTGGATGCTCTTGTGGATGTATTACGAGCACTAGAAAATTTAGCCCCTAAAACACTTTTGCTTTTGAGAAAAATTGAATATGAAAATTTACCGGTGCTCCCGGTAGATTTCGATAAATTTCAAATAGCGCCTACGGCCGTACAATAGTATCTGCTTCCATGAAAATCTCAGAATATGTAGTTGTGATATATAATTTCCAAATGGGAATAGCAAATCGGTCAATTTTAGTCAAGAAACACTGTTTTATAGCTTAATTAATATCATGACCTTGAGAGGGAGCGTTACAACATCAAGAGTGTATTATTTACAATTTCATAACTTTAGACTCGATTTCAACCATGACAACGATCACTGAATATTGTAGGATCGCATATGCTTCCAATATGTTCATTTGAACCAAATTCATGACCCCATACCAAAACTTTGTATTACCTTTAATTAATAAATTCATTTTGCTTGGTGAGCAATTAGACTAAAGATCTAGGACCTATATTCCTGGAGTAAACTGGATTTCATACATGTACATCTGCATGCAGATTCTAAACGTAAAACTACCAGGTTCTAGATACATAAAGCCCCAAATCTTGAGGATTATAAAGCTATGTGGTCTGCGGACCTCAGAGTAGGCTTTCACTCTCCACTCTCCTTACTCTAGACCAGTAAAAATGAAACATTACAGCTTCTGATAATTTCATGTAATAAAAAATGCTTTATTTCATAGCATCACAAATACCAGTAACAATATTGCATCAATAAACACGCACAAGAATCAACAGGACACAATATGTAATGTAATGTTAAGGAGTGTATCTAGTCTCTCGTTATGTACAACTTTACAATTGGTGATACACGTGTATAAATACTGGAGGGTGAGTTTTCATCTAAAAAAACACACTTACTGTACACATGTAAGCACTGTTCAAGCTTCACAATAAGGAGTTGAATGCATTTAGCGATTATGCAGTTGCTGTAACCTCTGGTTTTGGTAATAGACTTGGTGACAATAATTCCACCTTGCAGCTAATTGAAGAAAAAAATAAAATCTGCAGCAATTTTAAGACCGTCCAAATTTCCTCAATGAAGTTCTGGAAAGAAGTTTACCCCTGCTATATCAGATTGGCTTCTTCTTATTTTGTTATAGAAAGACTTGTTAATTGTCCATGACATGATACAACTCATTGCCTTCAACTCCAATCAAGTTAAAATGTGGGAAATATCAGCAATTTTACATCTTTAAAAAGGAATGATTAGGGGGATGTATTTAAAGCTTTCGAGATGAACTACACAAAAGTGTGTTTCAATTTAATTTTAACCAACTAAATTTAATATTAACCAACTAAAAAATAATTTTTTTTTTTTCTACAAGTTTTTTTTCCCTTATTATTGGGCCTACAGCGTATTGGTTGATTATCCTTTTCATGATTTTCAGTCAAGTACATTGGGTGTTGGAACCCTGCTCCAGATTTAATAAGATCTAATGCACATGGAAATTAAAATGTTAATATGAAAAAGGGATATTACCAAGCAAGTTTACACTTTACAGTCAGATAAAGATAATCATAATTCATTTAAACTCACATGAGTAATATTCTAAAAGAAGCTGCTCTTTCAAGAGTACATGAATGTGGTTTGATAAAAGAACAGGATTCTACCAAAAGAATGGATGTAAAACGTATATAAAATAATAAGCCCACTGACAAGTAACCATGTATCATAAAAAATGAATGCCATATAAGATTGAAAAATCTGCAAGCTGAATTTTATGTTTGTTCCCTATGTGTATATGGTGGAAGGAGGTTTCGTAGTCAAGTAATTTCGATCCCTGACACAGCACTAATCTCCTTTGGCAAGGCATTAAGCTAGATTTGCCATTCCATACCCATGAGAGAAATTTGGGACCTGGTAGGATGAAGAAAGCCTTTGTGTTAGTAAATGCCATATGCCCTTACAGTGGTCATACGGTAAGGAATACTCCCCAGGGAGTGGAGATGGTGCACACTTTGCGTGAATGAATTCGATGACCCAGGTAATTGTATTTCTAAAGCACTTAGAGATGCTATTTTGTATTACCCTGGTAAGTGCTATATAAATCCAGATTATTATTATTATCATTATCATCAAGCAGATACAAGTTAAAAGCTATTGCAGATGTATCAACAGTGTCATTATTTGACATGTCCATGAAATCAAGGTACCACACTTGAAATCAAATTACAAACCGAATCAAATCATGATACATTCTTGGAGTTGTCCTGTGTTTAGAGAAGTCACATCACCAAGATATAAAACAAGTAGGGTTCAGAACAGTACAATACAGGACAAAATGTTAATCGCAGGAATTTCATCATTCTTCCTGCTTGGTCTTGTTTCAGTTGTGCGATCTGCGATGCCTTTGACATTTGAGAGGCCTGAAAACCGTAACTTCATGCGACTCAGATTTTATGTCTTGAATATTTGGGAAACATCATGAAATTATGCCTTTTAATCATACAGCATATCAGTATCGTTATGTTTCTGAATCCAAATGGCAGTTTTGATTACTAATACTTGAGATCCATCTCTATATAACATCCACAGATTGTTAGAATGTCACAAAGCTTTACAAAAGCTGACCTGAGCCCCGTCTTACAAAGAGTTACGATCGATCCAAATCAATCGTAAGTCCTCCAATCAATCGCAAGGTGGACTCTTATGTACATAGTTACGATTGATATCAATCACAAATAAGTTACGACTGATATCAACTCTTTGTAAGAGGGGGCCCAGTATAGATGACTCACAATCATCGTGAGTAATGGCATTCAATTCAAGACAGAGTTAAATCTATACAGCTTGTAGCACCCATGTTTAGAGAGCACGAAATATAAGCAATATTGATCTTCAGACAATTGTTTGCTCATGAACAGGAATGACATTAAGTTAACATGCCAATTTCAGGCTTATTACTGTTTGTGCTAAAAATGTTCAAAATTCAATAATTTCATTTTGTGGATTGAAAATTACATAGATAGGGTCATCTGTTTGTATACACACTGTACAAGAAAAAAAAAATTGATAAGTTAAAATATTCCGGGAAATTGGCGATTCAATTTGGCATACATCATAATCTCTTCAATGTCCTCTTTTTGTCCTTTTTCTTCTTCTCCGCCAGAGCGACCTTTTTATCTCCCGCATGTTTCTTGGCAGCTGGACCGTGCTGTGAGTTACTGCCCGACGTGGAGGGATTCGAATCCTCGTTCTCCCGCGATTCTTTGGAGGAACGATGAGGCTGAGCGTGGATCTCGGTCATCATCTTGGCTCGTGAGAAGTATGTGTCGTACTGTTCTAGAAGGAGCTTGCCCGCCTCTTCGTTTAGCGCTGACTCGGGATTGGGGTAGATGAGAAGACATTTGATGGTCTGCAGTGAGGAAAATACAAATGTAGGATACAGTGTGAGATCTTGATGAAACTTGTAGGTTTTCTAATTCATAATGCAAGACCACATTATGTAAAATAAATGGCCGAATACGGTAAATGTCTGTGTATAAGACACACTTTTTTGTTTTTGTTTTGTGTTTGTGCTGACTCTGTAGGCAGCAAGCCAGGTCCATATTAAAAAACCCATGCGGGGAAGGACCTTTATTTTACTGCGAGGTGCAGTTGAAGGCACCGATTTGTGCTTGTGAACTTGTCACAAATAATAGTAACAATGTCGTTTTAAAAACTAAAGATGTCAGAATTTTTTTTCTTTAAGTCCGAACAGAAATCCGGACATACAGGTAGTTTTGTTGTAGTTTCTGAGTGGTGAGTCAACACACCGTGTATGACTGAGCTGGGAGACATTGCCAGGCACAGAATTAAACAACAACAAAAATCTTGTAGTTGTGTATAAGACGCACCCCGACTTTCGAAAAGGTGCGTCTTATACACAGAGATTTACGGTAAATGACATTCAGTGATGGAGTTATGAATGATGAATCAATAGTCTTGTTACATGCAGAATTGCAGATACCTGTGAAGAATAAATAAAAATCAACATTACAAACATAATCACAAACATCATTACCATTACCATCACCATCATCCTTATCTATATAAGCATCACCAGAATGGGTCTTGATCTTAACCTTACCAGTAGCACATGATTGAACCATGTCAGCTTTCCAGTCCCTTTTGAGTATGTTAATAATAACACAGATTTCATCAGCATCAACAGTCATCTTCATCACCATCACCATCATGATCATCATAATAATATCATCATTATCATCCCCCCTCTCAGAGTCTCTCTCCTCCTTCTCCTCTTCCTCATTATCCACCAGTTTCTAACCTACCAGCAGTAAATGCTTAGCCATGTCAGCCTTCCAGTCTCTTTTGAGTGTGTTGACACATCATATCATCATTCCCATCCATCTCCTTCCCTGCCCCTCCTCCTTCTCATCATCATTTCAAGCACCACAGTTTCTAACTTACCAGTAGTAGATGTTGAATTGTTGATACCCATGTCAGCCTTCCAGTCTCTTTTAAGTGTGTTGACACAGATCTCCTCATCATCACTACCATCTCATTCCCCGCCCCTCCTCCTTCTTCTCCTCATCATTTCAAGCACCACAGTTTCTAACTTACCAGTATTAGATGTTTGATACCCATGTCAGCCTTCCAGTCTCTTTTGAGTGTGTTGACACAGATCTCATCATCATTACTACCATCATCATCATCTGTCTCCTTCCCCGCCCCCCCCACCCCTTTCCTCCTCCTTCTCCTCATCATTTGAAGCACCACAGTTTCTAACTTACCAGTAGTAAATGCTTGATACCCATGTCAGCCTTCCAATCTCTTTTGAGTGTGTTGACACAGATCTCTCCATTGCTAGCTACGTTGGGATGGAACACCTTTGTGAGGAAGTACCCTTTGGGAGGAGCCTTGGGGAAGTCTTTGCCTAACACCAGCTTGATTCGAAATTGTCCAGCTGCATAGGGTGTTCCAGCTGTGGAGTAACAAAACATCAGTGATGCTGTCTTTACATCAATCTATTCCATTTATAATACCATTTACTACTAGAAGTTATTGATAAAACTGTTTCAAACAAAAGTTCACATCAAAAAATGTGTAACCAATGGAAATTTTGTATGCCCTGTATCCACAGAATTGTTTTACATATCAATAGAGGATATAAAAATAGAAGTGGTTCTGCTGTTATTATATCACAAGAGCAGTACTGAGATTAAGTTTATGAAAAACTTTTGGAGCATTAGAGGGAAGAAGAAGAAGAAGAAGAAGAAGAAGAAGAAGAAGAAGAAGAAGGAGAAGAAGAAGAAGAAGAAAGAGGAGGAGGTGGAGGAGGAGGAGGTGGAGGAGGAGAAAGGAAGAAGAAGAAGAAGAAGAAAATGAAGGAGGAGAAGGAGTAGAAAAAACATTGCAATGATGAATGTAGATATGATGGTTAGCAATGGAGAATAAGAAGGGGGAGAGAGAGAGATTTATTAAAAAAAAAAAGAGTACGGTACCTGGTCCTTCTATGACAGCATGGATGTCTGTAATATCTTCTTCACTAGGATGCACCTTGATACCTTCTGGAGGAGAAGACTTCAGCTCTGCAATCTCTTTGGATATTCGACGGATTACATGGGGTGAGAAATTTTCCATATTGCTCTGGAAGAGAAAAGAAAACACACACATGTCACATAGGTTTATACATTAGTTCAGGCCTAGTATAGGTATAGTTTGCTGTGCATTTTTGTGTACCTACTGTACTCTCTAGCGGTGCTTATTATCTACTTCCTATTTCACTCCTGTCCTGTCCAAAGCTTCACACTATTTCCTGTCCTGTCTAAAATTGTTAGCACTTCAGATGCAATCTTTTTTCACAGAATATTGGTATTCTTCCTCATGACCTAGGAAACAGACTAAAATAAAAAGGGCTTCCAAGTTATTTTTCACCTTAACCAAAACTCAAGCTTCTTTTTAAAGTCAAAATCCTATTTGCATGTTGCCAATAAATTGGTACATTTGTTTCATTTGAATTAGTCTATTGCGCATTTGACTGATTTGTTGTCCCAACAAACACGTTGATTTACTAATACTTTTTAGAAACAAAATCAATTAAATGTGAATCATTGTGGGGATGCAACTTTCCATGACTCTACAGTAGACTCTAGGTCTAAGTTGTGTAAAACTGGGTGTTGATGATCGATGATCTACATGTAACTCCATAGAGCTCCGACGCTGTCAGAGTAGACTCTAAATCAGATTGTTTTTGTATCTTATTATAAATTATATAAAATTATTAATATTAAGTTATAAATATTAGTTAGACTATTCTGACTCTTAGTTGTTAGTTGGACCTTTAATATATTTCTGATATAAAATTAAAAATACTAGATCTAAGCATTGATTGTGATTGTCTTTTTGACTTTTTGTGAATTTCAATTTGTGATTAAAAACCCGTAAATAAAACGTTTATCAAACAAATTGAGGCAATCTGTGAAAAAACATTACGAAAACTACAGCCAAATTGAAGCTCACATCATTCAAAAATTCAAAGTTCCACAGTCCAACAAAAATTAAATAAAAGAAACACTTTTTTTTTTAAATTCACAAATCACACTCACTGCACTGCACACTGTACCAACGGCAATGGCAATGCAGCAAACGCCGGTTATCACTCATGAATTTCAAATCCTCTCAAAATAAAAATCATGTTCGACACTCTCATTTATTCTCCCAAGCGAATAATCACGTAAAACTGAGCATGCACAAATAGAAGCATCTTATCTTACCCCAGAAAGTGACATTTTGAAAATTGGTCCGCAGAATCCGTCAAAAATCGGTATATTTATCGGGGATATTTAGGATCGTTGCGAGTGTGAAAAACAACAGCAGCTGGGTCATAGTAGGTCATCGCTATTACGAATGGACCAATCCAGGCGCAGCTTTCAATGCAGCTTGATTCGCACTTCCGGGTTGTCGTAGCAGAAGACATTTGAAGCCAACATTTTGTTGCAATATTTAGTGGGTATTTGCCTATTAATATCCTGTTAATGGAGTAAATATGTTATTTTTCGCATGCTAAACAGTAAATATACCTGTATATATGCTATCTGTGGAATTTTATAAGTGGATTCGTTGGTATATATTGTTTCCTGGATATTTACATGAATTTTAGAAAGGAGAATTTGATTGTGCACAAAGTGATGTCATCGACAAAAGTGGGATCGGTGAATAATCCGGGCAACTGACATGGCGGCCGTCTATTGCTCGCACAATCAAGCACAGAAAGGGTGAGTTACGGTCACGAATTCTTCTTATTCTCTTGTAATTCATCGTTCGTTCATTTTTTTTTGTCAGGCTTGATGTATATCTTGCCAAGTAATTCAATGAAATATTATTTATTCTTGTGAAATGAGTTTGTTTCTTCCTTTGTAATTGTAGATGTGGTCAAGATGTGTAGCCCATGCCCACTCACATCAATCACAAACACACATTGACAGTGCAGTGTCGACTGTGGAAGGGGAATGAATGTTGTTTGTGCTATGTTTGTGCTATGCCTATGCATGTAATGATGTATTCTTGGTCTACCCTGTTTAATACCTTTAGTGCTTCAGCGTTTATTAAGCTCATGATATCAGTTTAATATTGTAGACTGTTTAGTGTTGGCCCACATTGCTAGTTATATAGATCTAAGTCTTTATTTTGTTTACTTTTTTAGGGTGAAATATATTGATAAGTAAATCACAAGAGAAATGTTACACTGTCCGCTCCATGATTGAAATTATTTTAAACTAATTTAAGCTATCATTTCACACCCTTCCTTTATTGCCTGTGAAGCAATGGTGTCAAGTGAATCTGACCACACCATTTAGGTGAGATAAATATAAACACAAAGGCATTTGACTCATCGTATAATACATCTATTATTATCCCAGTGAAATACCTTGTTTATCATTTTTTAAAGTTTGTCGTCCGCCAACGGGGGCATTTGGTGTTTGGCAGTGGGCCGAGTTCAGGTGGGGGGGGGGGGGGGGGGGGGGAGAGGGAAGGTTAAAAAAACTACTACATAAACTGTACATGCTGTAGTGAATTAACCATTCATCAACATAACTGGGGGCAGTATAGTCACCTAATATGGCATGGGATTTGTTGTTACTCTAATATTGTGATGGTTTTTTTTTTCTCTCAAGAAAGTCCTAAACTTGGGGTCTATGACTATGATTTTATGGTTGAGAATCCCTCAATATTGCCATTGGTTAGATCTACTATAACAAATGATAATACTTGTTTTCCTTCAGAATCATGACTTTAATAGAGAGAATATGGGTGAAGCTCGCCTATATTCTCCCTTAGCCATTTTCATGAAAGTTCAAATCCCAGATACAAAAATTATTCTTTTTTCTTTTTTCATCAAGCCCTAATAATGGGCACTTTTTTTCTTCCAAGTTGACCCTTAAAGATGGGTATTGGTTAGGAGGCTTCAACTACACACCTAAATCCAAACCTAATCTGAGTACCCCCCCCCCCCCCCCCCGAGAACCCAATGAATCTGAAATTCTTAATGAATGCCTTATCTCAGTTGTCAACATTAATTGATAGCAAACATATTTTGTTCCTAATGTTTCTCTGACTTGTTCTGTCTTTTATTTCTTTTGTATTTGCGAAATGTACATTAATTATTACACAATTTATTATTTGTAATATTGATTGGGATAGCTGCCCTTTGTGTTGACCATAGCAACGGGCTAATTCCAACCTTTCACCTCTTCTCAGATTTTGAATAAGTTTGTGACATGAGGGATTTTAGTTCACTGGACTTGTAAATTTGTTTCCAAACTGATTTAAATTTACAGACCATTTCTTCATGATCCAGAAGTGAGGAAAATAACTAAACTCTCCTCATCCTTTTGTATCATGGCATCAGTTGTAACTTGTTATGACAGTCAGCAGGAACCTGTACCTGGAGGGACATGTGTCAATATTTCTGACAAGCAAAAGTATAAAGACTTGTTTAGCTTCGCTTTTTCCCCTTTTTCCTTTGGAGGGGGGAGCATTAGACTTATGTGTAGGTCTTAAATCTCTGACTAGCAAGCTAAGCAGATTAAAATCCAAATGTCCAATATTTATAGGGGCATTTTTGGAAAATTGGTGAAGGGATGGGGCAAACACCCTTCTCCCCTGCCTGCCAAGCATACAAACGTTATATTGTAAAATGTGAGTATCAGTAAAGTTGTTGCACAGAATATACCCCTGTAAATGTAGTTAAAAATATTTAGATTTGCTTTACCTTGTTGTGAGAACAAGCTTCACAAATACATTGTTGATTATTGTGAGAACTCTGAGAAATAACTATGTACCTATTTAAACAAAAGAAAAATGTTAGCACCTTGTACTAGAGCTATAGATGTGTTCTATATTTTAGAAACAATGTACAGTGATTGTTTGTAGCATTCTTATGGAAAACTGAACCAACAGTTCTACTAAACTGTGATGATAATTTTCTTATTGAAAGTACATACATGTACATAATTAGAGATGCCATGAAAGTATGACATTTAACTTTTGACAGCTCAGCAATATTATCCATCCAGACTGCTCATTTCAGGACAACATAATATTTGTATTTCACTCAGCCATCACAAAAATCATGCTTGAATGATGGTTAGGTACATGTAAGTCTACAAATCTGATATTTAATTGTACATTACCTGGTGGGTTATAGACATGTAGGTTCAATCAATGTTTATGGAATCATCTATCAATCAGTGATATTTTCTTGACTAGCAATACATGAATTACATGCCTTTCTACAACAACATGTCGAACTTCCGCATAAATGTAAATTGCCGGACATGGGCATATATAAACACGCCTACGCAAATAACGAGTGCCAAATGAAATACATGTACATGTTAAGAAAACAAACAATATCTTATTTCAATAGTTTAAAGTAAAATATATTTAAAGCAACGTTATTATTGCTTTTCTTAAGAAAACGATTATTGGTATTTTTAAAGTTAAGTTTGTGAACTTTGTGCTAGATGTGAAATGATATTTTAATCGTCTGTGCTTTAAAGCTGGGTTAAGTTGATTATATGATTAACAAGCTAAGACAGCTCACCGCACTAGTCATCAAACACATGTACATGTACAGTATGTGTAATAAAGGAAGCATTGAGTATAGAAAGAAAAGAATTCTTAGCCAATATAAACATATATTAAGAACAACAAGTGCAAATGAATGAACATAAAATTAATACCCACACCGTATTTATGAACTTTTAAAAGTATTTCTTAAAATGATGTACATGTAGAGCATCCGGAAAGATATAACTAGATACAGTGTATTAGGTGAATGGTGGTGGTGGTTATTTTACCTGACTGCTAAGAAAGCATAAATGCTTGTAAGTAAGCAATCAGACGGCCGACGGCTTTAGGTCCTATCCGAGGGACCTGGTGTATATCCTAGGGGCATAACTTGATTATCAATAGAATTACCTATATGGAACTTCAGTAGAAGACATACATGTCATAGTCAAAGGACTGCAAAGGATGTGGGTTTGATCCCTGACATGGCACTGATGTCCTTTGGTAAGGCATTAATACTACATTTGCTACTTCATACCCAGGATAGAAAAGGGAACCTTGTAGGATGATGAAATCATTTGTATTTAAGTAATTGCCATATGCCCTCACGGTGACCATACGGTAGGAATGCTCCCCAGAGAGTGGAGATGGTGCACATTGTGCGTGAATGAATCCGATGACCGAACAAAAATATTACATTACGTCTACAGCTAAGAATCGGTCGGTTTGGCAGTGCCAGTGTGACTGAGGTATTACAGTGATAGTGTACAAGGATTGTTAGGAGTTTGCAGGTTTTTCAAGACATACAGTAGTGTAGGCCTACATGTTCTTAAAATCATCAAATAAAAATGTATGTATGCAGAATTCAGAATGTCCATGCTGCAGACTTGACTATTACTGATACCATTGTAATATTGAAGTATAGTTGGGTAATAGGAGAGAACAGAAGTTCAGTTTCCCTAGCTTCTGTTTTAGAGAAGAAAGCTTGAAGTTCTGAAATGTCAATGCCTCTAGACTAATCAGCGTTTGGTTACATTCTGTGAAACTTATTGCTAATTTGTTTGTAGTTTATAATCACCCTTCACAAAGCATGAAATGCGATACCAATGAGGGAGTAGCTTGTCCTTGGCCTTAGTCATTCGGAGCATGTTCCACTAGTAATAGGTTCAATGATACGCTGAATGCCAAAAGTTTGTATGTTGTTTGAAATATACTTGGAATCATTTTCACAACTGTATTTCATTCAATCCACATATAATCAAAGAGATATGTAGTGTGCTGTTCAAGCTCAGGTGCCGGTCATAATTAATTTTGTGCCAGAACTAGACTTACATAACTTTTGAACAAAGCTGTTTGTTAAGGCATTGTTTAGATACAGTTCATGACTTGTCAGGTATTTTGATGTTGACAAACCTCCCTCTGGAAATCCTACATGTACCATGTGACATTGTAGCATGTATGATATACCTCGCATATCAGAGGTGTTTGAGCAATGACCCATGGTCTATTATTAGCTAGGCTTGAGGGATCCCGAGATGAAATCTACTCTCGGTGTATGCCTGGTATGATGAATGTTTTAGCCTCCAGACAAACTTAATTCCATGTGACTATGCTTTCAGATTACGTTTCATTATAACGATCTAGACCACTTGCACCGAAAGGCACCTCTGTGGCCCCCCTCCACATGTATTTTCTAATGGAGAGGTCATAATATTCTAGGTTCAGACCTGCATGTGGTCTCCTATTAAGATTTCATAGAAAACTGAACTAGGAAACATTAAAGTGAAATCCAACCTTGAAAGCAGAAATATCAGAGAAGTAGATTGGTGAATGTATGAATCGGACAAAAAAAGGGACCTGGTAATGAGGATTAATGCCTTACCAAATGACCTATAATGATATGCTATCCATAATATACTTTGAGTAGTGCCCAAAGGAGAAAGCACTCCTCCCTTGTATGACCAATCTGCCAATTTGAGATTCTGCATACTTTGTTATCTCATATTTTCAACATTTATAACAAGGAAGTCATGTGGGCTTGTAGCATCAAGTGGAACAATTATTTATGATTCATGTGATAAGAGAGGGATCTATCATCTTCATATCTCTTTGCATTGCCTAACAGACAAATATGATATTGTTTTTCAAAGAAATTAGTTGTTACGGGGTGTACATTGTGTAAACAATATAGTGAGTGATTCAAATGATCGAGTATAATGATAGCTCAATAATCAGAAAGAGACGGATAGTCTTCATATCTTCATATCTCCTTGCATTGCCTAATAGACAAATATGATATTGGTTTCGAAAGAAATTGGGTGTTATGGTTAGTATATTGTGTAAACAGTGATAGATAGTGAGTGATTCACATAAGAGTATGATGATAGCTCAGTCAATAATTATGTCTCAAAGTCCTGTTCAATCATAACTTTGCCCAGTATCTATTAGGTTGATATGAAGTGAAACTAAAGACAAAATAAATTTGTTTTTATCCAGACACAAGTTCTCTTTTCCTCTTTGGAGCAAATTGTATATTATCAATCTTTTCAGTAATGATATACATGTAGGGTTGTCCTTCTATGCAAATGTTCATGTTTTCGTTTTTAAAAGTCTCCATGTTTATAATTATAGATCTACCATTTTTGGACAAAGAAACTGAAATTGAAACAATTTTTTTTTTCATTTATCAATTTTAATAAATGTCATCATAAATGTATGAAATTGGCAAAGATGGAACAATGCTGTTATCTTAATCAAGAAGAAAAAAAAATTAATTCAAAACTTGTTAAAGTTTTATTTGTTGTTCTCTTTTTATAATTCAGTGGCACTGTAAAGGTTAAAAAGATACAAATTTAAACAGCTGATCCCACCAAAGTGTCCAGTTCATCAATTGATTTATTTCTTTTCATCACATTTAATTACTTATTCATTGGACTCCCCAGAGCTGACAGTGCATCAAAACATAGTGTAGGCAGCTGATCATTGCATCCTTACAAGCACGGCAAACATGTCTGAAATTCCCTCCCCCAGGTTGAAATCTAGTGTAGGAGGCAGGAGACCCTTATGATACACTCATTAATATACAGACAGTCAGACTTAAAGGGATAGACCGCATTATAAACTGTCAGATTTAAAGGGATAGACCACATTAAATGCATCAAAGATTTATGTTCATATGTATTACAGTTCTTTACAAGAATTAGAAGCTTTTTACAATGAACCCACCAAATATACAGTACAGAACTACATGTACTCCTTTCTTTAATGGAAAAGGTCGTTTATGTGCCTACATCTTTAAAACTGTTTAGAAAGGAGGTCCGTATTATAATGCTTCCATTATACTTCCTAAAGGGACAGTTGTCAGTATTGCATTAAACTTTGATTTAAATTTAAATTTAAGTTTGTAGCAAAAGAATTGGAAGCTCTTTGGTTGACCCCCAAATATGAGTACAGGACTCCCCCTTTTGTAATGGGAAAATAGTCCTTTATGTGCCTCCCCCCCCCCCCCCAGCTTTGAATCCATACATATATGAGCAGGAATCTTGCATGAAGCTTGTATAAATAAGGTGTACATGTGTATCTGACAGCATTTACATGTAGATGTATTTGTAGATAAAAAGTAGTTAATTTACTGTTCAATGATTCTCTGAATGT
The DNA here is from genome assembly GCA_035222895.1 of Strongylocentrotus droebachiensis. Taxonomy (NCBI): domain Eukaryota; kingdom Metazoa; phylum Echinodermata; class Echinoidea; order Camarodonta; family Strongylocentrotidae; genus Strongylocentrotus; species Strongylocentrotus droebachiensis. The sequence continues at coordinate 162,031 of JAVYIG010000630.1, forward strand.
AGAATAGAGCTTTGTTTCTTTTATAAGGTAAGAGGAAGTACTGTATAAAGACCTTGATATCATACATGTACAATTCTTTACAATTGAATGCTATTTTTGTTAATGTGTATCGAATTGAATTGTTATTATGAGATTTTCACACAGTACATCCCTGTAAAACAATTTTCTACAGATTAGAAATTTAGCACCAGTTCCCAAATTATGTCAATGCAGTATTATTCTGTATTATTTGTCCAGGGATGTGCGATCAAATTTAAAGCACAGTACAATGCACAACCTCAGTAATCTGAAATGTTTTAAGTAACATATGTAATATTTACAATCCTGTCAAAAATCTTTTGAGGAAGAATTGAATTTGGCAAAAGGAAGAGAAGACTCAACATCTTCATTTTTAAGTGATTAGGGTTGATTTGACCTATGAATGTGATTTAAATTGCTTATGTTTAATGATTTAATCACACTTTTTATCCTACAAAAATAAAATCCAATACAAATATATATTGCCAACCTTCTTTACAACTTACAAGTAGAGCTACATGTACATTACCCTCTGTTTACCTACATGTATCTGGTGAAGTTTTGTGTACATTTGAAGTGCAGTAATTAAGACTTGATTTCCTATGTCAAAGTGTATGGAATGAGCTTGGTTGAAAATGTCTTGTGAGATAGACTAAGATCAGGATGCATGGCATAGCATCGGCTTGAAGTATTAATTAGTAAGCCCCAGTCTAATCAGGTTAATTGGCAGTCTCAATCACAAGGACTCAATTATACATTGTTCTAACATACATGTACATGTACAGTGCCATGGCCTGGTGGTACTAGAGAATAATAATAAAAACGGTACTTTTAAAGCCCTTACCACCGAAGTCTCTAAGCGCTATAACAAACAAACAAAAATGATAAAAAATTACATATTTATAAACGAAACAAAAAATTACAAATAAATCTTTAAATAGACACTACCGGTATATAGATTTCACCAATTTTAATAAATAGCAAATAATTAAATTCATTAAAATGAATATTATTGGTCAAAATACAAAATAAACAGAGGAATTGTATTCCTGAAAGTAGGCTACTCTTTAGCAAATATCTGCTAATCACAATCATGATCTAAAAATGTTGTAACTGTGATTAAAAATTAAGTCTCCCATTCTCATACTGCTTGTGTTGTCTTATTGTATTTGACATGGCAACAACAAACTTGATTGTAGACCTGTATTCTAACGTCTGAGGATGGAAAATCCTGAATTTTTTTTGTTGATTTTTGATTTTTTTTTGTATATACAGTGTACATAGAAAATGTGACAACATACCAATATTAAAAAAATAAAAAATACTGTTATTAAAAAAAAAAATAACTTCATGCACATGTATATGCCAGAAGCAATTGTATACTGGATGGTGTATTAAAAACACAGGCTGTTGTACAGGCCTTCAAAATTTTAGCAGCATGCAGCTTATCTTTATTTCATGTGATCAGGGATATCTGGGCAGACTAACAATTACCTGTATCCAGGCAGGTTGTTGATCTATTGTGATACGTCCGAGTTTAATAACTACACAATATTATGGATCAGTAAATTTGAATAGTACCATAGGGTCACAAGAAGATCCAATCCTCTATACATGATGGGGTAGAATTGTTTTGAGTCTGTTCAATGACCCTGAACTGAAGTAGTATACGTGATTATAGGCCTGCACGGATATATGGCATATATTTATGCAGTTGAAATATGTGCTTCAATACAAATATTGTTCATTTGTACACCCTGTACATACCTCATACATGTATTTGTGTTGAAAGCAAGCAATGATGTTAAAGTTGGGCAATCATTATTCTCTAAATTGCTGTCCTAAATTCATCGCAGGTGTACTTGTATATTTTTTCAATGTCTTGTTTTTACACTTTGTTTAGACAGGCTCCCATACAAATTTGCGTATTTTGCTCATATTATTGTCATAGTCTAAAAATGTTCTGGGCACTGTTTTCTTTAAAAACCATTCTAACAAAAAAAACATGGTTATTGAATTTCAAGTTGACATAACCTACTTTACAAAATCTGTAACAATTTGGAATTGGATGGTATAAATGTGTGATCCTTTCTGAAAAGAAGAAAGGGGAGAGGTACAGTATGTAGATCTATAGGGGTGGAGTAGGTGATTTGGGGACGATTGTGGATAAATAGGACAGGACCGGTATTTATTTTGAACTCTAGTACAAATGGATAAAGGAATGAATCAGAAGTGGATAGAATATATTCCATTTGTTAAAGATGCCTTAGAATTTATCAAGTTTTAATAAGTAATGTAGATATAATGAACATGTGTACTCTAAAAATGAATGCATACATTTCGGGAGCAATATGCTCATGAAGAGTAGGCGATTTTGCCATAGACTTTTACATTTTACTATGCTTACGATACTCTTGTTTTGAATATGATACAGATGTATTGTTATTTACAAGCAATGTCGTTTTGATAAATTGTCGCTATTACATTTCACAATTTTCTTCTTCCACTATCGTCGTCTGCAACAAAGTACCCCAAACTTGTAGAAAGAACTCCAGCTTTGAGAAAGTACCCAGTTGATTTGGGGTATTAAATTGCAGGATCTGTTCTCTCTATCCAATAACCAAAATATATTTTTACCTGGTATTTCTTGTTTGGGTATAACAAGATCACAATCAGATACTGTTAGTCAAGAACATTTTTTTCTGATTAGTAGAGGCTGAAGCACATGAAATGGATTTTTGGATTTACTGTATAAAGATTTTTTTCAAGGGATATATATATATTAAATCCTCATTGCACTACTTATAGCTACTTGCGCCCTCTGTATAGCAAACAATGCCTAATCGGTGACCATCGGTCCGCCATTGTCCACTTTTTCTTATGTTAATTGAGAGCTGATTTGATGAGATAAACAGAGGCAGAGGGGCTTTAAGATTTTTTTTCTCACTATCCTGAGCAATTTTTGTCTCGCCTGCGTAGCAAAAAGCGAGACATAGGCGCCGCTTTTCCGGTGACGGCGGCGGCGACGGCGGCGGCGGCGACGGCGGCGGCGGCGACGGCGACGGCGTCAACATCAAAAACTTAACCTAAGGTTAAGTTTTTGAATTTTTGATATAATTTTTAAAGTATAGGTTCTTAGTCAATGAAACTTGGATTATAGGGTAATCAAGTATCCCCAATCATGTGAGTAGAATTTCAGATCACAAAGTCAAGGTCAAAGGTCATTTCAGGTCAACAGACTTGGACTATGTTGTAGCATCATCATCGAAAACTTAACCTAAGGTTAAGTTTTTGAATTTTTGATATAATTTTTAAAGTATAAGTTCTGAGTCAATGAAACTTGGACTATAGGGTAATCAAGTATCCCCAATCATGTGAGTAGAATTTCAGATCACAAAGTCAAGGTCAAAGGTCATTTCAGGTCAACAGACTTGGACTATGTTGTGGCATCATCATCAAGATTTTCAAAATGCTTCGTTATTTTTCAACCGATTTTGATTCTGATTGTTTCATATGATAGGGCTAGGAAGGGGATTTAAAACTTGTACACAGAATCGTGAAATTCATTATCTATGCTAATTTATGCAAATTTATTTGAAATCACAAAAAATGCTTCTTCTCCTTCATTTCTCGACCGATTTTGATTTGGTTTGCTTTATCTGGTAGAGCTAACTTTGGTACACTAAACTTCTACACCGAATTTTGAAATTGTTCTCCATTAATTAATAATAGTAATTTATGCAAATTTTTTCCAAAAATAACAAAAATTGCTTCTTCTCCCTCATTTCTTGACCGATATTGATTTGGTTTGCCTTATCTGGTAGAGCTAAATTTGGAACACTAAACTTCTACACAGAATTTTGAGATTTTATCCCATTGATTAATTATGATAATAATGCAAATTTATTCCAAAAATAATTTAAAAATCACAAAAAATGCTTCTTCTCCTTCATATTTTCAACCGATTTTGATTTGGTTTGCTTTATATCGTAGAGCTAACTTTGGTACACTAAAGGTCTACACAGAATTTTGAAATTGTTCTCCATTAATTAATTATGGTAATTTATGCAAATTTATTCCAAAAATAACAAAAATTGCTTCTTCTCCCTCATTTCTTGACCGATTTTGATTTGGTTTGCCTTATCTGGTAGAGCTAAATTTGGAACACTAAACTTCTACACAGAATTTTGAGATTTTGCTCCATTGATTATTTATGGTACTTTATGCAAATGAAATGAAATTATGTCCCTTCCAGGGCATCACATTTTTATTTTTTGACCAGTTCAAAAGTGTACCACGATATTTGTTGTTGCGAGATGCGGATGAGCACTACAATGTACGTCATTGACGTTCTGGTTTATCATATTGAATTGCGTTATGCAGGCGAGACCGCCGAGAGCGTTTCCCTTGTTCATTTTCACCCTAGCGCTTTTAAAGCTCTATGCTCTTGAATTACTTATTGTTTCTTTGCAGTTTTGTACTGTCCATGTCTTAACTTGTTATAGACTTGGAGCATGGAGATATGTCATCTATTTGGTGCCAGAAGGATGTTACATAACTACTTTAACACAATAAAATGCTCCTCCAGCTCCGACTCTAGTTATCATGGACGGTTTAATAAAATAACAAAAACAGATTCAGGAAGGAGAGGCGCTCTTTATCTCGTTAATTACTTACAGATATCGGCAGTTGCGTGTAGCAGACAATCTATTTCTTTTATTGAAAAGTACTTTGGCTAGGTTGCTGCATGTATATCAAAATTGTTGTAATATATATTATTGCAACAATAATTACTTTGTAAAATTGTCGATGTGAATTGTTAATGACTTGCATTCTTCTTCCAACAAGAATCCTTCACATAGGTTGTAACAAAATCAGTGTTGAGGCAGTTGTAATTCATTTATTTTGTGGCATGAAACTTTTGCGATTAGAAAATTATTCCTGAAATCTTTCATTGTATCCCTTTTGTTATTAAATATTTTCATATGATGTATTCAGGTGCCTTCTGTTTTACAAGCCTTTTGCTCTTCTTTGAAGGTATCCTTTCATCTATTCTTTTGCTAATTTATGTATATTTGTTTTTGTTGTTGATATGTTGGATGATAAATTATTTGAAATTCAAATTGATAATTGAATTCTTTATGGCAGAATATTGCGTCTGTGTCTACTGTAAGTGCCAGAATATTACTACAAAATCTGTGATGATCCAAGAAGAGAATTTCAAATGCAATTTAAGAACAAACCAGATTAAATTATTTGGTACAATTTCAGAGTATACTTCGGTTGTGATAAGGAAATAAAGCAAAAATAAACAGATACCTTCTTTAGTACCTACATGTACATACAGGATGTTCAAGTATTTTACAAGGCTCCATGGCAGGCTTGTTGTCTTATCTACCAGCATCTTTTGATACAGAATACTGGTTTTCATCTCAAATGTCATGATTTATACTTCTTCACCTTTTAGTATACCTTGATCAGTATCACAGAACACTCCTTAAAGGTAATACAAAGTTTTGGGAAATTTTGAAAATTGGGTGGATAGTGAATCTTTACAATTTTGATATATTTGGAAGCCCCTGTGAATGTATTATAAGCACTAAAAAAATTAGCCCCTAAAACACTTCTGTTTTCGAGAAAAGTTGAATATAAAAATTTACCGGTGCTCCCGGTAAATTTTGATAATTTTCAAATAGCGCCTTTGGCCGTGCAATGGTAGCTGCGACCATGAAAATCTCAGAATATGTAGTTGTGATATATAATTTCCAAAAGGGATTAGCTAATCGGTCGATTTTAGTCAAGAAACATTGTTTCGTAGCTACATTAATATCTTGACCTTGAGAGGGAGCTATACAACATAAAGAGTTTATTATTTATAATTTCATAACTTTAGACTCGATTTCAACCGCGACAACGATCAATGAATATTGTAGGAACGCATATGCTTCCAATATGTTAATTTGAACCAAATTCATGACCCCATACCAAAACTTTGTAATACCTTTAAGAATCCCAGGGTTCAATGTTTATAATAGAATAGGGTAATTATTTACTCGACCTTTCATAGCATGCAAAACTATTTAGGCCTACAGTACATACTGTACATGTAGACAGTCATTTTTTTTCAGTTTGATCAATGTTAAAAGCACTTTAAGAGTTTGAAACAGAATGCCTCTTTCTTGTTTAATGATTTTATAAATGTACTGGTTTATTAATTCCTGTACAATTAATGTGTGCTAATTGTGAATGCAATGTATCATTTCACTTTCTGTCTAACTAAAGGTCTTTAGAACATTCTTTCAAGTCGTTATTGTCTCATTGATGCATCATGTAATGAACCCAGACTTCTATCCATAGTGCATACAACAGTGAAAGTTTTCATCCAAGAGTTTCCATAACTCATGCTGCCATTAATGATTTGTCAAAACAGTGACAGAAACAAATTTCTTTTAATGAAACCAAGGATTTGCTATCCAGGGATAGGCTGTCACTATCCCAAACCATTTCTGAAATTTGGCTGGTATGTCTGGTATGTGGTTTTCATAGCCTTTCTCCCAGCTTTATCACACCTAATGGCTTCTTCTGGCTGTAGTCTTGATAGGCAGACCCTTAATGACTAGACAGATGTGTATGCAATAGATCTTTTGGTACATTTGACTTCTGTTCAGATATTTTTGTCATTGGTAAAGTTTAGTCGGCCAAGAGCTCCTAGGCATTAGTCAAAGAAATATATTTGTGATAATTTTGTTCAGGGATTGGCTGTGTAATTGTGCACTGCATGTGCATACAGTACAGTTATCTTGTTCTTATTTATAGATCCATGGTAGATATTTTCAAATATAAATCATGTGGTACATGTATGTATGGTATGTATTTATTTTCTTTATGAGAGAGAAAAATGAATGATGGTCGAACAGGGGTATTTGGATTATATTGATATTAGGATATAATTTGATCAACATCATGTTCCCCGTGTACATACATGTATGTATTTCATGACATTGTGATTTTTAAATCCATGTACATGTACAGTGTATCCCCTATAAACCAATATGAAGGCTTATATGTACATGAATATTCATTAATCATGATTTGACAAAGGAACATTTTTTTGTGTTCGAGAGTTTGAAAACAATATACTGGGCCTTGTGACAGCTATCTAACCCTGATGTGAAATGAATTCTGTAGAGGGTCTCTGAATAAAGACTACTGGTGCCACACCACACACCCCCTCTCACAGCTAGCCACCATCAGTACTCTGAAGATATAGGCCCAATCTGTCTCTGTGTATGTCATTTTATGTATCATCTCAATCAGTCATACGTGATGCTCCTAATGACCCCTCATCGATAACTAAACCCCAGTGCATCATCTACATGCACACGTACATGTACATCTTTACAAGACACTTTGTTACCTCTAAAAAACAGCCTTGACATTTTCTATTAGTACACTGTCGTGTGTTATAATTGGATATTTCTATAAAGCAATTTCCCCCCATATCTACCTTTGATGTTGATTAACTTCTTATATTTCATGTAACCCTGGCCGACCATTAATTTTTTTTGGTATTGAAAATGAATGGGTACAATTATACATCCATGTACAGTGTACATGTACATGTATCTCATATTGTATGTATACAGTATATGCTGTATGTCATTTTTTGTGAACCTTTATTAAACTTGAAATGTAGATTGATTTACATTTATCCAGATGCCTGCAAACATGAACATGAGCCTACACATACCTCTGCTTGAATTTAAATTATATGAAACATACCCGAAAGTTCAAACTTTTAAGTGTCATGCCTAGCTGCGAGCTCTGCATGAGATCAGAGCATGTTTAATACCCAGGCCTAATGAACCCCAGGCGAATTCACAATTTGAGCCTCTGTATTTATTAAAGCGGACTGAGCGAACCAAATCTATATATATTTACATCGCATTGCATGAGTACTGTGCACATGGTATTGAATGTTGGGTCATGTATGCGTCATTTCATGTGCACTTCTTAATGTGTGAGTCACATGGAGACAGTGATTATTTGATTATTCTAGCCACATACAAGTGGAATATGCCATGTGTGCATGAAGAGTTTCATTGCAGAATGTGATAAATGCAAAAAATTAAAATCTTTGGAAGTAAAGGTATCGTACTACTGCAGAAGTTTATAATGAGTTTCAGAAAACTTTTAATTAGAAGAAATAGCTTGATTTGTCATCGCTCATTATTAGCTAAATTATCTATCTTAATTTTGTTCTTCAGGTTTTGACAGGCAAAAAATTAAGTTTTTCATTTCGGGGGCTCCATTTCAAATTTTTGGGAAATTTTCGGGGGCTACTTTTTGACCTTTCAGGGGCTCTTTTTTCCATTTCGGGGGCTCTCTTTCTGGGGCTAATTTTCCATTAATTCTTAAAAGGATAGGTCTACAGTTTGTTAAGATTTGTTTAGTAGGCTAAGGTTTTGGGCTTCCTGCTTCATAATTGCCTATTAAAAAAGAAACCCCTTTTTCTAGTTCAATAACTAAGTTTTCATGCATTGATTTGATGCAAGAACTGTAACATAATAGACCCCAGATTGTGATTATTTCTGGCCATGAATTTCGATAATCATTTTTCAAAATAAAATTTTCACAAGGAAATCAGACAGTCGTTTAAAAACGTAGACATTAGTAATACTTTTACTAATTCTAAGCTCAGGTTTCGTACATCTATTCACGTAACTATATTGAAATCGCGGCAATAATGATGCAAACCAACTGATAACAATTCCAAAGTGTCAAATCTTTTCAACTCGAGCTCAGCTAGCGAGCTAACTCAGCTCCGGGAAGCTCCATGAAACACCGCAGCCGCAGCGGCCGCGCCGGTGTTGGAGCTTCCCGGAGTTACTAGCGAGCTAGCTCAGCTCAGCTCAAATCAACTCACACACACCACACAGCGGCAATGCACTGTATTGTATGCGTGTCAGTCACGGTGATTTTGTCTGATTTTCTTTACTTTGAAGAAATGATTATCAAAATTACGAAAACATGGCGGGAATAATCACAAAATAGGATTTAATTTCATACCTCTATTTATGGAAACTTTATAAAATAGCGGCAATCGTGAATTCGTGATGGAAATTGATTGCAGTTTTAGCGATGTTTAGTGGTCTAGGTTCCGCTAATAATATTAATCTACCAAAACAAAATCGACCACCAAAAACTCGACCCCTACGCTCCGTCTCGATCTCTCGCAACTACGAAAATGTACCTGTTTTGGCGTACTTGCGTACGACATGGTAAGCCAGGTAAGGTATGGAATATGATTCAAGTTTTTTTACGACCAATTTTTGTGTATACAATTTTACACGGAGATTCAGCGCACACAATGAATACGAAGCTAGAAGAGAGCGCGCGGCCGCTCGTAATCGTTACGGGGGCGATTTGAGATCATTTCACTTTTTGATGTCGCCCCCGAAATCGGATTTTGAGCCTATTTCGGGGGCTGTTTATGGCGTTTCCAGGGCGAATCCGCCCTCCGCCCCCGTGTATTTTTTTGGCTGGGTTTTGAGCATATTGATAAAAAGCATAATTTTGAGCATTCACGTTGTTATAATGTTTGTTCAATTCTTGGAGAATTTATTTGTTTTGTCATTACCAGAAAGTTAACTTGACAATTAAGCTTTACATGCACTCTACATGTATGTCTGTATCGATGATTCACATATCTACATGTGTAAGTCTACAAGATTTATTGCTGTAATCTTCTGTACATGTAAATACATTGTAGTCTGGACAGTGTATTTCGTTGTATCTGTACTGTCCCTTATACCAGCTTGTCAAACAGTCTGTATATTTATAGCCAGGAGAGATTATGTTGTCTGAGTCTGTAGTGCAGATGTTATGCATGCTGGGTTCTCTACGCTCTCAACCCATCACACCATTGAAGTGTTGGGCCTCGTTCACATATAACGTCGTAAAAGTGCCTCATCATTTTATTCTGCCGTCCTCAGAGTAAAACAATGTACACTCATAGTTCATGCATCTACATTTCAATTTCTATTTCATGTATTTCCACATATTCATAAAAAGACAATATAAATGACATTGACAATCAAATATATACATGTAAGCATTAAAACAAAAGATGAACCTGGAGAGGGGGTGATAACAAAACCATAGATGTTTATCGGTGATCATCCCCTGCTTAAAGGGAAAGTCCACCCCAGGATTTTTTTTAGCTGACGATATAGACCTAATAATACCATGAAGAATGATACAAGTCTCATTAAAATCCATGATCACATAACGAAGATATATCGACTTTTTTATCGAAAATCAGCCGCCCCCCAAATGCAAATGCGTTACATGGGCAAAAAACGATCGCCAAAAAATAACCGATAGTATCGAAATTGTGACGTATGTTGCGAGCTGCCTTCTTATTTCGCAGACATTCACTTTCGCTCGCGGTACACTGTTATCGCACTGACACGACGAATCATGAATGAAAGTGAAAGCGAAAGTGAATGTCTCCGAAATAAGAAGGCAGCTCGCAACATACGTCACAATCGTTTCATGCCCATGTAACGCATTTGCATTTGGGGGGCGGCTGATTTTCGATAAAAAAGTCGATATATCTTCGTTATGTGATCATGGATTTTAATGAGACTTGTATCATTCTTCATGGTATTATTAGGTCTATATCGTCAGCTAAAGAAAATCCTGGGGTGGACTATCCCTTTAAAACTACAATATTAAATGTACATAATCATAGTCTGGACAGTGTTCCGTTGTGTATGTATTTGTATTCCCATACCAGCTTGTCGGACAGTTTGTATTTATACTTTTATAGCAAGCAGATTTGAGTCTGGAGTGCAGATGTTATGCATGCTGAGTTCCCTGAGTTCACCACCCATCGCACCATTGAAACGTTAGGCCTCTTTCACATTTGAAGTTATAAAATCACCTCCAAAATTCTACATATACTGTGGCAAAATTATAATGATACACTAATGTAAGTATTATAACACAAAGATGAGTGAGTGCTCTCAATGTTAGGGGTATTTGTGGCACACAACTTCATTTTGTTCACCCCAACTTGCTCATCGAGTCCTACTTGTAAATTGGTTTTTATTTTGCCACTTTTTATGCCACACTAGGTGCTTTATTCCATCATGCGTAAAAGAGTCTTAGTAGACAGCATTGCATAATACATTAGGATGACAAATAGACAGGAATATATGAATCATTAATGATTAAGACATGTACATAAAAGGCAGTAAACAAAGAAGTAGACAGTAATTTGAGAGGACACATCTGGAAAGAGTTGTAGGGAGCCAGAAACAAACGATATGTTTTTTTTTACTCTGCTTGTTAGATGTTTATATTTGCATTTGAACTTGAGGAAATGTAAACTATGCCAAAAGCAATTTATTTCATTGGGAAAAACAATTCGTGCTATTATTGTGTTATCTGTTTTGAGGTCAGGGCATGCTGTTAAGTCGAGGTCAAAATAACTAGCTTGTAGGTCAGTCTGATTTCGGACCCTGGATAAAAATGAAGGCAGGGTATTCTACTGACTACATCAGATCATTTTCTAGTAGGGTCCATGATCAGATATACTACACTGCCATCTCATGATCTGTTCCTCACATTGGCCTGATGTGTCGACTGCCATGTCCCACAATGCATTACCAATTGCTAATGTACGCGTGGTAATGCTTCACCGAAAGATGGCACAATAATATACATAAAAGCAGTGGAAGCGACGAAGGTAAAATACCCTACTTTTAAGTTGTTAAATTGTTGATCTTTAAAGCCATTCATACATGTAACATTCATGTACACGTACAGTACATGCGCACTATACTCTGGTCTTTACAAAAAAATTGTCCTCCAAACTGTTTAGAATATTTAAAATAAATTGAGTGAAAGCTGTACAAATGAATTATTACTTACTAATGATTATACATACATGTGATTGTATTAAATATTTCATGAATAACAAATTAAATTTGATTTATGACCTTACTGGAGCTATAATAACTACTGTATGTTGCTCTCTTCCTGAAGATCTTGATCATAAGTTATGAATTTATAACTCTTTCATTTTCCTTCTTGTGAACTTTCACTATCTGATCGTAGCTTAATAATAGACCTAGATACTTTGTGTGGAATAAACATAGTTTGCTTTTGGTTTAGAAATTATTACATTTCTACTTCTACATCTTAGGCCAACTGCAGAGTTAGTATTTTTTGTCGTAAATTATAATTTAAATCAGTGATTAGAATTTTCTTTACGAAGTGTGTCCAGTAAATATGTCTGTAGATCCATATAAATATGAACAATAATTGATTATTTAGATCAACAATATAATCAGAATCAATGATTTAAATCATCATTACTTTGTATGCCAGCACCAACTGATAGCTTTAATCTAACACACACACACCCCCAAAAAAATCAAAATCTGAATTGTTGAAAATAAAAACAGATTTATGATTTTGCTGTGCGCAGCTGCTGTTGATGAAGCATGAATAGAGTAGGTCTGGCAGGTCATGAAGAACAATATCATCCATTGAGAACCAGAAGGGTGCTAATACCGTGTTAAAAGTATATGAGTTAACGCCCTTCTGGCTGGCCACAAAGGACTATCTGTAGTTGACACCTGAAGTGTGAAATGTGACGGATATTACCCTGTAAAATGGAACTCGCGGTACTCGAGGGAAAATTGCATACTTGATCATGTGTGCATGGCCCTCCCTCTGCTTGTCGCTTCCTCTGGCAATGTACAATATTTGTATTGAGTATGGTGCGTTAACGATTAATGAGCTGTACATATATCCATAGTTACTGATGTACTCTGCTGTTTGCTTTTGATTAATGTTTGATGTGCAATTTCTTGCAAAAATATTAATGTTTTCAATTTATAAATGACTAGGAATGCTATTTATACAACAAATCATTAATAGACTTGAAAAATCATAAAATCAGTTTTAGTTGTTACAGTATGAATTGTCTGTTTGGAGTTAGAAGGGTGTTACGTCATACCATTTTACACAAAATTAACACCCTTCTGGCTCCAAGCAGATGAAATGATTAATGAAATTTATGACAAGTAATCAACTTTTTAAAAAGCTATGATCGAAAGTAGCCCACAAGTTACAAGGGGTAAAGAATAAACAATAAATGTATTTATTGGTTTAGATAATTAGCTCTTAGAAAATTGCATCTACCTTGTTGACATGATGATATAAAAATAATCATTTATTTAGTGTGATTTGCAAATCATTACTGGGGAGCAAAGGAAGAGCTTGTAAATTCAATTATTTCTCTTCGACATTGTGATGAGTCTTTCAAAGGATGGTGCAATATCTCTCTCTTCCCGAGCTTGTTGTCAAGTGTACTCCCCACCTGCAGCTTTTCACCCCTCCTTTACCCCTCTAGAGCCAATTGTGTGACTCTCATCGCCCTCCTAGAGTTACCCCTTAGATTAATTACTTCCCATTGCGAAAACGAAAGCAGTGAAACCCAAACTCGTCTTCTGCGAATCCCGCTGACAACTTCCCTGCAAAACAAGATTGTTTGCGATCCGTGATTAACCGTTCCGACTGCGTTGCATAATGTTTTCATCCGCTCCTGTGGACAGAGAGGTCTGATTCCTCTGATGTGGTTTGCGTCTCATGATATTGCAGAGAGGGGGAAACAAATGAATTACAAGGGTTGTGTTTATCTGACGATGTCAGGTGCTATAAAAGAGTTTGAATGTTAATTTCAGGATTAATTAAAACTTTTCTTACTCAGATAGTGTCAGACGAAACAGAGTCATGCAAACTGAGTGTAATACATTTGGTTTAGGAGACCTTATGCTACTGTCACAAAAGTTTGTACGAACGATATTTTCATACGAATCTCCCTGTCTTTCCATTGTTTTCCCAAATTTCCATTGTTTGAAAATCGTTCGTACGGCGTTCGTAGCAGTTCGTTATGGCATTTGTGACCGAGGCATTAGCTAAATAAAATATTTGTTGAAAAAATTTCTACAATCTAAAATTCACAATGTGCAAGTTTAATTTGATATGGGTTTTAGTTTTTTTTCATCTGTATTCTTCTGTGTTTGTCACCTATGTATACCTGTAATATCAGATTCAAATCTTCCACAGCTCATTTTACTTTCTGCAAAATATACCAGATTGTGAAATATACCTGCACACAGTATTTTATCTGACATTGATGATGTCATCTTCATTTTATCAGGCTTCCTACCCTTCAGATAAATACAACGCACTGAAGCTCACATCTGTGATTAGTCTTTGACGTGTCTATTCACTCTCATTGTTTGTCAATCTACACAGTCATCTACACACAATCAATATTTAATAGGGGAATCCCCTATTGTTGCGCCATAGTATACTGTATGTACTACTATGCATACAAGTGCATGCATGCAAGTATATGTGCGCATATATGTGCCTTGTCATCTGTCAAGTTAATAAGTTTATTCTCTGACATGTCTGTTTAGGGAGGGTTCCCCTAATTTGAAGGATCAAATTAAGATAAGTACATGTAATAAACCTTTTATTTTCTCCTTCCTATTTTTGCAGTGAGATGTGGATGCTGTAAACTCAAGTGAACATCAGTCCTTGGAATTTTAACTTTAATAAAGGATCAGAACTGAAAGGAAATAATCAGGATTACTTCAAGTTTGAGTTCACCCATCAATCAATGTAAATAGTATGGTAAGTTTAATGAGAATGTTTTAATAGTATTCATACATGCTGTACATGTTCATAAACATCTAAAGCCGTGCGGGATCTGCAACATACCCTATAGTTCCTCTGGGTTTTATTTTGTCAGAAATATTGATATAGGGTTCTTAAAGGGATCGTTTAACAATGTTAAATCTGAGATACATGGCCCTACGTGTTATCAGTGTCCGTGATATGGTGTAATATTGAAGCCTTAAAAAAAATTGCGCTTCAAAATGATCAAGAAGTGCCTCAAAAAAGTAAAAATCTTTGAGTGACCGGTTTTACCATACCGTAATTAACGTTGTATAAACAACCCTCTCTTTCGCCCTTTTTGCCGAGATTTTTTTTTTGTGTGTGTAAGATCATTAAGGTACTGTTAATTAAAAAACAGTAGGGACCTAGGATAGAACCTTGTGGTACACCATGTAATAGAAGAAAAATTGGAGGAATTATTATTATTATAAACTACATATTGAGATCTATCAGAAAGATTTCTTTCAAACCAAGATGACAGACAAATTTGAGTGTTGTTCTAGTTTCTGAGTGGTGAGTCAACACACCGATTACCGAGCTGGGAGACATTGCCAGGCATAGCGCCAGGTGGAGGGGCATAAAATGATACTTTAATTTTTTTTTTTTTTTTTTTTTTTTTTTGGGTGTACCGTGTATAAACCGCACCCCCGACTTTGAATTTTTTTCGGCGGCAAAAAAGTGCGGTTTATACACCGTTAATTACGGTACTCGTTTTCCCCAATAGACTGTAGTGTTATGAAAACCGTCAGGCGAACGGTTTTCAAAATTTGTAATTCCAATCATAAATATCTTGATATTCAGACAGGCGATCGGCTTGTAAAAGTCATGGGGTTCCTGACTGACCTAAAGGTTTATAATTATCATTGCATCATGAGCTAAATCAAGAATTTTGTTTCAGAATCTGAGACAAAGTTACCGGAACCCTTTAAAGCTAAGGTTAAGGCATAACATGCCCTCAGGACTCATGTATGCCCAAAATGTAAGTCCAGATCCCCAAATTCTCAAAAATTATACACAGGGCTTAAGCATAAAGACTTTTAAAAGATAAATCCAGACGCCCTTCCAAAAAAAAGTAAGTGTGGAGTCCTTAATTAGGGTTATTGTTAGGTTTAGTTATAGTGTTAATAATATCAGGAATCTGACTTTTGTTGGAAAAGGATCCTGGAGTGTTTGTCACGATCCATGTCTTTCCTGTCTGCATGTTTAATTCCAATCTCCGCAAATATTGGTAAGACATTTCTATGAACGCCCATGCATAATGTCTAATTTTAAAACACCTTTAAAAAAAAAGTTGTCTGTTTGTTCAAGGGAAACTGGATATTTCCTTATTATTGATAGTCTTGGCATTACTGTACATGGTCAACAAACACTGTCTTTCTTGTGTTTGTTAACTAGTACCTATGCCTACATGTAAATGTCATAGTAAATACTAATCTGTGATCTTTGGTATTCCATGACTGCAGGATTACAGCCATTGCTAGAGAAGCAATAACAAGGAAATACCATACATTGTGATAATGTTTCATATTCATACATGTGTTGATATATCTCCTAAAGATGTTTACTTGAAATCTAAGTAATCAAATTTTACAAGAAATGTACAAAGAAAGGAAAGGGAACGATGTATTATAAATGTGTTTTTTTTCCTTCTAAAATCTACATAGAAGAAACAACATTTTGCATATAGATGCTTTGTACTTAGTATTGTACATTGTACATATCCAACTGTTTATCAAGTAAACTAAACTGTATGGGCCTTCAAAAATATTTTTTGACCCGCGTTGTATGGCACACATCTTGCTGAGAATCAGTAGGGTGTTAATATCCCATAACATGAATATACCCTTATTGTGCTCAGCAGTGACATATTAAATATGTTCTTTCGGCAAACTAGGGTAGGGCAATGGCCATGTTCTGTATAAAGCATATTCTTGTAGTGCGTAAATACATGACGAAAACAGTCCATTTAAACTTCACCCCACTTTGGACCCGAAAGTGGGGTGCCGTTTGGGGAGGAGCTCACCACAGAGCTAGAGAGAGAAAAGTCCCTAATCTGCAGTGTAAACAAACTTTGCCAGGACATTGCCAGCCCAACCTTGATAAGTACTGCTTGGAACTCTCTCTATAAAATTCTAGTCTTATTCACAGTCTGATATAGGTTCGGATTATGTCCATTCTTATACCTGGGAGTTGTCAGTTTCATCTCCCTTGCTTTTCCTTTATGTTCCTTTCATCATAATTGTCTAGTTTGGAATGCATGGACATAAGTAAATGTGATATAAATAATAATGCATTATACAAATAGTATAGGATATAATATACGCTAGACTGCTCTGGGTTGCCTGTTCATGATTTATAGCGCATAAATATTAGGCTTGATATATATCTGAACCTCGAAATAATATCAGTTCCAGTGTTCAACTATTTTGAATCTAATATTTGTTTGATAACTATTCCGCACTAAATTTGACAATTATCAACATCTTTACTATAGTCATATTTTTCACAATTAATAACTCATGAACCTCACACTACAAGGATAGCATTCATCCAGATTCTCCAGCTTGCTAATTCGGATTCTCCAGCTTGCTAATTCGGATTCTCCAAGACCATCCCAATTAAAGCTTGGTTTATATACACAAAGATATCTGGGAAGAAAGTGGTCTGTAATACCAGACAAGCAAGTGGGGTATTTGGGCTCTGTGCTCACCGAAATTGAAATTCTCCATTTGAAACTCTGGTAATGTCAACAAATACGGCCTTTGTTAAAGGCGTTATTCCACCTCCAAATTCTTTTATCTTCCTTTTCCATCTTTCCTTTTGTTATTTTTTTTTTTACATACCTTCTATCTTCCATTTTTCTTTAAAAATAATTACTTATTATCACCCATCTTTCCGTATGTTATCCTTTATTTCTTCCTTCCTTTATATTATTTTTCCGCATTATCATTTTTTTTGTTTTTCTATCATTTCTATCTTTCCATAAGTTATTCTTTGTTTTAAACCTTCTATTTTCTTCCGTTTCCATCTTTCCTTATTTTATTTTTTGTTTTAAACCTCCTTTCATCATTTTGTTATAACTTTGTTTATGTTATTCTTTATTTTTTGTATCTATCTTACTCCCATTTTCACAATTAATAACTCATGAACATCACACTAGTACAAGGATAACATTCATCCAGATTCTCCAGCTTGCTAATTCGGATTCTCCAAGACCATCCCAATTAAAGCTTGGTTTATATACACAAAGATATCTGGGAAAAAAGTGGTCTGTAATACCAGACAAGCAAGTGGGGTATTTTGCTCCCCGTTCACCGAAAAGTGAGATTCTCCATTTGAAACTCTGGTAATGTCAACAAATACAGCCTTTATTAAAGGCGTTATTCCACCTCCAAATTCGTTTATCTGCCGTTTCCATCTTTCCCTACATTATTCTTTAGTGGCTCCTTCTTGTATCTTCTTAATTGTTTTCTACTTCATTCATCTTCCGTTTTTTCCATTTAGCTTTATTATGTTCTGTATTTTCTTTTCTTTTCTTCCATTTCTGTATTTCCTTATGCTGTTCTTTATTTTCTCTGTCTTTCTTTATGTTTTTAGTTATTATCAACTTTGTTCTATCTTCCGGCTAATGTTATTCCTTATTTTTCTCCTCCTTTCAACACATATTTTTTGACTTTCCTAATAGATATTTTGTTTAAACCTTCTTTTATCTTCCTTTTCCATCTTTCCTTTTGTTATTTTTTTTTTACATACCTTCTATCTTCCATTTCCATTTTTCTTTAAAAATAATTACTTATTATCACCCATCTTTCCGTATGTTATCCTTTATTTCTTCCTTCCTTTATATTATTTTTCCGCATTATCATTTTTTTTGTTTTTCTATCATTTCTATCTTTCCATAAGTTATTCTTTGTTTTAAACCTTCTATTTTCTTCCGTTTCCATCTTTCCTTATTTTATTTTTTGTTTTAAACCTCCTTTCATCATTTTGTTATAACTTTGTTTATGTTATTCTTTATTTTTTGTATCTATCTTTCTCCCATTTTCACAATTAATAACTCATGAACATCACACTAGTACAAGGATAACATTCATCCGGATTCTGAGATTGCTCATTCTCACGAAGCTTGGTGTACGCGAAGATATCGGGAAAGAAAGCGGTCTGTAATACCAGACACGCAAGTGGGGTATTTCGCTCCCCGTTCACCGAAAAGTGAGATTCTCCATTTGAAAGTCGGGTAAGGTCGACAAATATAGCCTCTGTTAAAGGCGTTACTCCGCCACCAAATTTATTCGCATAGACGAAATAAACTCGAACGTGTTTAGAAAAATGGTGTAGGCCTAGGCCTATAAGGAAAGGCGGGGAAAACATAAATTTTGTTGGTTTGACTGTTAAATATTTTTGAGGTATTAAAGCAAGAATAGAATGTTGTAAATATTGTTTTCGTTACATTTATTCTGTGCGTAATCTGAAGGTCTACTCAACTTTCTTATTGCCTATTTCTTGCCCCCCCCCCAAACGGCAGATCAAGGATTTGAAAATAGGGAGTGGCCGGGGCTCAGACGTCAAATTTGAAATGGGGGGGGGGGGGGGGGGTGGTTGTTTAGGCAGACGGCACATTTCTTGGAATTCGTTATAAAGACGGTATTTAAAAAAATGATGATTCTGGCAAGATAAGAATTGAATTTCATCAAACTTTTATTCGATTTAATATGATCTGTATACGTATAGGATACAATATTTATTTCCCCACAACACATCAAGCCGTGATGATTGAATGTCCATTGCATGTAACACGAAAGAAACAGAAACTCTCAAATCTACAATCCTTTAGAAAGATAATAATTAGCTGAGTGATTAGGGCATTACAAGACATCGAAGGACTTAATCTATTTTACAATAGTTGATGCAACCATAATGGAACATTATGCTTCTCGATACTGAGGATATGAAATTTCAGCACAAGAGTATTTGGTTTCAAAATTTTATAGCAGTTCGTTAAAGAAACATTTCGATGCTCACTTGCATAATAAATCTCTATGACAAGCTCATTTTTATCACGACAGTTAAACCTTTTAACTTTTTGATACTAAAGATTGTTGAAGAATTGCCTAATAACTGCTCGGATGATTTTTTACCTTTCTCCGAAACCTCTTGGTTTTTTGCTTATGATTATAGGGCATTATTTTTTTTTTTATGATTATGATGTCCTCGTTTCGTTGTATGTTATAAATTCAATATCATGACGAGAAGTGCGTCAAAAATATCTTAACATCGAAATGATTTCTGTTCATGTTTAACTATTTTAATTGAAGCCTTTTTACTTGATCTAATACTTTTATGATGATGACATAGTCCGCAATAAACTTGACAAACATTATCATCCATACTATATGTCGTAGTTTATAACAATAATTACTCATGAACCTCACACTACAAGGACAACATTCATCCAGATTCTGAGATTGCTCATTCTCACGAAGCTTGGTGTACGCGAAGATATCGGGAAAGAAAGCGGTCTGTAATACCAGACACGCAAGTGGGGGTATTTCGCTCCCCGTTCACCGAAAAGTTAGCCTATAATCTAGGCGGAGTGCCGAGCTTTTTTCTTTGCTGCTAGACTAACCTTAAGCAGAACGTCTGATACGGCGAGACTACGAACCGTAGTCTCGCCGTATCAGACGTTCTGCTTAAGGTTAGTCTAGCAGCAAAGAAAAAAGCTCGGCACTCCGCCTAGATTATAGGCTACCGAAAAGTGAGATTCTCCATTTGAAAGTCGGGTAAGGTCTAAAAATATAGCCTCTGTTAAAGGCGTATACTCCACCACCCAATTTGGAACAGCTTGCATCATGCAGTATCGTGAATGCGCCGGGCACTCTGAGCGGCCGTTTTTCAGTTTTTTTACTTTTAGTGTTCTTAAAAATGTGCCATGTCGTTTGATCCTAATTTTATCTTTTTCATCTTTCTAATTTTCATCTTTCCTTATGTATTCCTCTATTTTCACCTTGTTTTATTCTCTCTATCTTTTCTCATGTATTTCTTTTTCTGTTTCCATCTTTCCTTATGTATTTTTTTAAAAACTTTTTATCTTCCTTTTCTATCTTTCCTTTATATGCTATTCTTTATTTTCTCTTTCTTCTTTCCCTCCATTTCCATCTTTCCTTATTATCACCCGTCTTTCCCTATTTTATCCTCCCTTTATATTTTCCTTCTGCATTTTTCCATTGCCAAGCACATCAATGTCCTCTTCTATACGTAAAAGAAACTTAAATAGCTAGTACTTGCTAAAAAACACAATAACAAGTGAGACTTTAGACACACTGAATCCAGGCCTATTATAAATATAGGTGTAGGGTCTGCGATGAGAAGACTATGAATCTGGATTGGATATCAGATACCAGCTGGTAATCCCTTTATCAGTAACTAGGCTATGATTGACCGCTGTCTCTCTCCCCATGGACCCTACTGGTAATCCCTTTATCAGTGGTCAGTGCTCCTATCAGATTATGGTAGCACCAGGAAAAGTGGTGAACTGGTGAGCAGAGCTCAAATGAGATGTTTTCCTAATGGACTTGATTGGTTTAAAGACACTACTTACCGCTCGCAGAATAGGCTTAAAGTGAGTTCAAGTGCGTCTTAAGTGTGGATGAGGAGTTGGGGTAAGCCGAGAAGAAGTGCAGAGAAAAAGCAGAAAGGGAAACATACTGAGAGAAAGTGAAATGTAAATGGAGAGGGAGGGAGAAAACACATCTGATTTGATTTGCCAAGCGTTACATGATTTATATGGAACAAAACATGATTGTAGAGACGAGGCTAAACCTGACAAGATAATAAAAAGAGCAAGAGAGATTAGGTTACATGAGAGAGAAAGCTGAGCTATTATTCGTCCGTTGTCTGTAAAAGACTAATGGGCTTGTAGGTCCTATACATTCTGTCTAAACACAAGGAAGTGGGATTGTTTTGTAGACTGCTACTGTATAGAAACTTGAACACATTGAAATAACCAAGGTTTTTTTGTCTAGATGTAGAATCATTTCATTACTTGCTCTAAACTTCATCATCTGTTCCATTTGCAGGCCGTTTCTCATGTGTGGATGAATATGATAGGTCCAAGATGTTAACCTTCAGGAACACCGATCCTTGTAGTAAAGGACTATACAGGGCCTGTCCCTCTGCTGATGATAGCCAATCATAAGGTAAGAATATTTACATGTGGATGTGGTTAGGATTTCCTTCTTTCATAAGTGGAAAGAATAACATAGAGTGACACATTTTGTGTCAAGAGACTTTTAATTCACAGTTATTTCACAATATTTGTTGTAAACTGTGTTACCATCTGTATGTGAGCTTGTATATTTGGTCAGGCTTCATCCTCTGTATAGTCCTTGTTTTTAGAGACAACCAGTGAAGCTTCTGCTAATCTGGTATTATGATGCAACAATCCATTCAGGCGCTATCAGACTTCTTTTGAATCATTTCCTGGTGTCTTGTCTATTCATTCAAAAGAAGGCCTCAGTTGTTTTTTTACAACAAAAACTGAAAATAAAGTAAAAGTAAATTGAACATTTAGAGATGAATCTATGCTGGTTCATTTTCATTGATGTGTAACTAATGTTGTTTTTTTAGTGTCGTTCAACATTCTTTATTCTCTTGAGAAACAAACAAGATAGCAGTTTTTCTATTTCCATGGATCAGAAATATTGTCACAGTATGACAAAAAGAAATCCACTAGTTCAGTGTGTGTTGGAGCATACATGGAACTGTTTTGATTCTTGAATGCTGGAAAGATTAATATTTACCTGCCCGACTAACAACTTAACTATACAAACAATATCGAAGGACAAATTCTAATCCGCAACATGCTTGTCGATTGTGTGCCTAGACGGTATTTCCCCTTCAAGTCGTGTTAGCATTCACCTACCTACACACATGTATAGTTTGTTATTCTGCTTGCCTGACGTGTCTCCCATACTAGGGCTCTTCACACACAAAAGCAGTTAGTGGCATGCTAAGATTTAAAAAATCAATTCTGACATTCGGACTGCCTTCAGATCTCACTAATTTGTTTTTCCTTTATGGATAAGGTCAGTGGAAGTGAAGTGAGAATCAGTTTTAGGCATCCCAAGTGTGAAAAGGTACAAGGGATGTGACATCTGACTTGTGATCATGTGTGTGTGTGTGTATAGGTCTAAGGCCAAATAACAAAATTGAAGTGTTTCTCGTCCTCGCCCGCCTCTTTTTTAAAAATTATTTATAATATTAAGGAAAAAAAGAAAAAAAAAGCCTGTGATATATATTTTGTTTAAATAGCTTCTAAATTGATACAAATCATTTATTTTGTCATACATTGTGTCAGTATTATACTGATATACATGTACATGTAGCACAATATCTGTGAATAAATAGGCTTGGCCAGCTATAATTAGCATGGCAGCCGTCTTGGAAAGAATAGCAAATAGTAATGCCCTGCCTCCTTTTTTTTTTTTTAAGTTCGGACGAGAAACACATTATTTTTTTTATTTGGCCTATAATAAATTCATTTGTCCTACTAGGCAGTGAGCAAATGTTTTTGATGCAATCTGTAGGTATATAATGCTAATCTCAAAGGTTTGCAGAATGGCCTTTTATTGCATAGTTGATCATACTGAATCATAAGGATAAGGGAAGTATAGGATAGGTGACACATTAATAGGAAGGAAACAATGTCTCCAGATTCAATATGTACTCCCCCTCTATATATTGTCCGCTAAGAGCCAGAAAAATGTAGGCTCTTTATACCCCATGCAGTGTTAACAACCTTCCTTCTGGCTCATGTGCTGAAAGCCAATAGGGCTTCTATATTATTAATACCACTAATCGCCGCGGGGGGTCCAAACGGGTACAAAACGGTTCCTCAAAAACGTCTTTCCCCGACCGCGCCCGCCTCCGCCGGGGCGCGGGGACGGCGGCACAATTATACGAGGCCTGTCTCCCGTAACCCGCGTGCCACGTCGACCCCGCGATCGACATCCATGCCGTTAAACGCGTTTTCGGGGTGCCGGGGAGGACGGGCGGACGAGAGCACGGCGGGCGTGGTGGATTGCAAGGAGGCGACGAACCTGTGAGAGCGAGTCGGGAAGGCGTGCATCCGCCCTCTGTGCAATCAACAAAGAGACACACAGCGGACGAGAATCCACTTCTGTCAATGGATGTAGCACATCACGTAGTAACGGGTTTGGCTTACCCCGAGTTTAGATATCTTGCTATAGGATATGCTTTGTAGCATGTAAGAGAAATACACATTAACAGATGAATTACCCGGGTGAGGGGATGTAAGAAATGCACGCTCTCACGGGTTGGGCTTACCCGTGTTATGCGTCTTTCTATATGATATGCTTCGTAGGCCAGCCGGACCTGCTGCGTGTACGAACGTACGTGTATAATGTATGCGATGATTCTACGCTCACCGTCACACGCACAGCTCAGTCGCTTCGACTCTGATTCTATGACGATTGCCGTGATTTGTATATAGTTTACGTGAATAGAGGTATGCAAGCAGGGTTACTTTGGTATTATCCTGTTCATGTTTACTGAATTTTGAAAATCATTCTTCAAAGTAAAGTTTTCACAAGAAATTCATCGTAACTGACAGTTCAGTTGCAAGCTAACTGCCGTGAGGCACGGGCAGTACAGTGCGCCACTGCTGCCGAGCACTGTCGGAACTGTGACTGTCGGTGAGGTGAGGTGAGCTGAGCTGAGCTATTATAGAGTAGACTCGACAACATTTTGAAATTGCTTGCCCCTATTTCAATATAGTTTCGTGACTATGGAGGTATGAAACCTGAGCTTAGATTGTGATTATTCTGTCCATGTATAGTTGTATGCTGAATTTCGATAATCATTTTTCAAAGTAAAGTTTTCACAAGAAAATCAGACGGTCGTTTAAAAACATAGCCATTGGCATTGTCTATAGCTGGATAGAATACTTTTACTATGATACAGTTCCTTCATCAAATCAATGCATTAAAACGGGTATTACGGTGCGCCATTCATGGTCAAACAGCGTTATAAAAATCGTCTAGATTCTAGGCCTAGACCTTATATAAAAATAATCAAATTTTATTTTCGATAGCACATAGGGTCTAGGCCTCTTTCTATTTACCCCCCCCCCCCCCCCCCCCCCCCCCGCTCCCCTGCCCTCCCCCTAGAATCCCGTGGATTTTCCACGGGTCCTGCTAGTTTATTTTTAATATGCCTATGTACCTTCACACAACTTGTTAATGCCCCTCTGGCTCTCAGCCATTAGGTTTAATAATCATTTGATGATTATTATTGTTTAATATCAAATGATTATTAGACCATGTGATTAGCTGACAAATTGCAGGGCATGAGACATACTGGGAATTAGACCAAATGAGTAATAGACCCAAAGGGTAGTAGACTATTTGATATTACACCAAATGGAAATTAGACCAAATGACCGTTAGCCTGAATGGTCATATACATGTAGACCAAATGATGAGTAGACCAAATGATAATGAAACCATGTGGATACTAGGCGGGCTGGGTATAGACCATATGGGAATAGACTCATCTGCTCAGAGCCAGAAAGGTGTTATCTAGAGACTAAATACCTTCACACAGAGTGAATGCCCTTTTGGCTCTCAGCACACACCTTCTTCTGAAAACCAGAAGGACATTACCTGGTAACTCTTACACCTATACACATATTAATGCCCTTCTGGCTCTCATAGTCAGCACATTGATTTACCTGCACGCTCTGTTAGCATTCGGCATATTATCATGTTAGTCATGGAGCTGTAGTTTGAAGGGTCAGCATCTATAATGTAAGATGCATAGGTATGAAGGTAGTGG
The DNA here is from genome assembly GCA_035222895.1 of Strongylocentrotus droebachiensis. Taxonomy (NCBI): domain Eukaryota; kingdom Metazoa; phylum Echinodermata; class Echinoidea; order Camarodonta; family Strongylocentrotidae; genus Strongylocentrotus; species Strongylocentrotus droebachiensis. Next base: position 187,669 of record JAVYIG010000630.1, read on the forward strand.
AGATCAGGTGGACCATATATATAAGACAGAGCACTGTAGTATTGAAGACATCATGTGGTACTCTGGGTCTGCGCATGAATTATAATAAATTAAAATAAAGTCTCTATTCGCCCACACACTGCCCACTACTGAAACTACTCTTTCTGTCATTTAAGTTGAGAGTGAGAAGGGTATTTTAATGAATAAATAAATAAATAAATAAATGTTTTTCCATTTCTTAAAACAAAATATGAAACATGCTTACACTGGGAGACCACGAATAGCATATAAGTGACTAATGGGAATTTATTTCCTTAAATAATGTGATATAAGAAAGTAAGGACAATCTTAAAATACTTCTAAACCTACCTTTTGTGTAAAAGTACAAGGAAATATACACCCTTTTGGTTTTGAATCTAGGAAAATGTTGTTGTAAATGCGAATAGCGTATTAAAGTGGCAAATGAAAAAGTATTTCCCTGAAATAAATGTGATATACGCGTATAAAGGACAACCTTAAAATACCTCTAAACATACAATTTGTGTAAATGCATACAAGGAAATGCCCTTTTTAATTTGGGTCTATATAGGCAGATGCTGTGTTGTTAATACAGCAAAATTTTCCAGGTTAATTTTTGTGTAGCAGATGGTATTGGCATCAGGGAAGTGAGGACTTTAAATAAAAATTCTTTATTTTAACCAACAATCAATTATTCTGTGTAAGAGGAATATGTTGAGTTTTTGGCATTTTGCTTTTATCTGTATCAATGACCCCAAAGGGGAAGATAAATGTGGGACTGTGATGAAAGCAGCTCCCATTAAAAGAAGATAATAATCTCTTTCAGGGTAATGTTTACTCGGTATCATGCTTGAGTGTCTTTACTACAATTATTTCCATGTCTGCATTCATCATATTTCTTTACAATAATTCTTTACAATAATTTTCAAAAAATACATTTGGCTGTTGAGTATCTTGCACCCTCGCTAGTACAGTGATGCCAAAATAATTCAGCCTGAACACAATACAATGATTGATTACATTATATTAGAAATTAATCATGATGTTATCACAATTTAAATGCTTTTAAAAGGAGATACACCTGTATGTTGTTTTGTTCTTCTTATTTTTTCTCTTTTTATTTGGAAGCGTGTTTATCTTCATCTAAGGCTTAATTAATTTTCATTTCCAGTATCTTATTCCTGTGTTCTTCTGTTTTAATAACTTTCAGTGAAAACTTTTTTTTTAAATAATCAAAATTATTGTCATATTATAATGACACTTTCATTTTGCATATTGCTTGAGCACAACCATGTGACTTCATGTTTGTACACACACAAGAATATTTGATATCATGAGGCCTGTTCTCATCAGCTCGAGTTTGCCAAATAACCCGCTATTTTCTGACTCAGGATATTATCCCGAAGCTCGGAATTGCGTCTTCACCAGACCGATACGCCCATTACAAACTAGCTCGGACAGGCGCAAATTAGCCTGCTATTTCCCAAATAGCGGGATATTTTGGAAACAAGACTTATATTTTTCTGGATATTTTATCAACCAAATATCCCGCTAATTGCAACTGTGGGCTGATGAAGACGCAAATTAGATAATTTGCGACCTGGATAGTTAAAATAGCGGGTTATTTGGCAAACTTGAGCTGATGATGACAGGCCTACCGGTAAGCATTGTTGATATCATGCAAGAAAGTGAAAGTAGTACTCTTGTTTATGTCAATTCTATTTTAGCTTGCAGAAATTTCACTGATTTTGCAGCGTTATGAATGCCCACTTTCGAAATATTGTGTATGCTTGCATGCAAAGCTACAGCAAGTCGCTCATGCACACTTCTCACTGAGAAATCAGAATGAGCAAACACCAACTATTTCTTAAAATGGGTTTTTCCAGTGCTGCAAATGGCAGTCCAAAACTTTGATGATTTTTCAAAATTGATGTTTGGGCTGTGTAAATGGGCCTATATATTGCATCTTCCCGGTGGTGGTTTTGAAGGGTAATTATGGAGCAGTAATTACTCTCGGGTAGTAATTCATCACTGAAAAGACAAATATAACACCACACACATGTACAGTAGTAGTTCAATAGCAGTAAGGTGTAATTAACAGGTAGCGAAACCATCTTAAACAGATTTAATGCTTTTAAATGAAATAAAATTATATCAAATGATTGTTGTATTAACTGACAAGTCTGTATGTACATGTACGTAGGTTTGTGTACATTTGGGGAACAATTACTTTTTATATCATGTTAGAATAATGGATTTTTGTGTGAGATGCGTATTAAACATGTGTTTTTCAAGATGTACCCACATTTCAAATTACATTTCTGCATTGAGTGGATTTAGAAAGGAACTTCCGCAAGGTTTGGTACTTCGCAGAAATAGAGTTGTTTGCTTGTGTAAATTTAGCTGAAATCTTGGCATTGTGGCCAGATTATACTTGTTACAGTCCCTTAATTAGTTTGTCTTCCCAATGGTTGATAACTGGAAATATAGACTCTACACTACAATACAAATTTTATTTATACCACATAAACTGTTTTATTGGTATTTAAATACATATTAGTACTACATGTATATAGAGTTTTAATGTCATTAGAAATTAGACAAATCGGGACTTGAATTTCATTCAGTTTCCATGCTGTTTGACATGCCTGTGTACTCTGCGATATTTGACTTTTACCCTAATCTCTATTTGCACTTCAAGTTAGTTACTACTTTGATTCTCCTTCAAAGTGCATGCTTATTTGTTTTGGGACATAAAATGAGATTCAATGTTTAACTGTGATTGCTTGTCAGTTATTAACATTGGATTGCAGTTCGTTGCTTTTAATGTCTGAAGTGTATTATCTGTATTTTTGGTTGATAATATTACATCAAATCACCTCTATTTTTGTTTAAAGGTCTGTCCTTTTGACAATTCTGAAAATAAATTATTAATAAAACTATACTTGTATAGCTTAACTGTAAGCAAACCAAACTGGCTTCATGTTACACAATCCTACAGAGGTCTACAATAAACCAGAACAGATTTCCTCCTTTTAAGATTGTCAGTTTTACATGACGTGTAAAAATCACATTATGTGAAAGTTTATCATCAAATATTTTGTTCAGTCTGGTTGGCAATTATGATTTTGAACCCTTCTCTTTTGTCATTTTTTCCTACTTACAACTAAACCAGAAACTGTTGCACACATGAAACGTTCACATATTTTGTGAGTGGGCCAGGGCCCTGTTTCATAAAACTTGTTATCGATAACAAGTGACAATAACTGTTATAAGCTACTGAAATGGTGGCATTTGATTGGCTGAGAGTACCTTTGTCATAGATGTGTGGTTGTTGTTATTGATAATAAGTTTTACGAAACAGGGTCCAGATCCATGTATGTTCATGCCGCAGAGTAGTTAAATCACAAGTGAGATTTAAAAAAAAAAAAAAAAAAGTTTCTAACCCTGTAAATGGCTGTAGTTTTCAGTGTGCCAAAGTTTCATGTGATACAATTACAAAAATAGATTTATAGTACAGTAAAAAAAAATAAAAAAATGCAAAGATGGATGGGGCATATGGATTAAAGCATTCCAGAGACAGTATATACTGTATATACATGTATATGTATATATATTTATATTTATATTTATATGATTAAAATTTCATATAAGTGATTCACTTAACACTCGAACAGTAAATTAAATTTGATGTTTTCTGATAAACTGCCTGTATAGAACAAGGGAAGGAAACTCAGAAAATTCTCCCGCTATCACTTTAGGAAGGATATATACAGGTCAATGATTACAGGAAAACCACACGTGACATTCACATACATCATTGTATCAAAACAAGCCATATTATATACAGTTATCAAGTTTAACAACTAAATTATTCATACCCTTGGCCTTACCAAGTTTTGTAATTTGTTTAAGTACCGGTATATGAAAAATTGATTTGTCCCGATTTATGTTTCTTGAGATTGAGACATGTTAATGCTTACATCAAAGTAAGTATTCAACAAAGGCCCTTTAAATATTCAACCAGTCCTCCTTTTGTTCTTGAGTTAAGATAAACACAAAAAACATTAAATTGACAAGGGGTATGAATAATTCTGTTGTGAACTGTACACTTGTATACTGATCAAATTAATACTATTTTCTTCTTCAAAGAGAGAAGGTTTCATCACCTTTTTGAATTTTCATATATATTCTCAATTTATCATGCCCCCGATCATTCTAAAATGTATTCATACTTATTGACAATTTTTTGACCAAATGTATGTTCCATAGCTATCGCAGTCCTCAAAATAATTGAAATATAATTTCGTTTATTTTTAAGTCATGCTTGGACTGTGTATTTGTTCATCTGTCTGCAAACATTTAGCTAGCTTCAAAGTTGTGTGAAAGCAAATTGGATGAATTAAAAGGAGGGGGTGTTTGAATTAAGCTTTGTTGCAAAAGTTGATAGGAAAAGTTTTTTTAAATTAAAAAACAATATCATTTCTTATAAAGTTCATCATAGCACATAAAATAATTTCAGTTTGTTGACTAGTTTATAGTCTTTTTCATACATCGAGGCTATTATTAGTATCAAGTATCTTTTTCTGTCACTCTGTGATAATGTTGAAATAAAAATTGAAAGTGATATTATATTTTGATTTGATTTTTTTTCCCTGATGTTTTCTCTCTTCAATGGATTTTATGGTACTCTTTCTTAGAAGAAAAAAAAACCTTATAAAGTGCAACAGATTATACTTCACATGATGACATTTAAGGAAGTGATGCATTATTTTCCTTGTTATAACTATGACATATCAGAACCACATAGTCATAGTGACATACCCACGACAAACTTTCCCACTTAAACAGGAAAATGTTCACTGATGTTCATTTATCATTTATAAACTCTTCAAATCGTGACATAGTGTCTTAGCTAAAGCTAGGGTAATAAATTCCAAAGCTCTTTGGAAGCGCATAGATATGTTATTTCATAACGTATTGCGCTATACAAGAACTGAACTATTATTATTAGCAATTGTCAGCCCATTTTTATTGACTTCACTTTCTCGTCAACAGTGATGTTTGTGAACTAGTGACTTGTTACATGCTAAGGTAATGCATTTTTGCTTGTGTATTTCTATGTATAATTTTTCTCATGAATTATATGACTGTTTTTTGTGTGAAGTTCATACTTATGATACTACTCATGCAAGTGCAGTGCTAATGAATATACAAAAAGCAATTGTGATAATTGCAGTTACTTTCTATGAGATAACTAACTAAGAAGGAAGAAGAAAAAATTGTCTGAATCTCAATATTACTCTTTCAGATATTGATACATTTTCTGATCAGTTCATACAGTGTACATATGGCCTAGCACAGTCATTAGATAATATACAATGCAACAACTTGAATAACAAAATGTGTTTGATAATAATACAAAAGATACTAAAGCTATTTTGTTAGCTTTATCAATTATGTATGTGTTAAACATTCATTATTTTGATATGATTGCATTGTGAGATATAATTGCTTTTCTATTCCTCAACTCATAATGAATTTTGTTTAAATGATAAAAAAATAAAGGTTGGCACCTTATAAAAGATGTAACAGTCATGATTCATATTTCAAGTACTCAGTACAAAGCCTCAACCTGTATAATATTATACAGTAGTTTAAATTTGAACTGTTTAAATATATATTTGAATTATTTTGAGTAGGTATAGAGAGACATGGTCTTCCTGTTGTATTGCAACTAATGTGTGATGCACTGTTGATGTGCACTGTGTGTAAAAGTGGTCTGCTGCCATCTAGTGTTAGAGACCTGATAGTTGAGGACTTGAATATCACATACTGTACATGTACACAATTTCTGCTGGATTCGGTGGAGTGGGTCTATTTAAAGGGATGCAAATAACAAAATGTTAAGTAACATTCACTCTGGAGGGTATTTAAGTGAAAGAAGGATAACAATATCTTGTTTGTGTACACTCCTGAAACTGTGATACATTGTATAGTAGCCACAGGCCTGTAAGTATACAGAGGTGCAAGTTGGAACCAGATACAAATGTAGATAGCTACAATTTAGGGAGGAAATATATTCACCAGAAGAAAAAAAAAATGTCTTGGATAAAAGTGTGAATATTGCATAGTGTGGAATCTAATTCCATGTTTGCTATCATAGTCATCACGTAAATAACATCCTAAAATTGTCCTTTCAAATATTTTTGTTTATTACAACATGCACTCTATCTGCTTGCTGTATGAGTAGGTATGATGTACAACAGTACACTATCTTTAGGTGGTATGTTTGGAAGCGAGAAATATATGTAGTGTGAAGGAATGAGGTCAAAGTTCAGATACGATATGAAGGTTGGATATAGGCCTGGAAGCCAAGGTCAAGGTGACCAATCAGAATTCCTGATGGTGCGTAAATTAAGAGTAATGATAACGAGTGTCAAATGTACAAGACAGACAGGAACGTAGGAAGATAGGGATTGATGAACGCAAGTAGCGTTTGACAAATTGAAATGCGTGCAAGTGTTTGCGCATATAGTTGATGGTGGGTATTTATGTTATTGTAGAGTTATGAAGTAGGGTGATAGGAAACATATTAATTGTTCATTAACTCACAAGTCTCACAGATTGTGAAGTTGTTAAGGAGTTTGTAGACATTGACCTATATGTTGTCTGTTCAGAGCCAGAAGGGCATTAACTCTGTGTTTTAGTTTATGAGTTAACGCTCTTCTGGCTCCAGAACAGATGATTTCCTTTGGTGTCGCTCAGTCTTACACAAAGCTAATGGGGAGGGATAAGGCAGGCGATGCATACACCAAAGTTTGGTCCTCTTTTCACAAGCAGATTTCAGAGGGATGCAAGGTATACTCTTCAGAAATATAAGTGAAGACATGTACATGTAGGAAAAGATAGGGAGAATTCATTTTATTCTTTGGGGTTGCGGGTGGTGACAGCAGGAGTTAAAATTTAGGGGAACATCTTCTCTTGGACTCCTGTAAGTGTTGAACTGTGGAGTAGGGGAAGAGAAGATGAAGGAGAAGAAAGATTTTCCTACATTATGGACTAAAATGAAAAAGATGTGAATGAAATGAAAGAGAAAATAAAAGAAGAAGGAAACAAGTTTTAGTTGGGAAATAAAGTAATCTCATGAATAGAGCAGCTTTCCTTGGAGATCAAAGACGAAACATCAATCAGAGAAGATCAGAAGACTCGTAATAAAGGGAGAAATTAATGTCCCAAATGATGGCAATGAAGAGGATATTAAAAAGTCTTAATTTAATATTTCCCCTGAAGGCAGCTTGCATTAAAAACTGAAGTAAACCAGATTAAAAGAATTAGATGGCCTTTGCATATATTACACAAAGAAGACATTAAAAAAACAAAAAATCATTACTCTGCTCTACATTGGAATACTCTGCTCTGTATAAAAGTCCAACAACTGTTGCAAGGAATACTAGTGTATAATATGTCTCATAAACTTGAGAATATAAAAGAGGAGGAGACATTCATGGTCTTATGCTGTGGTAAAACATTGGCCTTGATGGAGAAGCAACTGTTTCTATCATAATTAGGTGATGATGGACTTGTTTGGCATGTTGTGGGGGGTCATGTCATACACTCTGTTTTAAATGTTTTAAAGAGATGGGTGGTGCGTGATGAATGTCCATTGTGAATGCACCTTGAGTTCAGACTTTAGTAGAGGGAAAGAGTGTGAGAGAGAGAGATAGAGAGCAAGAGAGAGCGATAGAGCGAGAGAGAAAGGGGGGGGGGGAGGAGAAATATGATGGGACCATGAGGCATAAATGCAAAAATATTTAATTGTGATATCCTTTACAGCTTCCAAAAAGAATGATATAATTCATTTTAAGTATAAAAAGAAGGACAGAGAAAAAGAGAGTGTTAGGAACAAAGAAAGAGAGAAAGTTCTACAGATAGCCAAGTGAGGAGATGGGTAAAGAGAGTCATTGGGAGTTTTCAGGTATTGCATGATTCAACTTTCTTTTTCCACAGTTAGAGTCTGCAACATCAGCATTTACTTTTTTATGTCCATTCTAAAAGAAAAAAACAAAATTCCACAGAATGAATAGTAAGGACCTTGTGTTTATTATGTTTTCTAATGAATCCCTGGTTAAAAAGTTTGTTGTTTTCATGAAAATTCAAAATGACAAGCAGAATGGAGGAGGGGCTGAATTTGCCTTGCTGGGGGATACGATTAAAGTAATAGATTAAAGGGAACAATTACGGAGCACCTTTGTCTTTAGTATTCAATATATACTTTAGATATGCCAGATCAGGTGTGGCTCCACTAATATGTCCCTTGCCCCCCCCCCCCTCCCTTACCCTGTTTTTTGCTGGTGATGGCCTGGTGTAGAAAGAGTATTCTTGATATCTGCTGTTGGGAGCCAGAACAGCGTCTAAGGTGTAAAACGATACAAGTCAATGCTCTTATGGCTCTTAGCAGACGATATATTCTGTTCAAGATATGTATCATGTAAGCTTCTTAGGGAAAGAATAATTGACTTTAAAGAGTGTATTGAACTCTCAGTGTCATTCACCCTCTGCGGGAGTTTGGGGAGCTTAGGGAGTATGAAAAATGCTGGGATTATCCCCTTTTTACAATGGTTTGAACTCATGATCGATAGCCAGATCAGGAACATCTCCAACCTATTTATCTTGCTATTGGATGAGGGTGTTTGTGCCATCAGACATTCTAGTTTACTGGAATTCCTCAATTCCCAAATCATCAGAGAGAATGCAACAAGTTCAACCATTTGAAAAATTATGCAGGAGAGACTGATGGATGGGTGATATGGAGTGGGGAGGAGGAGGAGAGGAGGAGGGGGAGGTGGAGGGGAGAAGGAGGGGGAGGTGGAGGGGGAGGTGGAGGGGAGGAGGAGGGGAGGAGGAGGAGGAAGGTGAGGAGGAGGGGGAGGAGGGGGAGAAGGAGGAAGAGGAATAAGAGGGGAGGAGGAAGAGAAGGAGGAGGGGGAAGAGGAGGAGGGGAAGGGAGAGGAGGAGGAGAAGGAGGATGGGGGGGGGGGGAGAGGAGGAGTAGGAGGAGGAGGAGGGATAGGAGGAAGAGGAGGGGTAGGAGGAAGAGGAAGGAGGAAGATGGGGGTAGAGGGAGAGAAGGAGGATGTTTATCCATGCTACTTTTCAATGTTTAGATTTTCAATATTCTTTTGAATGTTTGTCAATCTGAAAATGTATTTAACTAGGTAGTGTTGTTGGTAAATTAATTAACCATTCAATCTGCCAGCCCATATTATCAAACTTCTAGAAAAATGATCTTTCTCCTCCAAGTCTCGATAGTCAATAATACTTAACATACAGGAAATGGAGAGGGGTGGGAGAGGAGATGGGGGGGGGGGGGGTATTTGAGTGGTTCTCTAGTACCTAGACCTGAACTCGAGTCCAAAGTCTCTAAAGAGGCTAACATTTCTTCTCCAAAGCGAGCAGCATATCTTGGAAGTAATGATAAACAGTGCGGTAATGGTAGGATGCTAGCTGAGATAAGGAAGATCATACAGCATGGGGAAGAAAAGAATGTGAAGAATTACATGTTTATGCCATTTCACAAACTGCCTCAGTCCGCGTTGCTAAGTACATTCTTTCTTTCCAATGCAGTCTAATGTTTTTCGCACAGCTTTCATATTTCAGTCATTCTCTGTATATCAGTAGAATTCAATTTCCGAAAGTTCTCTTTTTTGTCTTGTCCTTTTCAAGACCTCCTTTTCAACATCATAATGATCATAATGATCATAATGATCATCATTATCAATAATATTATTGTCTCCACTGTCACCATCATCATCGTCATCATTATCATTAACATAATATTAATATTATTGGCATCATTATCATCATCCTCATTGTCCTCTTCATCATCTTCACCAGCTAACATTAGTTTCATCATAAACAATTCTCTATAAAGGATTATAACATTCAGCATTTTTTATTTCCTATTCTGTACCTCTCATTCTTAACTCTTTGTTCTTACATGTATTTCTAACAAAATCAAATTTTCTGTTATGAAAGATAATGAAGCACTTTGGAGTTTTGCCATGTCCATCGATCTGTATGATGTAGTAGGCCACCAGCATGAGTTAATTTCCTGTTTAGTTTAGGTAATGGATAAAATGTGTCTTGAGACAAATTTTTAAAATCTTTTTTTTTTTTTTAATGTAAATATTTATGATTACTTCTGTCAAGTTTAAATGGATGATCCAATTTTCTGGATTTTTGTGAAAGTAATGAAATAACTAAATGAAAATATTACATGTATTTTCCAAGATATTGACAAGGGATCTGTCTCCCTTTGGAAATGTTTAGAGAGATATGAAAATCAAAAAAATTACATTGGGCGGAAAGGAAAGTAATTTAAATCTTGGGAAAGTCTTCAGTTATACATCTTTGTCAACATGTCTGAACTGCTTGGGCTATCGACTACACTAGCTGGGCAAAGTATTGTTGCTTTGATGCATTAGGTCTGACTCAAGTTACCTTCAAATTTGCTCAACAGCAAAGAAATGTTGAAATAAGTATTTTACATTTTTGTAATATGATTTTTTTCTTTTACGAAGGAAAGAAAACCATGCATTACTCCTGGCACCCAATACAAATATTGATGTAAAAAGAGGATGTCCTTGCAATCATGTGTAGACTCTAGGTTCTTAACGATCCCTTTAAACATTTTCATGCATTTTGAGTGGGCTCTCTCCAGCTTATTCAAGTCATTAAAATTGCAAAATGTACACATGTAGTTTTAAAAAAAATGGTATTCCTGATTCATATAAGGATCCTCATGTGTTCGAACCTTCTTAATTCACTCTTGGGTTTTGCTTTGACCAGTAAAATGCATTTAACCTCTATGCACTATTAATTCTTGGTTCATTGTGGTAGAGGGAAAACCAAATGCAAGTTGAAGGGTTTCAAAATAGAGAATCTAATACCAATTGAAGCTCGGACCACTGCCTCGTGAAATAAGTTCCAAATGTCACGCCTGGATATTGGTTCCAATAATCTCCCATGCTCCTCTCTGTCGTTCCCGTTTTAAATGCGTTTGATTGAGAAGTGGACAGAGTGAAGCTGATCATGACAAACACGATCAAACTTAAATGTATTCAGATGGAAGGAATGGATTATAAATAAAGAGCTAATGATTGGGGTGTTTGTGTTGGTAATTTAAATAAGTAGGGGGCAAAACCTTACCCTCCAGCCATTTACAAACGCTTTCCTATCCAATCTTTCCATCGCTTGCCTTTCTACCAGACTCGCATGATATTTTGGTTTAAGGTGCTATTAAAATTATTTGTGTGGTATAATTATCAAAGCCCTGACCCCAACATGAATGTGCTTGAGATAAATGCAATTATTCTGATTCTTGAAGGGTTTTGAAACTCTGAATCCTTTATATGTTTTGGGTAATTTTTTTTGTAAAGCAATGGTATTGTAAAATGTCAATCAGTGTTTACACACAGCAGTTAAAATGTTCTTGAATGATAAGCTACATGAATTACAAGTACTTGAATAAAGGGTTCCAATTATAGGGATCTCTAACAATACCAGCGTATAATAACTCCAACATATAAAAGTCATTTCCTCTGCTTGGTCAAAAGTCAGATTATTTTTTTTATCTTTGAAGTTTTGATTTATAAATCAGAACATTTTATATGGGAGGATCCTCATCTGATAAAGTTTTGCCCTTGAGACTTTGGAGATGGTGCTTAGTGATGTTTGCATGGTATATTTTATATATTTACCACTTAACCAGGACTTGGATTTTTCATCTTATTCTGCCAAACTTAGATTGCAATAGAAAGTATTAATAAGTGATTGGCCTGATAACAAGGCTAGCTTAAGCCTTGAACTTCAGTGTTGCTGGTAGAACATCTCGTAAATCCAAGCTCATCTCAAATCGAGCAAGTTTTTATTGACAGCGGGAGACGAACAGATGATCGAAATACGATTTGGAAATTTTCTATAGTCTCCTGGCAAGAATTTAGATTGATTTCACTTTAGGGCCTCAATTTCATAAATCTTTCTCGCATCTACATGTAGCTTATCTTTGGACGTGTTTATAGGGGGATACCATTGGATTCATAAAAACTGTAGTTCGTATTATATTCACCGTAATGAACATATATTTTGTCAGGTGCTGGTGATTGTTTTTCTAAGAAATTGTAGTATAATGGTCATTGAGCGCGTTTATCTAGGAAATTTTTGGCTAGAATCAGGTTTCTCAAACGTCTTTCAGGCAAATTTAGAAGTAGATAAACGCAAAGCCTTTTTTAAAGGGCTTTAGATATGCGCATATCTAAAGACGCAAAAAGGTGCGTTTTGTATGTGACATACAGCCAGAATCACGTTTCTGAGAGGTCGATAAACGCAAAGCTGTTTTGAACGTCACATACAAATAGGACCACACAGGTGTTGTGTACAAGCATGTGTGTGTGAATTTGACCTCCGAGAAACTGTCTGCTTCCCGGGTCAAAACAGCTGGGCAGACACAAGGCCTTTATTTTGAATCGTGAAGAGTAGATAAACGCGACATCCCGCAAATCATGATCGTATAGTGGGGTATGATAGTGGGGTTCGATAGTGGGGTACGATATGTACATATCTAGTGGCAAGCCTAGATAAACGCGCTCATAGATTTGTGACCAGTATGAAACGTGGAATGGGAATGATTATTTAGAGCTAGGTTTTTCTGATTGTTCCAGATGATTTTATTCATCAAGTAAACAAGTTTCACGCCCTGACCAATAAAAATTCATTTCATTATTTATTAAGGACTTGCCCTTTTATTTATGTCATGTACAATTGTACATATCCATGATATTTTGTCATATAAAGTTTGTTCATCACAACCTAACTTTCAGAATGAAGAGGATTTTTTTTTTTTTTTAAAATTAATTCAGACATATTTAACAAGATATAGGGGCTATTCCAGCATAACAGCCATGATATTCAAAACACTTAGTGGTTATTTAATTTTAAGACAGTTTTTAATGAAATTAGTGTTCCTACAGCATGTTTCAGTTAGTGATTTAGATATATTTGACTATCAGTCACAAACATAGCAAATTTTGCAGTATTCCACTGTATAGTTGAGGAGAAAATTGACTTTTATAACTGTATTAAACCAACATGACACACAATTAACAAGGATTTTTGACTCCCTGTCAACAGTTTAAAAAGTCTGTGATGGGGGCGGTTCAATGAATCTAGTTTTGGTGTGAACAAAAGCTTTATATTATTATCATTTGGATTATAAATTTTCTTGTAATAGCTCAAAATGCAGCCTAACGGACATGACAGATTAAACCTAACGGACATGACACTTTTCCCACTTTTTATAAACATCTACACAATGTATAGCTTTGCTTCAAAATATTCAATGTAGTGCTGTAACATCACGGATATCTCCAATTCCGTTTAACCGCCAGTCAAAACCGGACGGTTTTCGGTTAAACGATTTATTTATAAAAAAAAAATATAAAAAAAAAAATGTTTTTTTTTTTTTTTTTTTTTTTTAAATAATTTTTTTAAACTTTTTTTTTCTTCACCGACTCTGTCGGCAGCAAGCCAGGTCCGTGTGAAAAAGCGGGAAGGAATTTCATTTGTGCTTGTGAACTTGTCACAAATAATAGTAACAATGTCAATTTTAGAGGAATGTGTAAGATCATTAATGTAAAGTAAAAACAGTAGAGGACCTAGGATAGAACCTTGTGGTAGGCCATGTGTTCAAGTTGGATGAATTATTAATATAAATTACATATTGAGATCTATTACAAAGATTACTTTCAAACCAAGATGACAGACAAATTGGAGTGTTGTTCTAGTTTCAGAGTGGTGAGTCAACACACAGATTACTGAGCTGGGAGACATTGCCAGGCATAGTGCCAGTGTAGGGGCATAAATCGAAACTTAAAAAAAATATATATTAAAAAAAAAAAAAAAAAAAAAAAAATTAAAAAAAAAAAAAAAAAAAAAAAAAAACGGGTAAACGAAACCGTCCAATTGAAAACGGAATCCGCCATGGGCGGTCGGATACCGGACGGTTAAACGTTTGACTACAGCACTAATTCAATGTTCAATCTTTGTTCCCTCCACCGCAATTTAATACCAAGGAATTAAATAGGAAGTGATTATGTTGTGAAATAATAAGATCCAAAGATTGCCGGGGGTGTTTTTACCCAAAGAGAAAATCATGCCTAAACTTACTCCACTCCAACTTATATACATGTACCGGTAACCCTGAAAGTGTCTGATATCAAATTTGTCACAGTGAAACACATATTACTGGAGTTATTGCAAATTTTATGATTGTTTGGACCACTTAAATTGCATATTTTCATCAGACTTATTTTTTATTTCCAGTGTTTTTTGTGTGCTAAATCAACAGATATATTCATCTAAGTGTATTTGATTTATTGTACTCCTGCAGGTATCAACTACCAGCAACCGCCACCACCACCGCCACCACCACCACCACCCCCACCACCCTCACCAATACCATCCTCTCCACCAGCCCAATCTCCATCTCTTTGGGCACCTTATCTTCATCGAAGTAGTAGCCACGCCCTGGTAGCCACGCCCTGGTAGCAAGATGGAGGCCCTCTCACCGATGGGTGAGACCGTCATGGACACGTCGGTGCTTGCGAGCCCGCAGTCCTCCCATCTCATGATGGGTATGGGTGAGGAGTCTATGGAAACAATGACCATGTCACCCAAGGCTCCAGAGACTCAAGAGGTAATAGTTAGTTTCCTGGGGGGTGTTTCACAAAGATCCTAAGTAGAACTTAGCCCTTAAGTTGGACTTAAACATTATGGAGAGCCATTTGTTGCCTTAAAATAAATATATTAAAAAGTGAAAACTCAAGTATTTTAGATTTTTTATAAATTCAACATCAAGAACATGAAATCCCTGTAGGTAATAGAAAATATTAATGATTTGAATCAACATTTTATGCCGTTTAAAATAATTTTTACAAAATATTTTCATAGATGCTGAGGGCTTTCCATAATTGTTAAGTCCAACTTAGAGATAAGTTCAACTTAGGATCTTTGTGAAACACCCCCCTGTGGTTGTACGGCACATTATCTGGTGATTGTTGCTCCATCGTTGATTCCCCACACTTACCAACTACAATTTTGGCACAAAAGACAAATTAGATTGACTTCAATAAAGAATTGAACAAATCACACAAAGTGCAAGAGCACAGAGTCAAGAATTATACGGTAGTAAAATATCTGGATGAAATACTGCTGCCCCCATTTGTGAATAGGGAACACATTTGTGATAGCCACTGCTCACTTTTTGTTGCAGTACAGAACATGGTTTGTGAAATGGTTCAACAAAATGAAATCATTCATTGAACTTTTCAAATTGGAAACTATGTATATGGTAGAAATTCCATTGCTTATTACAGTTACAGGTTTTAAATTAGTAAATCTTTCCTACGATACTGGTATCAATACTTGTTATTGACTTTTAATTGATATTCCCTGCACTAGGTAAGCAATGAGAGGCTACAGCAGATACCTGCCCCCGTCTTGTCAACAGATGGCACCCTTCACGGTCTTAACACATCGTTTGCTGGAAGCCTCTCGAATCTGATGCTACCGGGAATCTCGAACCCAGCCGCAGGTACCACCTCCTTCTTCCTCAACGCGACAAGTCCTACAACAGTGGCAGCGTCAGGGCCGTTCTTACTAAACCAGTCCAACCTGACAACGGCTACTGCTGGTGCACCGCAGCTCCTGATGAGCGGAAGTGCAGGAGTGCAACCCAATACAACGTTCTTCTTTAACACCAACCCAGGGGGTGGCAACATGCAGACTTTCTTGCTGAATCCAAACATGGCTGCTCACGGAACGCCCTTGATGGTGCAGAATCCGCAGACTAATACTGCCTTCTTTGTGAACCCAGGAATGTTGAATACAAGTCAAAGCACGTTACTTCTAACACATCCTGGCTTGACAGGGTCGAATGGCGCACTCATGCTGACCGCAAACCAAGGAGCCGCGGCCATGCAACAGCTACAGCCGCAGGTCCAGCCCGTGGTGACCCAGGCACTGGCAGAAAAACTAATGGACGCTGCTTCGGTAAGCGAAGCCCAACAGCAATTGCAACAACAGACACAACAGCAAATACAACAACAGCAATTGCAACAGCAAATACAACAAACGCAACAACAACTACAACAACATACTAATGACGCAAGTAGTACTTTTCAATTTCGGACGTTGCAATTACCCTTGGGGACATTACCCGGGGGTTTATTACAGACCGATGGAGCGCAGAATTTGATCTTGCAACCGAGGGTGGAGCCAGCAGACAGTGATACTTCTTCCGTCTCAGAGTTGTCTCAGGGAATCGTGGAGGAGAACTCAATAACTGAAAACCTCAGGGAAAACAAAGACAGTAAGTCGTTTTTCTTGTTTTTGTTTGTATTTTTGTTGTTTGATGGATAACTATTCTCTATTCAAAATCCTACTTCGCAATTGACTAACACTCAGATTCTGATCAGTATCCCATGTCTCTCTATACGCACTGTTTTCAGATTTGTTCCTGAGACCTGTCACAGAGGGCAGTGTTTTATTTTCAGTTCTTCACACTAGCATGCAGTTAATAACTGAATTATTCATACCCCTTGTAAATTTGATTTTTGATTTTTTTTCTTTCTTTTCTTTTCTTTTTCTTTCTTTTCTTTTCTTTTTCTTTTCGTAATACAAGGATTGAAGGTGGATTGGTTGAATTGGTGTCTTTGTTGAATACTATTAGATGTAGAGTAAGCTTCAATATGTCACATTCTCATCAAACATAAACGGGGACAAATCAATTATTCACATACTTATAAAGTTAAAAAACTTGGTAATGGCATGAATAATTTAGTTGTCAACATGAAGGTCTACATTTGTCTGATATTTTGCTGTTCATTACCAATATACATCCCATAGTAGTGACATCAACCAGTATGAATAGTGTACAAATATTTGAAGATTGCAATACAAATATGAACCCCAAACATCTACGACTGTAAAATCATTTGTCTAAACTTTGCAGAAAGCTCTAAGTTTATACACAGGGACAAACAATCAGAGATATTAAATCAATGCAAATTTCATCGTTGATCACAATTAGCATCACCGTCCAGCTGGCTGCGGCGACCAATATAAATGTCTTCACCATTCTGCAGCAATGTTACTCAATTACAGCTAATTGCTTCTAATGAAATATGATCGGTTGAGCAAGTATGCCAGATGCATATTGCATCTTGGTGCATGTATCATCCGTGGGTGGCGGGTGTATTTAGATTCAGGAGTACAACTAGCTACTGGGAGAGGGGTGAAGTCACCAAGTAAACCTATTTTTAAAAAAACCACAAGCATTTTAATGGTTGTGTGAGTATAGATGATACCACATTGATATTTGATAGGCTGCTATCAGAAAACAAACTGAATTTCATGAGTTGTTCTAGCAAGACCTTCATAAAAGAAACTGACATCCTGAAAATGACCCCTAATGATACAGTTAGTATGATGCCTTGCCTTAACAAATGGCATTGAGTAACCTTGAATGAAATAACTATGGCTGGAGTCCGAAAATGTTTGTATTTAAACACCAGAATCAAATATTTTCTATGCAACTGCATATGTTATTCGAGTTGAGGGAGTTGCCTTTATGTACTGAATGGAACATCTTTGATCAGAAATACTTCATGATTCATGAACATACTCCCACATGAGTACAGAAATGTCCCTTTCACCCCATGGAAAGACCGAGGATGGATACATCTTGGGGTGTCTATAGGTCTGTTTCCATCAGCTCAAGATTGCCAAATATCCCGCTAGCCCAAATAAAAAAAAAAACATGTTTAGCGTCCTGTTTTTTTAAAAAATAGGAAGGAGGAGGCCCTTTTTATTTTTTATTTTTTATTTCAAAATGGCCGCTCAAAATGGCCGCTCGGTACATTTTCCCTGACAGTCGGGGCTATTTTTTTTCAAGATGGCCGCCGACAATTTTTTTTTTTTAAATCAGCCATTTTAGCAGTGTTTTTCATGTTGTTTTTCTTTCAAAAAAAAAATTTCAAAAAAAAATTTCAAAAAAAAAAATTGTTTAAAAATTTCAAAAATAAAAAAAAATAAAAAATAGGAGGCGGCCCCCAAAAAGGAAGCAGACGGGGACGCTAAACATGTATATTTTTTTTAATGGCCCTATGTGAACTATCCCGATCGCAAATTATCCAGTTAATTTGCGTCTTCATCAGACCAAAGTTACAATTAGCGGGATATTTGGTCAATAAAATCATCCAAAGATATCTTGGGCTAGTTTGCAAAATATCCCTCTATTTGTCCGGTGCGTCTTAACCAGCCCGAAGACTCGCACTATGCGCAAACGCTGAGCAAAATATCTCAATTTCTCGAGCTCGAGTTTCAAGTTTCGAGGTCAAGCTGATGAAGACGCAATTTGTAACTTCAGGATTATTTCGCAAATATGGGTTGTTTGGCAATCTCAAGCTGATGATGACAGGCCTTTTCTGTAATTAAAACCAACCCACTTTCTTACCCCTCCCAGCTCAGTACAATAGAGCCCAGAAGAGCACATTCCATGCTTGGTGTCCTATGGGGTAATGAAGGTTCCCCCCTCCCTCCATAGATAAACAAAGTCACCCTGAGTGGTGATGATGGTCTAAGCAGATGCTCCATGGATGCATTCTCCTGGGCCTGGGTCGGTCTGTCGCCGTGGCGATGGTCAGTTATTATCCACGCAGCGGATACCACTGAACCTCGGTCACGTTCGTTCGTAGAGTGATGGAGGGATGGGGAGATGAGGAGAGGGAAGGAGAGATAAGGGGAGGGAGAGATAGAGAGAAGGAGAGAGAGAGAGAGATGGAGAGGTTGGGAGAGAGAAAGAGTGGAAAAGATAGAAAGAAAATGAGTGGTGAGCATTAAAATGATTCATGTTGAAACTATCCTGTAGTCTGTAGGGGTATGACATAAAGGATAACAAGTGATTTTGAAATTGATAATTATGAACAAGAAAAAATAAGTTCTCGATGATTAAAATGTAATTGAGATGAATTAGAAATGAATACCATTGAATGTACTTGTTTGTACAGATAGTGATCATGGTATTTTACATATTTCGTATATATATGTAATTTGAACTCTTATAAAATGCATATCACATATAGCTGCATATAATTGATGAACGAAAAATGAAACTGTTGAACTTGATACAAAGTAGGCCATCGGTTAAATGTAGGTAAGCTCATACAGAGCTTTGTCCTGAAAACCTTAATTAATACGATTGTTCTACGACCATCCTTGACTGTTCACTGACATTCATGGAGCGGACAAAACTCACCAGGGGTCTGCTAATATAGGGCTGATGAGGACTTGAGGGTGGAGAGTTGTTAGGCAAGGATGGGAGAAGGGGGGGGGAAGATAAGTAATACTGTCAAATTCAGGATGGGTAGCTGCCTTGTGTACATGTAGTCTTATAATGCAACTTTGAGATGGAGCGATTGCTCTGTTATTATAAAAAAAGAATACTTTATCTCTTATTTTAAGGCATGAGTGAGGCAATTGTCATAGTTGGTGTCTTGATATCAGCTGTGTGGATGAGAGAGAGAGAGAGAGAGAGAGTGAGTAAGAGAGGGAGAGGAGGGGGGAGGGAGAGAGAGAGAGAGAGAGAGAGAGGGAGAGAAAGAGAGACAAGGGGGGAGGGGCAGTTAGAAGGAAAGGTAGTGTTACTGAACCCCCCCCCCCCCTATTCTGAGGGTATCATGCTGTGACTGCTACTTACCTAGTATTCAATAGTCTACCTGAAAATACCATTATGTATCATTATCATAGCAACTTCAATGACACCATCATCAATTACCGGTATCATTAACACCATAAAAATCACTGTCTTCACCACCACAATCATGGTCATCATCATCTTCAGTCTTCTTATTCATATTACTGTAGCTATCGCCATAATACTGTTATTTCCCATAATTTATTACCAATAACTTATTTCAGAGTTATTATTATGTGTAGCCATTATGACCTTTATCAGTATCACCATCATATCAAGCAGTTGTAAAAGACTATAACACCTGAACGATATTCAATTAATCATACTCAAAACTGTTCCCATAATCTAGGGTGAGTTAGATGACAATTCAAGCAGGTCAGTACTGGACCGTCCACATGCTCAGGACACACAGTTGACCGCACCCTACACCACAAGCTAACAAGACTAGCTCCGACCAAACACGCTTCAGTTTTTATTAATAGCTACATTAATGACCCGCCAAACACTTGCCAATTAAAATTTCTGCGCTGGTTGTCCAACGATGCCTGACACATGGGGTGGCACTGTGCTGTGCCTCCCTGCCACGAGCAACACCAACAGTGTATCTCGGGATGGTTTAATGACAGGCCTGGGGGGTGTTTCACAAAGATCCTAAGTCAAACTTAACTCTAAATTGGACTTAACAATTATGAAAAGCTGTTAGCATCTATGAAAGTATTTTGTAAAATTTATTTTAAAAGGCATAAAATGTTGATTCAAATTATTCATATTTTTTTTAAAATTATCAAGTAGATTTCATGTTCTTGATGTGGAATTTATAAAAAAAAGTCTAAAATACTTGATATATCACTTTTGAATATATTTCATTATTAGGCTACAAATGGCTCTCCATAATTTGTAAGTCCAACTTGAGAGTTAAGTTCGACTACGGATCTTTGTGAAACACACCCCCCTGGTGTGTTACCCCAATCGCTGTTACGTTAGGGCTAATCAGCGGGCCGTGTGTGACCATCAATCATTATTCTTTCCTGACAGCGTTTACCCCCTTCACGTAACAACTCTCGCTCCGATCCATCATATCACAGGAGAATGATGTGAGAAAGTGTGTGGAATCTGACCTTGAAGTCGCTCTACGGAATGAAGAACGAAAATGTAATCAACACATAGAGAGAGAGAGTTGGTAGAGAAATCTCCCTCTCTCTCTCTCTCTCTCTCTAAACGAAGTAAATTAGCAGATGGATTATAAGTGTAGGTCAAAGTTGACCACAGAACTTCGCCATCTTCCCAACTTTCTCTCTTCTAAGGGGATTGAAAAGTACTTGACCTTGAGGTATTTGCACTGGTTATTAATGACAAATCATCATTTAGTATTTGCATTTCCTATTAGAAATCAAGCTCAGTGGTATGGGAGCAGTTATCTGTACCCTTGCCCAAGAATTAGAGGTCATCAGCTTCTATCTCATCTGCACACCTTTGGATTCCTTGAACATGATAAGAAATCACTTTCTCATTGTTTCCAATACTGATCTCCAATGCTCAACTGTTTAAATGCGCTGAAGACGCCTGAATGCATTTGAAGTTTAGTCCATTGAAACCTTTTGATAATCAAATCGTCTCAGGCTTCCTGTATTAATAGTTTTAATTCTAAATTGAATAAAAATGTGTGTTCCAATAAATAAAGCCTCTATTCAATTGCACAGGACCCTTAATTCATTCAAAACTGCAGCTCCCCTAATTTTCTTTTGTAGCACTCCTACTTAAAAATCTAACCAAGGAAAAAATATTTAAACAATTTTGGGGGCTACTTTGCAACCTTGCCTGCTTGAAAATAACACTATTTAATTTGTTTTGCATTGAACCCAATGTAAAGTTTTGGGGGCTCTTTTTGGCATTTTGGGTGCTTATTCGCCCCGAGCCCCAGTGTATTTAATCCCTGAATCTAACCATGAGCATGCATTCATGATTTCACTATCAGTATCATCAGTCTTCCAGGACTGACATAATGTTACAAAGTTTTAAGTGTAGACTAGGTCATTCGAGGTGTAAGGTGTTGACATGCTTGACCGGGCTAATTACGAGAGGTCACTCATTAACGGTTGACCCGTCCCACCTATTAATCCACCCCATGCATCATTGACGTCACCATTTAGACAACGTGTGATGGGATGGATGGACACTTCAACTGGCTGGCTACGCACCTCGGGGTCAAGCAGAGAGACTGGGCATTAATTGACCAACTGTGATGACATGGGTCCGACGAGTCAAGTTTGCATCATTTGCTGGTCAATTGTATCGTATCTGTGCCAGTTACGCATCAAGGGTTAATTAGTCTTCTGTTAACAAAGAAAGTAATAGAGAGGGCAGATGACATGCAGAGGTTACCATGCGACCTGATATACTTTTTAAAGTACTGTGAGTGTGCCCTGCATTGCTTTCACAAGAAGTAGAGTACATTCTGTGACATGCAGTCAGTTTTACTCTGGGTCTCCGCGTAATATCCTTTTTAAAAGATTACAGGTGTATGCAGGGCTTGAACTTGTGACCTTCCAATCCAGTGTCAGTTACTCCTTCCAGTTGAACCATACCACACCAGCAATCAGAAAAAACATACATGAACATAGTTACGCAACAAACAGTCATGCAATTTGTCATGGATAGTGACAGCTCTTAGGCAAAGACACTCTCATCCCGTGCAGGTCTCCAATTTCTAGTGGGATGTGTATATATATATATCTCTCTATATAAATCGAGGTCATAACGTGTAGTCATGATGGTATGCTCTTATAGTTGATGGAACTGGTTGTTTGGACCCTGATCAATACAGTCTTGAGTCATGACCCACCAAAATGGGTTCACATCTCAGGAAGATAAGAAGTGAAGAATCATCAAAGTCAGACAGAAAAGCTCTCTAATGAGAACAGTAGTCTTTGAAACTGTATCAACAATTCAGGTCTGACACCAAGCGAGTATAGTAGGCTGGAGCCCATTGGTCAGGCGTAAATTTCAATTATCTCGTCCCTTGAATAGGACTTGAAGCTTGCACATGTCTGCTGAAGGCTTGAATATTCTTAGAAGTGTGCTCTCTCTCTCTCTCTCTCTCTCTCTCTCTCTCTCTTTCTCTCTCTCTCTCTCTCTCTCTTTCTCTCTCTCTTTCTCTCTCTCTCTTTCTTTCTCTCTCTTTCTTTCTCTCTCTCTCTCTTTCTCTCTCTAACTCTCTCTTTCCCACTTCCTCTCTCTTTCTCACTTCCTCCCTCCCTCTCACTTCCTCCCTCCCTCCCACTCTCAATTTCTCTCTCTTTCTATCTCTTTCTATCTCTTTCTATCTCTTCCTCCCTCCCCTCTCTTTCTTGCTATCTCTTTCTCCACCTCTCTCTCTCTTCCGCCCTCCCCTCTCACTTTCTCACTGTCGATCTTTCTTTCTCTCTTCTCTATCTCTCCCCTACCCTCCCTACCCTCTGTCAAGTGAACTTTAAAACCCCAAAAGGAGTAATTAAAATATCTTGTCTGCAGGCTGATCATTATTAATGGCTGAGATGCCTGGGTATTATGTTACACTTAGCGGGAAAGTGATTTGATTGTTAATGTAACAACATGAATCATGATCAAATACTCCAGTACCTGGTACTGCAGATGATACTGCATTGGTTCAACAGATGTAACAATAGACCTCGCTTTGTTCATGAGCACCATTCTGTCTTTACCTAGACACATACCCAAAGATAATTAATTCAGTAAACTGGGTCACTCTCTTCCTAATTTATCTTCCTAATTTTATCTTCCAAATTCAAACTTGCACTATTTGCTACCATTCTCATTGTCATTTCATTTGTTCATTTATTTCCATATCCATAAAAACAAAAGATCATTACAACAATATACATTATATAAAAAATTACATGCAATCATACAAGTTAAACAGTATCAAAGATACCAAATTTACTAGTCGGAAATGAGAAAAGGGGAACTAAAATAAGGCCAAAGGGCCTTGTAAAATAAGTTCCCTAAAAGTATAAATTATCATTTGGTTTTTCAACTTATTCTGTTACTGAAAGACAAGTAAACAAATTTAAAAACAAGCAGTGGATAAAAAACAAAACAAAACAAAAAACAACAGAAAAACAAAAAAGCCAGAGGAGCAGCAAAGTCTAAAATATGGTTATGTTTTATGTCAGTATTTGGACAAGTAATACATTTTCAGATATTTTTTGAACAATCTTTGGTCATTGAGGCATATATTCATGGACCTGAAATTAGCATCAATCAATTTTTGACAGGCCCTTATTTAAAGTACTGTAAGTCTGTACATTTGTATGTTTGGAGCCAGAAGGGTGGTAACTCTGTTAAATGGTTTACTTGACTACCTCCTCGGCTCCAAACAGACGTCTTTACGAGTCGGACAACTTCTGCAAGATCTATAAAAAGCTGCCCAGCAGCGTAACACAAGTATTTTGATGAGGAAATGACCAGTCGTCATTTAGTGCTGTATTGTAGAACTATTCTCAGTGGGGATAGTAACATCTCATCACTTCATTACTCCCTGAAGAAGAAGAATAAAAGATAACCTCTCCAGCTGGTCCGCCTAGATGTATCCACGGCGATGAGATGCTGAGACTGGATTGCATCCCAGCAGCATCATCACCAGGGTCAGTTTTAGTTTTAGTCTCAGTCATAGGATATGTAATATTATATGGAAAAAAGTGCAAACTGCACAAAAATGAGGTTGAAATTGCATGACTCTGAAATAGTACTCTGCATTTGCTATATCAATTGTTGAAATAAAATGGTTCAATTCAATTGATTGATTTGCAGATCTAACATTAAAACATCTTGGCTAAAGGGATCAAAAGATTCAGATGATTTCTTGTGCTGTCCTCTTGGAGTTGATTATTTTATCTCCATTAGCTTGGTACAGGGGCAGTTACCAAAATATAATTTTAATGGTTATATTGTGATTGTATTTGTTTTTTTGTACCTCACTGGCAAACTAGGGCAAATTTTTCGATATTTCTTGTGGTTATTGATAAAATGACATGTTAACCATGGTATACAAATGACATTGAGGAGGAACCTAGACTGAAGTTGGTTATGTTTGGGCTCGCAGACTAAGCATTTCATGTTCAAAGGCCATGTAATAGGGTAATTAATAGCGGTCATCATGTTACTTTGAAATGGGAGAGTAGGAGGATAGGGGGGGGGGGCAGAGATCACATGGTGGTAGAGAAGGGCAAGGCAACATGAATAGAATTGAGATGAATTCCGTAAGACAAAAAGCTTTTATGATATTTTCTATTCTTAGAATATGCTAGTTAGTGCATAATTATCTCTTTATAGTTTTCTATATATGTAGATTAAAGACTATAAAAGATAAGTATTTGAAGACAAGTATAGAAAATATTTTCTTAGATTTCATTAGGAAGTGGAGAGAAAGGTAGAAATGGAGGGTGGAGGAAGAGAAAGAGGAGATGGAGGAGAGGGATAGAGAGAGAGAGAGAGAGGGAGAGAGAGAGAGAGAAAGAGAGTCATAGACAATTAAGATAGTGCTTGATTAGTCTGTGTATGATAAAGACTATTAAGTTTCTCCTTGCATCCCCATGTAAGATGGATGTAAGGCAGAAGGTGTTGATGAAAAGGATAGGGGGAGAGATAGAAGGAGAGAGAGAAAGAGAAGGGATGGGTCATTGTCAAGAGTATCTCTTTGCATCCCTACATAAGATGGATGTATGGCAGAAGAAGACGGTGAGGAGAGGAGAAGAGAGAAAGAGAGAGACATGGAGAAACAGAGAGAGTAAATATCTTCAGTTAGGGTGTCAATGTATCTATTTACATCTCTACATGAGATGGATATAGGGCATGAGGGTAAGGATAAAGAGGGGGTAGAGTGTGTGTGGGTGTGTGTGTGAGAGAGAGAGAGAGGGGGAGGGGGAGGATGGAGAGGAGAGAAGGGGGAGTGGTAGATGGATGCATTCCAGTAACTAACCAGTGGTAATCTGAGGGTTGGTAGCTGGAGAATGGAATGCATCACTGGTGGTGGTGGTTGGTATCTCTCCATGTGCTCGTCAGGAGACAGGATGGGTGGATCGTAAGTCTGTTACATTTATTCTATTCTTTTTATTGCTCTTTATTTGTCCTTATGCTATACTTTTGTCTTCTGAGTGCATCAATTCGTCACCGTTTTCACGAAGTGGTCTCGTGGCCAAAATCGTTGAAATTTTCAATTTCGAGTTTTGACCGTTTTTGAGCAATGTATATAAATGTCTACAACTTCAGTAATTTTCAGAGTCTAATCTTGCTTAATTACGTCATACGTGACGTCACGAAACGTATCACAAGCGGTACAACTGGCAAACACCGTTTTCACGAAGTGCGCTCTTACGCGCAAATGTAGTCTGCTATTGATAATCGTACACGAACCGGCTCCGCGAAGCCTTTGTGAAGTTTGTCACAGATGCCGGTGCTTCTGGCGGAATTGTTAGAGGAATCTGACAGCCCTAGGTAATTATTTTCACTTATTTTAAAACAATGTTATGCATCGTTCAATAATATCGTCTGTAGCAGTATAAACAAACTCATATTCTGAACGGATATCAAGTTACGAAATGGCGAGATAGGTCATTACGGTCCCACGCACTGTTTTCTGCGTGAGTTGTATTGTCGGTCTACTAGTATGCAGATATCATCTAGTAGTACGTAGTACTCGCCTACTAATACTAGTACTATCAACAGAGTGCTACTAAGTATTAAGTAACACAGTATCTTAGATAAGCTTGAACATGTATAAGTACAGGAGCAGTTACATGCAGTAACAACAATGTCACGAGTCAAAAGGCGAATTCGCTGAAGAGTGAAGCCCAGGCCAGGAGATATCATTAATAATAATTTTACATTAGTCTAACTATGTTAACTGATTAAGCAGTACCAGCCCAAGCCTCCAAGGCAAGGCCCAATTAGCCAAGGGCACATTTTGGTTAAAATTCAATGTCAATGTTGATATGACAATGCCAAATCATAAAATGGCAATTGCGACGTAGGAGTTGAGTCTAGGCTTGAGCGCGAGCCTGGAGTCTAGATCTAAAACTACGTTAGTACTTAAGTACTCCTAGTACTAGATTTAAATATTAAATGACCCCCTCGTAAGCTCTTTCCATGTTCATGTTATAAATACGAGACTGAGACTTGAATAGTAAAGCCAGGTATGCTTGAATGAATAAACAATTTTGTGCTTGCTAATTATTTAAAGGGAAATCCAATCATGAGAATTGAGATGAAGTAGCTTAATTTCAGCAAATACAGAAAAATGAAGCAAATACATTTCATGTTTCTTCCCGGTTTTACCAGTAGAATAGCCGGCTGAGAGGACCATCACTAGCACTCCCAGTGGCTGATGTCTAAGTAGGAGTTTGACGTGGAGAGCTTTTAGCATGTTGTTGAGGTACTAATGGATGGGGGGAGGGGGGGGGGTCAACCTAGCATACGCTGGAGCGGCTATACACTCGGCTTTATGCTCATAAACGCATGCCTGCTCTTAATTAATTTGCTTTAAAGACAAAGATAAAGCTGATGGTATGGGAAGACGTCCACTACAAATTCCTCCCTCTTTATTGTGCATGATAATTTCATTTTGCCACCAAAGTTGTGGTTGAGCTACTTAAGGTGTACCATTTGCCTTGGACTTAGAGGATGACAGGCTTTTTGTTTTGTTGGGGGGGGGGGGGGTTGCTTATAATAATAGTACTAGTGGCTTCTGGTATAGCGCACTTGTCTGTCACGTTGTGAGGGGGGGGGGGGGGGAGTTAGCACTAATTTGGGTTGTTTCATCCCATGTTTGCAAGACTAAGACTTAAATATTCAAGGTCTTCTTAATTGCTTTAGATAATGATGTGCTTACTAATAAGTTAAAGGGATATCCAACCGTGAGATGAAGTGGCTTGTTTGAACAAATGCAAAAAAATTAAACAAATACTTTTCATATTTTTTCATAGTTTACCAGTAGAATAGACAGCTGGGATACGCAAGAGATGAGGGACCACTAGCACCCCCAGTGGTTGATGTCCATGTAGGAGTTTGTGCAGCTGATGTGGAGAGCTTTTAGCAAATTGACAAGGTATGTGTGGTAAGGAAATTAGCTCCAAAAGAAAAGTTATAGATTGGGAGTTGGGCTGGCGAGGGGGAGGGGGTCAATCTTTAGCAAACAAATGAACTATTTTCATTAACATAACAATGATCCATGGACAAAACTGTGCTGGGAAATAATTTGCTAAATGTGCGCAAAGTGGTGGGGGTGCTAGGAGGGCCCTCCAAAGATGACGGGTTCCCAAACACTCAATTTTTTTTCATAAATGCATGACTGATCTTGCTTTGAAAGGTTTTAGGCAGTTGATGGTATTGTAAGGCATCAAACACAAGTTCCTCGCTCTTTAATGTGCGTGACAGACATTCATTTTGCCAACATGTCATGTTTGAGCTACTTATGGTGTATCAACTTACAAGATGACAGGCTTCATCTTATATTTTGTATTTTTCTTATTGTCTTTTTTTTCATAGGGGGAAGGGGGTGAAGAAGGAGAGTTAACACTAATTTGTGTTGTTTCATCACAGAAAAAATAAAATAATATGCATTAACCTGATGCCTGTAATTTTTTTAAGAGATGCGATTTTAAAATCATATCATCCCAGTATAGCTTCCTATACGAGCTGTGTTGGGGGTTTTCTGCATCCATCATGAGTTATCAAATATATTCTCCTTTTAACCCAGCATCTTCACCCTCTGCCCTTGAACTGATTACGTTTCCAATACCACGGTTTGGAGGTCAGACCAAACAACTGACAGACCGACCGACTGAATAGCTAAGTCCCCTCAGTCATCAAAGGTAAGTTTTAACCTAATTTGTTACATTTTATATTGTTTATATATGAAATATTTTTATAATTTTGACTGGCTTTAAAGGTACTATGTCCCATTTGCAGGCCAAAAAATTGAAAAGTTAAATTCCAACTGCATTTGAAAGATAATACTAATTTAGAACTTCCCTAAAAAAGGTGGGGCTTGAAAATGTCTTCAAGTGGGAAAATAACGACTATTAGTTGTCAAATCGACTTTAGGGCTATAGAGCCCGAAAGTAATAGTCTTGATTTTCAGATCATTGTACCAAATGGTCATACGTTTTATGCTGCGCAAAGATTCAATCAGTTTAATCTTGGCCATCACAAGAAGTGGGTTATTGATGTAGACAAATGCTCATGTACCCTTTACAACTCTTTTCATGTATGTTATTACCAAAGAAGAAAAAAAGCCAGTCAGTCACTCAATAGTGTCTGACAGTGAAGTCTAGCAAGTAAACGGGTTTCCTTGCATAATTTGAATATGAGGACACTGCTAACGTTTAAATTTCACAGATAGGACATACATGACATATTCATAATTCCTGCAATGTTCTACAGAATTTGAGGTTGGCTGCAAAAGGGACATAGTACCTTTAATGGGAATATGAAACTATATTGCCCAAATATAATCATATTAGCCGGGTCGAAGACGAGGGCAATATGGTTATGTTGAGGGCAATATTGTCTCATATCAACCAAAATGTGAGCCAGTCAATGTTATTATTATCAATTATCCTCTTCTTATATTTCAAGTATCACTTATACATTTATCATGTACAAGTACCCAGATGTGAAACGTATGGTAATATGCTCTTATATTACCCGCTGCTACATCACGCGTGTCTATGTGAGATAATTAAATAATAATGAATGATATTATACGCTTGACTAACTTTGAATATTGATCCTTATTGAGTGGTCTTTCTGAAAGTTGATATAATAAAGTTTCTTTCAATCTGGCAGACAAGTACATGCAAGTGCATTCATTTTTACTTACTGGGTTTATAACATTCATCACAAATTTGCTGATAACCTGCAGATTTTATATCTTCTTTAGATATGAACATATCAATTCAATGATTGACATCAAACCCAGTAATACATATGGAACCCTATCATATCATCTTCAGTGGTTGATAAATACTGTATAGATGTCCTCTACATTTTTTATTGAAATGGAATACAATAGTACCATACAGACCATGGAGTATGCTGTCACAATTTGTTTAAACAATATACCAATCCTCCCAACCTAAAAGTGTTGAACACAGGTAAGCCATTCATATTTGTAAAATAGGAGTTATACCACTCTGATTTCCTACCAGGAATTTAGTGCCACAATGTCACAAATTGCATTCTAAGTGAATAAATGGTGCAAAAGTATTTATAAAACAATTGCAAATCTGCTTTTCTACTCTGTGCATGCTTTGCTTTTTTTCTGTTAAAAGTAGACCTTAAATTCATATTCTGATTTTCATTTATAGTTACTGTATATTTCAAAATATCAATTTAGGACAGAGTAAAACCACTTTTTATTTAATACCTGTTTCTAGGTTTCATTCCTGTTTTATGAAATAAAATTACTATGTCTTCTCTACTTATCATTGAACCGAGTTATTGTTAACTTGATTGTAACAATCTTTTGTCAATTACCTCTTAGGATGGACAAAAATACAGAAGTTATTGTTAGGTGGGATCGTGATGGAGAGATCAATTGTGGCAAGAAACGAGATCTTCGATATAACGGAGGGCTTATGGTGGGTTCAAGAGTTACTATGAGCTAGATGGATGTGGACTGGACGGGGACTGCAACGCTGACAGGAGACTCTGACTCCGAATGTGCCTCCATTTAGAGGTTTTGTGTTCTAGTGGATAAGTAGTTGGACTGTGGATCACAGGATCCATGGTTCAAGTCCCGCCACAGCAGTAATGTCTTTTGGCAAGATATTAATCTACATTTGCCACTCTGCTGTGAGCACCAAAAGCGGCTGCCTAGCAGAGCCAGGGTAATAGTTGGAGCGCCTTGAGCATATTGTTATTATTATTTTGACAGTGACAACCTCCCTCCTTCCTCACTAAGAACAGCACAGACTAAGGTCATCCATCATATGAAAGTTGCATGTAAGAAGTTTTAATCCCATAAACTTACAGTGTTGTATGTTTTTTAGAAGGATTTGGCATGTAGGACTAATATTAATTGCTAATAGTTTATATTTCAAAGGGCAATCCAACCTTTGTAAAAAGTTGATTTATGTTAAAGCAGAAAAAAATGAGTGTAATAGACTGGTGAAAGTTTGAAAGAAATCAGACATAGAATAAGAAATAATGTTTGAAAAGTTAGATTACAACATCTATATAAATCTCAGATCTGCAATTTTATGAGGCAACAGGGACATATGCAGCTGACAACTTTGTATGTCATACACAAAAAATATAAATAATTAATGATTTTCTTTTAAGCTCCTCTTCCATTGTGGCAGTACTCAAACTATATTGTAACCCTCCCTCCCCCTAATCAGTGGCCTTGTGAATTTGCATTTCAGAATTTTCCAAACATGATTCATTACACCGGAGTGTTGGCTCAGTCAGTAGAGCGTCCGCCTCACAACCGGGAGGTCGTGGGTTCGAATCCCGGCCGCGTCATACCAAAAGACGTTAAAAGATGGGAGTTGTTGCTACCTTGTTTGGCGTTCAACAATAAGGGATAGAGCAATGTCGATCTGGCGCTCAGCGGCTGCCGGGCTCACGATCAATTGGGCAAAAAGAATTTCCGTTTCGGTTTAATAAAATTTGGAGTGAACTATTAGGCTATTATTATTATTATTATTATTATTATTATTATTATGATTTATCAATTTTTAATGATTGTATATGTAATTGTGAAATGAACTGTACAAAAACGATTCCAGTTATATTGCAAAGAAATAAATTCAGTCATTACCATGATGAAAGTGTTCATCTTAAGATTTGATTGCTTTGTGCTATTCAACGTTTATCCTTGTTGAGTTTGATTTTTTTATGGAAGAAATGTGTCTGAGAGAGTAATGTACTATAGAATGATGACTTATGTGGCAAGAAGATACGGCAGCAGAAGCGTTACAAACGATTATGAGATGTGTTAAATGAAGAAAGAAATTGAGAGCCAAAGAAAGAGAGAGAGGTAGAGGGAATGTTCAAGTTTGCATGAGAGAGCTAGAGAGAGAGAAAGAACTGAGAAGCAATTGAGTGCTAACAAAAAGTATACAAATATACTTTTGATCATTGACAAAAATATTCAATCAAACTTAATTACATATGAAGCAGAACATGATTCCAGAGTGATGTGATTGTGAAGAGACAGAATCAACTAGGTATGACGAATGCAGTTGTATAGGGGGGGGGGGAGGGGGTTCATATTTGACAGTATGGATGGTTTTTTTCTGGATCCCGGTCCCAAAAAGGAATTGTCTGTGAACACAATTTGTTGATAATAATAATAATATCAATAGGAATGATTGCAATAATTATAATAATCCTAAGATCACTATAATTTATTCTTAATATTATCATTATTATGTCATTTCCTTCATCATTTGTTAGTAAAGTAGAATTTGAGAAGTAATGTGAAAAGTAATTATGTGACCCTGTAAAAGTAGAAACATTTGCAGTAAAGCAAGGGGGAAAGACGTTTTGAGTGTCCCTCGAATAGGATGTAAAGCTAAGTTCACATACTTTATTAGAAGTTAGTTTTTCAACATGGGTTTACATCATATTCTCCCTCATATAACAAAAAGAGGAGTTGAAAGACACACCTTTCGTCCATTTGTCCATTTTGGGACTCAAGAGGGCGACAAACATAATTAAACAACTTAAAATTATAATAACTCATTAATGTGTAAGAATTTAGCTTGTGAAAAAATATATGTTGTTTAAAGGGTCATACTACTTCATCTTATGAAAGGAAACAAAACTCCTAGATGGTATTTACGAGATAGTTCATGAAACTCATATAGCCTGCTGTCGAATAGCGCACTTCGTGAAAACGGAAAAGGCGAGACCTCTCACACAAAAACCGGTCGCGCACTCCTCTAGACCACTTCGTGAAAACGACGCGTATGTTGAATGCGCATATTTTCGTTTTCACGAACCGATCCCACAGTTTGTTACAATAGCCCCACTTGATTATATATTTTTTGTAAACAAAATATATATGAGCAGAATCGTTAGAATCTGTACTATGTGGTTGTCAAAGGAAATCCTTGAAGATGTACGTTAACCCCCGTTTTAATAACATGAAATGTTAAAATGCGTTTATCTCGAAATTCACTTTTGTCGCTGCGCGGGCCACGAGACCACTTCGTGAAAACGGTGACGAATTGATTGGGCAGAGATACCATTACGGTTTGATTAAGTTTGCTCTCTTCTTCCCTGGCCGCCATCTTTTGCAACCAAAATATTGCTACAATTTTTTGTATTTTTTTTTAAATTTTTCATTCTAATTTTTTAATCACCATGATTATATTGCATTATTGTTATATTTCTTGAAAGTGCTGAATAAATAATAAATAAATAAAATAAATAAGTTGCTTTCATTGATCAATCTTGGGTCATTTTCTTGAACCCTGTCACCTCTTACCGTAAAATTTTACCCCAAATTTTACTTAGTTAACAATTTATCGTCTCCTACTTCTATTCTAAAGTGATGTACATGTACAGTATTGCTTTGAATGAAGTAGACACCCTAACACCAAGTCAAACCAAATTCTATGGAATGATACATGCAGTCATCATGTGAGGTGTGTGAGAGTGTTTACTTTGTTTCAAGCAATACTGTACATTACCATGTTAGAAATGAAATACTTATTTTCAACGATGAAATCCAGGCTCTATATAGTTCCAGTTAAATTTCAGTCATAATTGGACATTGATTTCTACGTACTTCACCAGAAATCAAGTTTATCTATAATTTAATTCTTTGAATTTGCTGCAATTATTTTTGCGTAATCCTTAAATTTATGTCATTTTCATATCATCAGTCTTTTACTTAACAATAAATGGATTTTGTTTCTGATTGTGATGTTTAGTATTTCATTGATCCAGTTTAAACTCTCATGAACATAATTCAAGGTGTCTCTATTTCTATGAAGACTTTGTCATTCACTCACAAGCAGTAACTCCTTTATACTTGCCATGCTTGCTCCCAGGTCAAGTTCCTGCTGCAAAACGGAAATTAAAATTATTAGTCGTTTGTCTTATCCATTCTTTATGTGATATATAGCCAGGCTTCATATTAAACCCAAGACATTGTTTTGGCAAATTTTGCAGCTTTTACTTTCTCTTCCTGTTAATTTGCTGTCCAGTTGTTCTCACATCCTGAGCTTCAAATCTCCATTGATATACTTTAAGTCTTGAACAACATATATTTTCAGCATAGTTTCATAACAACTTTCTTCTTTGAAAAGGAAAGTTTATGTTTTTGGAGTTTGTTTGCTATTCTTTATATCATAATGTGGTTTCAGTTTGCATAATGATCACAGACCTGTTGTGAGATTGGCCATACATTCAAAATCCCTCAATTCTCAACTTACAATTTGATTCACTTCAATAGCTGATTTAACAATCTGTAACTAAGTAAATAATGATAATGATAATATTTCTGCTTATATAGTGCTTAATACATCGAAAATGTCCGAGTTTCTAAGCGCCTTACATTATTACCCCGGTCATTGGATTCTGGCTTGCCCGCACACAATGTGTGCACCTTCTCCCACCTTCTCCACTCCCTGGGGAGCATTCAAGCAAGAGCTACTAGGCTCAAATTGCTAAGCATACTACATTGGCTTTCGCATCCTACCGGGTATCCATTTAACACCTAGGTGGAGAGTGGCAAATGTTGATCAATGTCTTGCCAAAGGACATTAGTGCCGTGGCGGGACTCGAACCGCAGACCCTGTGATCGACAGTCCTGTGACGTATTCACTCGACCACAACACCTCTACATAAATGTTTGAGTTTGAAGAACTGCTTTGAGAGTCACAGGTGTAGGAAGCAACAGAAAGTAAAGTTTCTAAAAAGTGAGTGAGAAATTTCATTCAACACCAGAGGATAAGAGTCGTTGTTTTTTTCATTTATTTGGCTGTTCCTGGCGTTCTAAGATAAATCAAAATTCTTTCAAACTATTCTATACCTCCAGGATCTTCTCATTTTATGATATCCACAGGATTTGCCAAGGTGTGATGCAGGGATGTTTTTATTATGCTTATCTTGGAATTGGTAGCCATAATTTAGGTCTAATTGACAACAGTCGGGGGAGGTTTGTTACTCTTTACTTCAAATCCTTTGTCTTTATCACTCCATAAAAATCTCTGGCAGGTAATTTGTAGAGAAGCAATGTTATTGTGGATAGTGGTTATTATTTTTCAGGTTAACATGCTGCTTTGACTTCCTGTTTCACACAAAAGCATGTATTTAAAGGTAGCATCATTGTTCCAAGGAAATTAGGTAAAATGTGTTTCTCGTGAGTTAGCCAAAAAGGCATTAACTCTGATATATTTTTTTGCATAAAGTTACATCTTCATAGCTATATATGATAGAAACTATTTAATTCTATCATAATCTTTAAGAAGTTGACAGAAAATAAGTAATCTTACCCCATGAAAGCTAGTTCGTTTCCTCCGCCTCTCATCCCATCCAACTTCATCCCACCCCACCTTTACCCCACCCCCCCCCCCTCACCCCCACCTTCCCCAACCTCCACCCCTTCTAGTTCACCTCCCCCTATAGCACACTGCTCTACCAGCTAGATGTACAATACTAGGACCTTGAACAACTATCAATTATGACATTCCCTTCAATACAACATCTTCAAAGTCTAGGGTAATGTCGCATTCCTTGTGCCCCTCATACTTGTTTGGAACCACAAACATATTTTGATGTCAAACCATTCAATAGGGCCCCTTAATGCTACAAATGTTTACAGTAGTGGGGAGAGACTGGAATGAAACGTATGATGGAAGAGAAAGAGAGAGAGAGAGAGAAAAAAAAATGTGAATAAAATCTGATTTATTGTAGGATTGATTGTGTTTTGAATAGTCGCGTGGATGGAGGGAAGACATTGCTTGGGTTGGAGTAAATATGTCATATTTTTGACAACATGATGTACTGGGAAGGGCATAAGATGAGGATATGGATAGGAAAGATGGTATCATGAATGAAGAATGGAAATTAGGAGAGAGGGAAGGTTTGGCATAAAGAATGAACTTTCCATGATAAAGGAGGACAGAGTGTGGAAAGAAAAGGGAGAGTCTGTACATTGAGTGACTATCATGTTTAGTCCAACTGGTAAGAGATGTCACTTACGAATGATAACCATTCATTATCATAGGAGTAAAGAATACAAGACTACATTTTCAACCTTAAAAGCCCCCCCCCCCCCCCCCCCCTCCTCCTCCTCCTCCTAAAAACGTTTTATCATTGCCCTGTCATAATTTTGTTTTGTTTTGATCCTTTTCATTAATACCCAAAGCTGACTGTTTAGTCTGGCAGTCAAAGGAGAAGACCAACCTGGACGGACATTCTCCGCAAAAAGTGGAGCTATCAGTTATGAAGGATCATCTCTGAAAGCTTACCCCTGACATTAGGGGGCAAAGTTTCTGACTTTTAATTCATCAGGATTGAACGCTCATGTTTGGGCTGACATGTTCCATCAACATCTCATTCCTGATTCCATTGCTTATGCTACTCAAAAATGTGATTGTCAAAAATAAGCGAAATAAAATATTTTCATCGCTGCCTTGTTTATAGTTTTCTTTCTTGAAGTTATTGAAATCACTTTTATTTGTTTTTCACTTTTATTGATGAATGTATATTGTATTACTGATCATTAGTTGCTCTCTTTCATCAAAATTTGATATGATTTAACTTCTCTTTATGATATGTGGAAGGAGTACTTTGATGCCAAAGTTTTCCCCCGCAGGGGTAAAGAACACAAACAGCAGATCACATAAATAACCTAGCTCTCTGTTATCATTGCAATATGGTTCCTCTATCACTGTGGTTATGCATTTCTATCACACCCTACTCTCCCCTCCCCTACCCCTCCTCCCATTCATCCCTCCCTCATCCCCCTTACCAACATCACTCTCTCTTTAATTCTTGCGGTAACTTATAAACTCTTCAGAAATAGCTAAAGGAGCATTGATAGCTATTTTATGGCAGGTTTAAACATGGGGTGGTATAATACTAGTATGATACTAAGAATAGTTCAACTAGATAAATGTGCTGCAGAGTGGGTATGTTATTATTCATGTTAGTCCTATATCAAAAGGTATGTTTAAGTATTCAACTGTAAGTGTGAATCCGTACAGAGTCTAGAATCTTGAAAAGATACAGATTCACCAATTTTAGTGAACTCTACTGCCCCATGAACTCCAGCAAATGATACAGGTTTAGTATTTACACAGTATGCTGGCCGGGGGTTCATCGGTTTATCAAGCCAGGAGATGTCCCGGTGATGAGAGATAGACGATATGGTCTAGCCCCCTCTAGAGACCAAACATGATACCAGGATGAGGAAGGAGTATCTTGTCCAGACACACTCTAGTCACACGTTCTCTCCTGACTGGCACGTGGCAAGCGTGCAGGGGGGAAGACTGGTGGAAGAGGGGGGTATTGGTGGTGGTGGTGGTGGTAGGATGGGGTGGAGGGGTAACAAGGTTGGGGTAAAGGGGTAAACATGGGATGGAATGGTAAAAGCATGAGATGGATGGATAAATGGTGGGTAAGAGGGGGAGGGGAGGGGGAGGGAGGGGGAGGGGGCGGCTAAGAGAGTGGTATGGAGTAATAAAAACTAGAGGTGAAAGGTGGGACGGAGGGGTAGAGAGTTGAATGGAGGGGTAAAAGGATGATATTGGAAGGGTAGTAAAGTTTGTTTGTAAGGAACACGTGCCTCCCAGTGGTAGATGTTAGACCAGAGGGAGATTGCAAAGTTTGTGTCTCCGAAGTCACACCTTCTGTATGACCCCATTGTTTCACATAGTGAGTTCAATGCAGGAATAGTAGGGGGTGGGGTATCTGATTAGATGAGGTGGAGAGATGAGAGATGGGGAGGATACATTTTGTGGGCCAGGTTCAACAGCTATTTGATGCAAGAGAGACAAATTTGCAGATCTTTGCTTATTTGATTCCTACTTTCTTTTCCAGCGATATTAAATGTAAAATAGAAAAGAGAAAGAGGATGAGAGTAATTAACTAATTGAATGCAATTGTGATGATTAAATAATATTGAGGACATTTAAGATATTTCAAATAACGCTTCAATGTAATATGATTTTTTTCTGGAAAAGAAATAGGCCATTGGTGTATCTTTAATGTGACACAGAGCTTGTGATGGTAAATACTACAGACATGCTACATTAGGTGAAATTATCCAGCATTTGAAGTGACGGAGCCATGTTGGATTAAATGTTACTTGAGGTCCTTCTCCTCCCACTCGGGCATTCCTGGCAAAAGGTCCTAAGAAAGGAATCGCTGCTGAGGAATTTGCGGTTAAAAAGTGAAAGCATTGGATAATATACATTATCAAGATGTCTTTGATACCAATATTAGTCGATGGAAGGTTGGAGCGCATCTCTGAGGGGAGTATCAATGAAAATGAAAGTAAAATTGTGTAGAAGTGCTGAAAGCCAAAAAAGATGAAGATGAAAGAGAACTGATGTTATGACATGTCTTGTCACACAGCTATGAAAGCACTACACTACTGTGTAAACTGTAATGAAAGCAAATCCATAGTATTCCTCTTGAAAATCCTTTTTTTTTTTCCTCTCCCCCTTTTGTCCCCTCAGAAGTAAGTCCTGAAGAATAAATCAAAATCCTTTATTTGGGAGGGGGAAGTTTATTAATTACAACAACTGGAGTTGCCATATTTCTGAATTCAACTCTCGTAGTCATCCCAGAGATACAGGAGAGATGCCTTCCCCTTATCACCGTGGAAACCCTCGCCATGGTGACACCATCATCCCCCACCTCTAGAATGAAATACAGAGGAAACTACCCCATTCTGAGGTTCAGTACTTCAGTGCATGCAGGAATGCGTGCCATCAGGATCCTCGCCAAATACTTGTCATTTTTGGGGTTGTCAGCAGTAATACGACTGCTATGTTTCCTATGTTTCTCCAACTATAGATGGCCGCCCCATTACGCCTTTTCTGTCTGTCCATCTACATCATGTGTATGTACTAATAGAATTGTGAATATATCTTTACTCATTCGAAGCAGGGGTATATTTTAAAGCGATTTATGTGCTGAAAGGTTGTTTCTTTATTTATATTAATAATGGTTAAAATCTTATATGGATAAGAACTGAAAGTCTTGTGTAGGTATAGGCATAAATAGCATTGCCTTGTCATTTGTCAATGGGAAAATGGGTTTGAAACTTGATGTTTCATCTTATGGTTGCCACCATATATCATCTGCTTGAAGCCAGAAGGGCGTTAACTCATATATCTTATTAATAATAATAATAATAATAATAGTGGGTTCTTGTATAGCGCTCATGTCAGTCAGATTTGACCCTCCTTATTACAGAGTGAACATCCTTCTGGCTCTATACAGACGATTTGTGGAATAGATTGGAAAATCCAATATGAGTTTACTGTAATACTTCTTTGACGTTTTATGAACTTGTGATTACAACCAGAGCCAAGACAAATGCCCTACCATCAAAGTCAAAGTTCCCCCTCTTTCAAGAGGTAGGCCTTTCTATTTACACCGACTCTACATAATAAAAGGAGACTGACCAACTATACAGTTGAGCTGGAGGATGCATGATCTCAAACTGTCATGTTCTCTGTCTGTGTTTACGAGTGAGTGGGTGGATGTCACATTAAACATGACATTCCGTAACCCTTCCACCAATGCATCCATGTTTGCATCAAGGTTTGAGGGAAGAGATCGGTTTTTATTTAGCCCGTCTTTCTGTTGATCAGACATGTCTTTGGTCTTACAAAAATCACTATAGAGGTATTGCGACCAAATGAAGTTTAGCTCAATAGAAGAAAAGATAAATTGTGGAACTTTGTAGATTATAAGTGCATCAGATGACACTGACATAGAGCAGATTTGAAAGAAGAGCAGAATGTAGTCTAATTCCCTTGGCCTAGTAAATAAGAAAGCCATAATTTTGCTTGGATGTCTAAGGGCGCGTTCATGCTTGATTTTGAAGGTAGAATGAGCGATCTGAAACGCTCATCGTAAACGCTCATCGTGATCGCAGTTCCACGGTGTACTGTTCATGCTTACTTCTCTGGCTCATCCAGGCAATTCTCCTTGTGTGGCCTTAATTGGTCTTCCAGCTGGATTCGCAAACCTTCACTGTGCATGCTACGTAGACCCACTAGAGGTCAGTGCGTTGACCCCATTTAAACGCGTTTACAAATTGTAAACGCATCTTTTTGTGAGTTTACGATCGGCGATCGTGATCGCCGTTTTTCAGTGATTCTACAAAAGTAAGCGGACGCAACCGTGTTTTAAACTAAACGCGTAACAGATGCCTGATTCTGGCCAGAAAAAGTGAAGCATGAACACGCCCTAAAAGGACCAAAGTAGACCAACTATGCTTCTTGGACTCTGGAGTATCTTCAGTTCTGTGACATTTTGTAAACAGAGTGTCTGTCTGAACCATTAGCAGAAGGGTGAATTCAAAAGTATTGCTTTTCTTTATTGCAAGATGATGTTGATTGATTTGGTGTCTTTCACATAGCATTTAAAGGTCTATATTAGATTTAACAGGGTATTTCACATAGCTGCATCACATCTTTGATTTTCTACCATTTCTACCAAGAATTACTCGATGTTCAGATGATTCTTGTTAGTCAGCATCGTATGCTTCATGCTTAGGAGGCTTCTGCTTTATGTCTTGAACCAATTATGCTCCTTCTGTTTGTTCCTCCATCCCTGACACATCTGCACCTGTTCCAGAATATGAGCTTGGACTTTTTATTTGAGTAGACCAGGCCTTGTATTGTAGGCTAATTGTGCTTTAACTGGTTCCTTGGCTATTTAGTCTACCAGACTTCAGTTAACACACAGGCCTGGACCCTCTATCCCTGTGAGGCCAGTGATATATCTCCTAGGCCCTTGTTTTTGCTAGTTCCTCAGTCTCTTGTAGACAATCATACCCCTACCTGCATATGAACCTGAACCATTTACTGTAGAGGCCAGTTCTGTATCCTTCTGCTAGTTCCTCAGTCTCTTAGAGAAGTACCCTATTGCCATCATATGTGCCTTGACTTCATATTCCAAAGCCTAGTGCTATATCTTCTAGGACCATGCTGCTGTGTCAGCTAGCTCCGAGACAACTATTCATATGTCTCTCTTCTAGTATAGATTTATCCCAGAGGCCAGTGCAATATATCCTGGACCAACTTCCTTTCTGCTAGTTTCTAAATCTCTTCGAAAATTACTCCTCCACAGAACTCAACTATATTTATGTTAACTTTGTTGACAATCATGGCCCCAGTATTGGTGACCAAAGTCTTTTGATTCACAGTGTTGTTCAAAAGAACAAATTTCTTCATAGTCTCCACTGCTTATTATTGTCATTGCTCCTCCATCCCCTTTAATACATATTTAAATGTCAAATTTCTAATATGAGTTAAACCCAAACCACAAGAATTGTTTCGGATACCTAACCTCCATCTGGATTTCACTTTCACATCTCTAGAATATCACTTTGACAGAGGCTTCATCAGCATACATAGGGGATTATAAAATCTCAAGAATTCAACAAGTACATCTGTACTTGTGTAGCTATTCTCGTTCCTCCATCCGTGATGGATGAGGTGCAAGAGCACATCTTAGGAATACATTGGTAATTGATAATCACCATCCACTAGCCCTACTTTACCAATGATAATGAGGTCATTTCTTATGAAGATGTGTGTCACCATCCACGAGCCCTACTAAACCAATGGTAATGAGGTCATATCTTATGAAGATGTGTGTCAGAGTGCACTTTCTGGCTTCATCAAGCAAATGGGAGGTTCCAAGAAACACGGGTCTATGTGCTGCATCTATAGAAGGTTGATCAATTACAACAGGACACATCGTCTGTTTTGAGCCAGAAGGGTGATAACTTACATACCTCTGTATAGAGTTAATGCTCTTTAGGTTCTGAATACGGTAGATCTATGACACATAATGTGAGAATTACTAGGAAGTGCCATAATGTAATTGTAGACATGATGTCTGTGCAAACTTTGGGCTTTGTACTGTTGCACTTTTCAAGTACTCTCCATTGTCTCTCTGTATCGAAAGTTTTTTATTATTAAGTTGCCTTGTTTGTAGGATTATATTACCATTTCAGTCCTCTTAACACAGGACATTTAAAAAGCAGTCAGGGAATTGAAAAAAAATAAACTGCAGATCCGGTGGATATTCATATCTGTGTACATGTACATAATTTATCTATCTTGGCCAACCATGCCTGCCATAAAACTCATTTTACACATATCCCAATATGTGCTATTCCCGAGAACACTCTGTGTGGCCAACACCTCGTGCACTTGCAACGAACCTGGACAAAAAATGTGAATCTTATATCCGATGGTCTCATAACTTGCATCTCAGCGGATTTCCATTCCTAACCAAGCCCTAGAAAATAATATGAACCCAATATCTGGGGTTTCATATTCTGCATCGGTATGGATTTATGTCCGAGCTTAAAGACGATGGGGGTAAAATGATCCCTGCGGAGCATTCCAAAGGAGGCAGTAGGTTACGCACTGCATTAGTCCCTATCATCGTAGCAATTATTGGACATTCGTATGGACAAGATATCATTAGTGGCAAGTGAGATGGTGGTAGTACGGTTCGACCATCTTGACTAATAGTCAACTGTCCGCCTGTGGTTATTGCTAGCTATGCAATACTTCTACCACATGAACTTAGATCTCTCTGACTGTTCGAAGCATATGGTTGCTTTAAGTTGGTCTATGCTTGTAGCTTGTTCCCCCTCTCCCCCTCTCCCCTCCCCCTCTCCCCTCCCCCTCTCCCTCCCTCTTTATATGTCCCAACAAAAGTTTGATGACAACATTAGTGTAACATTTATGCAGGATTTTTGTATGCAGGAAGACCAAGACTATTTTTAAAACAAATTAACAAACTTTGTGAACTCACAGTAGGCCTTATTGATTATATCAAGCAGTTATCATTTATTCAAGTTCATATTTAAAAAAAAATCAGATTGGTGCAGGGTGCTACAAGAATTTTTTTCACCTGTCGGGCAAGTGGGTTTTCAATTTACTTGCCCAAACAATATTTCCACTTGCCCAAAACTTTAAAGCGAAAAAGGACTCTGATCTTGAGACCGCAGTAATAAATTGAAAACGAGACAAAAACATTCATCTGATTTATATGAGCAGCGAGTTTTAAATAATATGTTCACAATCATTAACAGTCATTATGAATAAATATCAAACATTTGACTTTTTGTACTTACTAGAAAATCCCTGTTGTTTATTCCATTCCGATTCGCACGTGTTCATTTCCCTAGAATAATGACGTCATATTTGGCGTGATTCAACCAATCGGCAATCAGAGAATAGCAAAGGCCTGTCGGTGCGGCCTGCAGAGCTAGAGAGAGAGAGCGCGAATAAGCTCGCAGCTTGTACGATCGCGCTAGCTGTCTCTAGCTAGCTCACGGCCGGCCGTGCGTGGAGGCGGAGCGGCATTCATGGCTTGAAGTGTCACTGTTGCATGCGCGCTGAGCTGGCTAGCTGTCTGTGAAGTTTTTTCGAAATCGGAACGATCGCTTTTTTGCTTCTGGATTTTGACGACGGGTAAGAAGTTGACGGGTGAATGGTAGAGTTCTTGGACACTAGGAAATTACTGTAAAAGTATCACTTGCCCGAATCGGGCAAGTGATAATTTGATTTACTTGCCCGACGGCTCAATTTGGTTGCCCCGGGACGTCGGGCAAGCGGGTTTGTCGCGCCCTGTTGGTGGAAAACTTTTTCATCGATGAGGTTAAAAGAAGAAGGAAGATGGGCATTTAGCCCGTTTTATAAACTTAATTTGAATGGTACTTTGCAGCTCAATGCAATAAGTTTGGACATTTATGTAATATGCACTTTTTTGATATATACCAATAAGCCACACATTTATGTGGTATTAAAAGTTACCCGTGTTTGTGGCACTCAGACTACTCACCAAACTTAAAACGAAGGTTTCTATATCATCTAAGCTTGTATCGTGTCATAGACCGATAGTAAAACAGATGAGTTTTAATGGTAT
Source organism: Strongylocentrotus droebachiensis (assembly GCA_035222895.1). Lineage (NCBI taxonomy): Eukaryota > Metazoa > Echinodermata > Echinoidea > Camarodonta > Strongylocentrotidae > Strongylocentrotus > Strongylocentrotus droebachiensis. The sequence continues at coordinate 231,629 of JAVYIG010000630.1, forward strand.
GATGGAATCTCTATTTACATGGTCATTGCTTGGTCTAAGCATACATCACTTTCTACTGGTCAGCCACAATCAACTTCATACTAGCCTCAATCCAGCCTCTCAATTTTCTTACAATCCAGTTATCAAAATAGTCTTAACAATCCAGTTATCATTAGATTTTAGTATCAAAGATGTATTCCTTTTCCTTTAATTTTCAAATAAATTTGTTTTCTGGAAGATATAAAGGACATGGTAAGTAAAGATTACTATCTTACTCAATGATATCACCACTGTATTGACTTGGGTTTGAACCCTAAACCCCTAGTTTCAAGACCATTGCTCTGACCACTAAGCTGCACACCCCTCTACTGAAATGTCTACTATGCAGCATGATTTAAAATCTTCTAGTCAGTTTCGAGATTGAAGAGGCCTCGTAACTTTCATGATGCATGTTATGCAACTCTTACTTAATAATAAAGTATCTTTTACACTAATTAATAATTATAGCACTAGGGGGGTGTTTCACAAAGATTATGGAGAGCCACTTATAGCCTTAAAATAAGATATATTCAAAAGCAAAAAATGAAGTATTTTAGACATTTCATAATTTCCACATCAAGAACAGGAAATCTCCTTGATGGTAGAAAATATGAATGATTTGAATCAACATTTTATTTTTTTAAATAACTTTTATAATATAATTTTATAGATGCTAACGGCTTTCCATAATTGTTAAGTCCAACTTGGAGTTAGGTTAGACTTAAAAACTTTGTGAAACACCCCCTGGTGTGATTACAGAAACTTAACCTCTGTGCCTTGATCTAGACTAGTATGACCCTCGCATTTGTCACACCAGTGAGTAGCATTGGTTGTCTTCTGGTTCCATTGCTACTAATACGTCATCATTCAGCAAAGCGGGTCACTTCGCCATTAGCGGGTTATCCATCATAATTATTGTGTACTTGCTTGCATGGTGTGGGAGCCCCACCCCGGTCTGTCTGATCCCCAGGCCTGCCAGGGCCATCCGGCAGCGGGTGTATGGGATACATGTTGGATGAGGCACTCGAGGGATGTAATTGTGTTAAACATTCGTACTGATGCTACTCTGCCCCCAATGACTAAATGGTTTTTAGACCCAGGTGCTCGTTATACTATACACTGTATGAAGGTTCAAATCCATATTTGTGGTCTTTGAATTAAATTGAACTCATTGGCTCCTTGCAGTTATCATTACATTGTGCTTAAAGTCACTCTGTGACTGTTATCAACAAATGTTCATATTTGTGAGTGCCCCTTTTGTACAAGAGCAGGATAGGTAGAGGGAAAAAACTATAAAAAAATGTTAGAATTGAAGGAGATATAAAAACAACCGTTGACCATACTTTTCAGTGCTTTTGATGCTTTGTTGTTCTGGAATATTTCCTTGCCCCCCTCCCCAACCATTTTTCTTTTACCCCACCCCTCGATCACCAATAGCTTCAAGCATGATGTAAAGTTGTTTCCATGCCAGCTTGCATTCTGCTTGTCACGGCCCATCATTCTCTTTCTTCACTTATTTTGAAAGTTTCTAGCTGTGGGGGACTTGTTGACAAATTACTTCCTATTTTTATTTCAAGCATTCTTCTCCCTTCTCAACCGCATTTTGTGTACTTCTTATCGTTTTCTGCAAGTTTGTTATACAATATGGTAGTTACATCAGCATATTTTGAACCAACTGTCAGCATTTTTCTGCAGAAAATATACCCCCTGCACATCATTATTTCATTTTTGAAATTTTATAAGAAGTTTTCTTGAAAACGTACTGAAGAAGATTGATGATACATCATGGTATTGGTGATGTAGCTCATGAAAAACAACAATTTTGTATAAACCCATAAAACTGAAAATGTGATTTTTATCGACTAACTTTTTGACTTAAAATATTTTTACAGGTTTTATTTTTTACTTTTGATAACTTTCATTTAAAAATTCAGATGGTAGTTTGTCCAAATACATTATTTTCTTTTTTCACTGTACCCCTTGTTCTATTTTTAGATGCCTTTAATTTAAAGGAATTTAATAACATTGATAGTTGTACAAGTTCTGATATCTTTGCAGTATCTATTTGTTTAAACGAACTAGAATTATCTGTAAATGTCTTCGTAGTTCTCTACATCCCTGTCAGACAAGAAAACAACAATTCTTGTTTATTTCAAGAAAATCTTTCATCTTAAAGTGTATTAAGTCGTTAGCACTCATTCCTAATGAAGGTATTAGAGGCCTGATTTCTGTTTCAATTCTCTGCTTTAATGAGCTAAGATTAGGGCCAGGTTGCTCCATTTAATTAGGTGATTTGAATCAATGATAAGAGCAATTGAAAAGTTTCCTGTGTCTGAGTTTAGTTCTTAAGGAGTTGTGAATGCAAAGAAACCTCTCTTGTTATGATATTGATCAGCATCAAGAATCTATTTGTGTTCCAGTCTCTCTATTCTCCTTTTATTTGGTAAAGACTTTCAAATGTTACATTGATTTCATTTCATATAAAGCATGGTGAAGTTAGATTAAAACAACTTTTGTGCAAGCCTGCTCTTGTACTGTGGATATGGAGTTTGTATTTTAAAAGATCTGGGATCGAGTACGACTACTATATAGCGTGATTTACGTGGAAAATGTACACAATCATTGGAGGATTTAGTATTCTTGTGAAATATCATTTGTTAAACATTTTTTCTTCTTCAGTCATGACTCTTTATTTAGAACATTCTATTAAACTTGAAATTGTCACCAAATTTCTAACAACAAGGCAGTTAAGTCCATTTCAAATCTTTCTTTTTTTATATTTACATCGTATCGATGTTCCAAAGCTAACTCCAAGTACTATCTATATTATTTTGTTGTACGTGTACTGAGACTAGTCCACCAGTGCACATAAATTGAAACCTCCTCAACATCCCCTGCCAAACTAGCAGTATGTCATCATGAAATTGTGCCCTGTTTCTGATCAAATTGGAGCAACATGTTCTGTAATGAGATGAAAATAAATGCTCTGGCTACGCTAGAGTAAAGTCCATTGAAGCATTTGATCCCGGTTTTCATCAAGCTCCTTTAGCGGTCATGTAATATTGGTTTTCCTTTCTGTTGACACAATTTCATTAAGGAGCAAGAAATCTGTCAGCTCCTCCCGAAGTATGGAAAAGGTTTGGTCTTGACTTTCAGACAGTTCAATTTGATGTGTGTTGGGTTAGGGATCTATATGCAGTGGTGAAGCAGTGGTAATTTATGATAGAGTGACAAGTCTTGTAGATGAGAAGAGAGATGGAGAAATAGAGAGGAAGAGGGAGAGAGAGGGGGAAAGAGAGAGAGAGAAAGAGAGAGAGAGAAAGAGAGAGAGAGAGATGAAGCGAGAAAGAGAGAGAGAGAGATGAAGCGAGAAAGAGAGAGAGAGAGAGTGAGAAAGAGACAGAGAGAATCAGAGACAGTGACACTGACAGAGGGGGTGAAGAGGAGAGAGGGGACAAAAAGAGAAGAGAGTGGAAAGAATGAAAGGAAAAAGAATAGGGAGGAGACAGAAGAGAGGGAGAAAGAGAGTGAGATAGAGAGGGGGTGGAGAGTGATTGGAGGGGCGTGGCTCTGGACCTAAGGCTAGGTAGATTGCAGGCAGTGTTTTATGTACTAGAATATGATCAACTCTCTATAACTTTAAAGAGCATATATATTGGTAGTATACCCATGGTATGAGTAATTAAAAATTATGAAACTAAGCTTCTTCATCTATTTGGGAGGTCTACTCTGAATTGAATGATTACCACATCAATTTGTTTGTATTTGATAGCTTGCAAACAGTTAGACAGGTACAGTTAGATCCAAGCTCTTATCATAACTTAGCTTTAGTATACTCGCTTTCTGCTTGTATTGAGGATTAAGCAATGGCTACTAGATAAGAGGGTTGCTGTATGGTGGTAGACTTCAAAGAAGCCTCCCGAGACAGCCAAATAATCTTATACCTTGTGCAGGTGAAGACAAAGTGAAAGGACTTAATTTCCTAATCTTCAAATTGTCCCATGCAAATATCTTTTAAACTCCTTCAACAAAGAAACCAACAACTGGACAGTTTCAAGACATTATTGCCTATAGAAATTGTATGATGTATTGGATCTTTTAAAAGATCATTATAATGTCTAAACATTTTCATGTGGCTATGCGTTAGGCTCTTTGAGGCCCTCTACTTGATGGTTGGAATTTTATGAAATGTTTGCAATCTTTGTAAACGTCATTTATCTAAAAATGTACGGAATAAGGAGATATGGTGCATAGTTATCACATGCTGTCATGGAACATTGTAGGTTATAGCTCATTCTTCTCTCTTTTTTCCTTCTTGTTATTCCAAATTGTTCTTGACACAAATTCGAGGAAAATGAGGGTTTTGTCGAAAGAACCCCAACTTCTTAGATGACCTCCACCCCTCCTCACAAAACATTATTTAACTCCTCTGCTCCCGTGCTACCACACCTTCCAAGCACAATGCACCTACATGAGATGGCTTTGGTACTCATTGGGTTACTCACACAGCGTGCTCAACATGTGAGTAATTGGGTGATGTGTGTAAATTGATGGGTGATCTTCAAATCGTAGCCTGGGGGAGCAAGCTTTGAAAGATTTCCGTATTCTTAGAATTTTAATGATTTTTAGCTCAACCCAGGGGAGGGGTAATTTTGGGCTGGAAGGTGAATAAAAATGAAATGAAAAATGAGCTGGGGGCATGGACAAGGAGAAATTAAAAATTTCACAGTTAGAAATCTTTTTGTAACCCCCCCCCCCCCCCCCTCATAATTACCGTCATACTTTCATACTTCTTTCTGCCTCAGAGACTACACTTTTATGAATATTTGACAAAATATCTGCCTGTCAGGTATCACAAGTATAGAATCACAAACCAGACTAATTATTTTTCATGAGGTAGTATCTGTTTCTATTTCTAGTACTTGCATTGTAGAACGTTATTCAAATAGGATTAGCTTGATCATATTGGAAATGTTTTGAGATGAGTTGTAGTTACGTTTGAAAACTGCCGTAGTTTCCTTTAAGAAAACTGCTGAAACTTGCACATATTCTTTGCGGGATCCAGATTTATGGAATTTCACGAAATATCATGTGGTAAAAGGTCCCTGGTTTTACAGTAGTCAGTTTCAGTTGTAAAAGTTTGGTAGTTTCAGTAGTAAAAGTTTGAGGAGTCAAAGTTTGGTAGTCAGTTTTTCAGTTTTAGTAGTCAAAGTTTCAGTAGTCAAAGTTTCAGGAGTCAAAGTTTGGTAGTCAGTTTTAGTAGTCAAAGTTTCAGTATTAAAAGTTTCAGAGGGGTTAAAGTTTGGTAGTCAGTTTTAGTTGTCAAAGTTTCAGTAGTCAAAGTTTTGGTAGTCAGTTTCAGTAGTCAAAGTTTCAGTAGTCAAAGTTTCAGGAGTCAAAGTTTGGTAGTCGGTTTTAGTAGTCAAAGTTTCAGTAGTAAAAGTTTCAGAGGGGTTAAAGTTTGGTAGTCAGTTTTAGTAGTCAAAGTTCCAGTCGTCAAAGTTTCAGTAGTCAAAGTTTCAGAAGTCCAAAGTTTCAGGAGTCAAAGTTTGTTAGTCAGTTTAAATATTCAAAGTTTCAGTTGTCAAAGTTTCAGGAGTCAAAGTTTCAGTACCGGTAGTCAAAGTTTCAGGAGTCAAAGTTTGGTAGTTTGTTTTAGTAGTCAAAGTTTCAGTAGCTAAGTTTCAGGAGTCAAACAAAGTTTGGTAGCTATCTTTTTCTGTCTCACTGATATCATGTTGGTATGAGGGGGCCATGTGTTGGTATCTTCTATACAAGATAAGCCATCCTATCACGCTCCATGGTGTTAAATACATATCTCCTTCTCACACTTGGGCTCACTTTTGACAAGGCTTATCTCAAAGGTCAATTTCACAACCAGCATGTGGTCTTTAATTGATAATTAGTAGACTGAAAGAGAGAGAAGGAAGATAATGAGGAGTGGAGATAGATAGAGAGATAGAGAGAGAGAGAGGGGGGGGGGGGAGAGAGAGAGATAGCTAGAGAGAGGGAGTGAGATAGAGAGAAAGGAAAAAAGAGGACATTTTGCCTTTCAAACATTTCAAATTTGTTTATAATGTTGAAAATAGATTTATTGGCCTTCATATATTTCAACTGCAAGAGAATACTAAAAAATAATAATACATTCTGTTCATAGAAATATCAATGAAAAGTTCATTGTGTGGAGGTGATAGCAAAGAGACCGATAATATGTTGTATCATATGATCAAGACATTCCAATGAAAAGAAAATAATAAGTAAAAGTCCTAGAAAATCACAGAAACACAAGCTGCTGGAGGCAAGCTGTTTTTCAGCGCCCCTGGAGTAAAGCTGTACCATACCAGCAATTGAGTATTCAGTCATCATTCAAAAAGATATCATTTGTTGTGAAATAGTTCATGTTGCACCAACAGAGTGTGACAGTGTTTGGTCTGGGTGCCATGACGATTGAAGTTGCCACGATAAACCCTTTGATGAATGATGGCTTCGTTCAGATAACAGTTTTTTTCCTTGGAATGACGATTTTGAAGTACGTTTCTTTTAAACTGTGGTTGTGTTCATGCGAATTTCAACTGGTCATAAATTTACACATGTTTGAGATGGCCAATCTCGACTCAAGTATAGAGAAAAGTGTGTTATGAAACAGGATTTTGCCCAAATCACTCTTTTTGTAATTACATGAATAAACTGAGACCTCAACCATGTTTTAAAAATGTGAAAGCCTCAAGTTACTCTGTAAGTACAAACCATAGAGAAAAATCATAACATACATTGCAGGGTCTGAAATATTTGAGCTATCTTAACACTCATTTTCAAGCAGTATTCAAGCTGGTTACCATAAGCCACTATTTAGGCCACAAACAGGACTGCATTAGAGTCTGTGCCACAGACTAGCATGTACTGAGTGCTTTGTGAACATAGAACATAGAACATGTTTTTGTTTCGAAAAGGTTTTATAAACATCATACAGTGAAAGCAAGTTTCAAATTAGCGATATTTTGGTGAGTGTTTCATGTTCCCAGATCTGGCTTTAAAAAAGTTTTATGAACACAGCCCATGTTAACTCCACTTTGACACAAAGGTGCAACGAGTTGGAATTTGCGAAATACTTGATAAGCATCACATGCCCCTAAAACGTTACTGTCGCCACAGCTGTTCAATTTGTGGATTTTCTCTCGGTAACCCCCGAAAGATAATTGTCAGATTATTTGAGAAATACCTTCCCCCATAGGAGCAAAGAAGGAGCTCCTGGAAAGAGTGGAATTTTAAAAACCCTCGGAAAGAATGCATAGGAGCAGGAAAGGTGACTCTAAAAATAGAGGAAACAAAGTTTTCTTGAAAAACAAGACAGCTAATAGTAATAGCCAGGCACATGAGCTGTAACATTCATATCTTAGGAGGAGGACAGTTTTTACGTGGGATACATAAAGCATTCATGTTGTCAGTCGTGAAATATTGATATTAAAATTGACAAAAAATTATCTTTTGATAAATTGCCAGAAATAGATTCATGATGCCATAAATCTATACATTTATGCCAGTCCCAGCTATAGAGAAATATGCTGGTACTTACACCACTCAGTTGTCACATTCCATGCTCATGCTGTATTATGACGTCGGTCTTTCTGCTACTTCTATCACCACAAAACTTCAGGAATTTTGGTGATGGAGAGGAAGAGAGAGTGAGAAAGAAAAAAAAAGAATGTTTTAGCCATGGTTTGTTTTCATCCAATCAGAGTTAAGTCTGTCATCCTGGCTGTTGCTGGTTGCCATGGTTACCATGACGTGTGGGGTGGAGGAGACAGCTTGAATTAGGAGTATGAGGAGGGCTCTTTGTTTGGGTGATAAGCGGACAAAAATCTAGCTGGAATGATAGTAAAATGCAGAGGGGAAATATATCATGGGCACTATGGCTTGTAACATGAACTGGAGTTTTGAAAATGATAAGACTGAAAAGGAACTTGAACATTTGTTGAGAAAGTTTCTGTAAAGAATATTGATGAAAAATAAATCATGCAGAAGTTTTTAGTTTAAGTGAGTTTATACCTTTGTTTGGTGATAACATTTTAATCCTGATTATTGAATATATTGCCCCAAATTTTCCTACAAAACTTAAATTTTGTTTAAAAACTTGACAAGCAGCAGGGCAGACATACCTGTAAATAGAAATATTAATGTATTGCATTCCAATCTTTTGAATACCAAAATGATTAGAACCTGAATAAATCAAAATATGAGAATTTACCAATGAGGTCAAATGTTCTTGTATACTGAATAAGATTATGATGAACTACATATATAATGAGTGAATAATACTGTAGGCATCTTCTCCAATGAACAGACTAGGAAGGATTCTCCGCATGTCACTAACAAATCTCAAAGTGAATTTTGCTCGGTATTCTTTGTCGGCCATTTGTCTATTTCCTCCTGCCCCCACTGTGCCAATTCGAGGATGGAATGCTCTCTGTTTAGGGATTGTCGAAAAGAAAAGGAGGGGATCCGGATTTTATCAAGTCAAATGGCGATGAAATCGTGTATCTGTCTAGTCACTGTCACATGTGAGTTGTATTTTTAGATTAATATTTGAGCATAATGACCCCATGCTGTTTGCTTCAGGTGAAGGTCACCGTTTTATACCAAACATTGCTGAAATAATATCAAATAATACATGATTTTGTAAATGTGAACAAACACTTGTGGTATCTTCTATTCAGTATATTCAGTGTATTACAAAGCCAGAGACTTTTGGATGTGAGCAACAGTCAGTTATTGTGTGAGGGGTCAACATTATTTTGCAAAATTTTCTTGACACCAAATAGGTGATCATTATTAATTAACAATTCAATAAAGTTTTGTATGAAAATGTGTTGTCGTAGACTTACAGAATAGAATCTCTCTCACTGAAATTGAAATTAAGCATTTATTATCCATTTTGGAAATATGTCTTTCACTGGTAGAAGTTTACAAATCAATTTACAAAAAGTCTCATGTGTCATGTGAGTTGTATTTTTAGATTGGTATGTTACTATGAAGACCTCAAGCTGTTTTCTTCAGTTGAAGGACGTTGTTTCAAACAAAATATTAGCAAAAGAATAACAAGCAATACTTGATTTTGTTGATGTATACAAATACAGTAGGTTCAATTGTAGTGTAAGTTGTTCTTGGGGTAATTCTATACACTATGAAAACCCCAAACAAATCATTATATTTTTGTCTTGTGCATGTCTTAAAGTGTCTTAAACTGTTCTTATTCTGTCCTCAGACACACAAAAAAATGGATGTGGTCTTTTGTGGGCTTTGTAATATAGACAAAATCAAGATATTTCAAGATTCGTCTCTACAGTGATAGGCCCATATATCAGTTGTATTTTGTCAGCATTTCTCTGGAGATGTTTTTGGTAGAATTGTTGCCACAACCTGAGATTATCTTTGAATATTGGTGCTACATTAAATTGTTTGACTTTTTTTCAATACATGACGGGTGAGAAGATTCTAGGTGTTCTTTTGTTTAATAATCAAACCAAACGAACACCACAAACGAGGATCTGAAGAGGGTAGGTGTGAAATCAAAATGGACATATGATGGAAAGACAGACAGACAGACAGGGAGCTGTCGGAGCTGAAATCTGTTGTAAAGTGCTGAAATTTAGGGGAAATAAACAGAGTGGGAGCTGGAATGCTGTGTTTGGATAAAAGACACTTCTCTTCCTTCGTTCTGTTCTGAGGTTAGATATCGCTGCATTAGAAGTGAACTTGAGGCACAGGCAATCTATACAGAGTGCCTCAAAAGCATGGACGCCATTGGGTATTGCATATATAATATCATACAGTGCCCAACACCAGAAAAGGTGATTAGTTCTTATTAAACATTTGAATATCACTAGGAAAGAGAAAAAAATGAGCAATAAAAGAATTAAAGAAAAAAAATCTGTATAACATTATAACAAAATGATTTATCATGATTCTAATCCTTTGTTTTTTACAATCTTTTCTGTGCATTCCCATCAGCTATTTCATGAGTTTCATCGCAAGAGAATAACTAGAATGAGACATGAAGCCATTGAAACAATTAACATTAAGCAAATGTTTATACACACATTTTTAATTTTTATTAGGGATCAATTTTATACAGTTAAGTGTTGATAATCTTTTCACTTCTCTGAGAAGTGATAGGATGTAGCATCACTAAATATTGACTAATGAAAGACTACCTTGCCATCTATTTGATCCATAGGTATGTATAGAAAGACGAACGTAATGTAGAACTAGATTCCAAATATATTTTTGCTTGCGCACCTTGTACCTTATGAGGAACATACAAGAAGCTCACTACATGTCAAGTGTATATCATATCATATATTGTGCTGGCATTGTATATGTTTTTAACAAGGCGGAGCTCCGTGCCAAAGCTTAAGACAGAAATAAAACTCCACTCATGGCTTAGCGCAGCCACGGATAATGATACGGCAGGATAAAACTTCGTCCTCTTTCAGCCCTTGGTGGAGAAAACGTCATAATCTTGGAGCGTCTTTGGTCGATGTTCAAGTCAAACAAATAGTCGGTTTGAGGCTGGGAGGTGCTCAGACATTGGGATTGAGCTGTGTTTGATAATTCTATTTAAAAGTGATACGGAGTAAAAACATCCGCTTGGGGGAAAGTCGTCTCTCCTAAGAATAGACAGGGAGGCATTCCAATCTGGAAGAATTATAGAATAGGGTCTGCTTGTCTACATGTATATCTTCTTCTTTTTCCAATTTTAAAGTTACTCAAAAATCAAAAAGTTACACCCGCATTCATAATTCTATTAGTTTTTTACATGCAGGAATTAAATTTATGATCCTTGTCATTGTAAAAAAAATGTTCTCAGAACATCAATAATAATATCAATGTAAGTAGGAATGACATTTTCAGAACCATAACAATTCATGCATGTAATTCAACAATTCAAAGTTGCAAAAATAGGATTATACAATCTTTCCTCTTAAAGCTAACATGAGCATATGAATTAAAATGAAACAATCAAGTGTAATGGACAACAACACAACTTAGAATTCATGGACAGAATATAGGGTTTCAGGATAAATGAATTTGTTAATTCACAAAAGATTTTGAATCGTGTTGTTTCGAATGAAACAAAGTGATTAAAAACTATTGTTTAAAATTTTAGTTGATCCTTAATTATTAAGAAAACAATGACAGAGTGCCATAATTTTCTGTTGAATGACTTTGTAGACAAAAGACAGAAATGTTAATCATGTTATTTTTCTATTTTCATTTTGGTCAACTTAAAACAAATTATATAAAGTTAAACAAGTATGGAAAGAGCTTTCATGCACACAAAATTTATCAATTTACGTGAACTTCGAACATGTTGTACCAAGCATTTCAAAATAGGTTAATGCATAATTCAAACACATTTTGAGACTTTCAAAAATGTTAAACAGTCTCTTTAAACTTCCCCGCCTCCTCTCTTTGATCAAACCAATAACTCCATTCTCCACATGACCAACCAAATCCGATGTAACATTTGACTTTACCCGCCATAAATCTGTGAACTCCCTCAGCTAAACTTGAACCAGTTTCCCTTCCCTATCTCTTCGCTTGCTTTCTGCCACTAAACTTTGAGGAATCTATAAATTTTGCCCAGAAATCATGTCAGCATCTCATCTGCACCATCCAGAACGCTCATATATTTTGACTCTCTTTATACTCCCATCCGCTATACTCGTGCCACTCCAGACTATCTCCTAAGAATTAACTACCAGATATATCTTTGGGGTTATTTCTTTTAGTGGTATCAAATTCGTTTTATCAACCGAAATAACAAGTTCTAAAGGGTAATAAAGGACAAATCTTATGATTTTGAATAAAATAATGATGTAAATTGATCTTTGTTTCAATTGTAGTTGCTATACTTACTACTGTGTTATCAAAGTTAATAAGAAATCACATCCCTCTCCATATAGATTACAGGTGTATGCTGTCTTCTCCTTTTATCCTATTGAACAATTGTTACCAATGGATATTCTTGAGTTGAATTGAAAGCTTTCATTGTGGGTTTGTTGTTAAATCTGGATTTAAATAGAACTCTCGGAAATGACATGACGTGCTCAATGAATGTTCCTGTTTCTATTTCAGGAGCAAAAATATTTATTCTGGTTCAAACTTACGTCAGAACATTTACATCCTTGTGCAAGGTTTTTTTAATTCTTATTTTGTCATGTATCTTTCTCTGTCTGTCTGCCTCTCTTCCCCTCCCTCTCTTCCTCCCCCTCTCTCCCTCCCCTCCCCCTCTCTCCCTCCCCTCCCCCTCTCTCCCTCTCTCTCTCTCTCTCTGTCTCTCCCTTCCTTCCTCCCTCCCTCTCTGTCTCTCCCTTCCTCCCCCTCTCTCTCCCTCCCTCCCCTTTCCCTACTCCTCAGGACCTTCTTTTTACCCTCTTTACCTCATCTCACATTTTGCTGCATTATTTTCAATCCTCCCCTGTTCATCTACCCCCCCCTATCACCTCCCCCCGTCACCCCCCCCCCCCCCCCCCCGTCACCCTCCTCCCCCATCACCCTCCCCCATCACCCTCCCCATCACCCTCCCCATCACCCTCCCCCTCCCCCATCACCCTCCCCATCACCCTCCCCCTCCCCCATCACCTTCCCCTTCCCCAATCACCCCTCCCCCATCACCCCCTTCCCATCACCCCCTCCCCCATTCCCATCACCCCCTCCCCCATCACCCTCCCCCATCACCCTCCCCCCATCACCCTCCCCCTCCCCCATCACCCCCTCCCCATCACCCTCCCCCTCCTCCATCACCCTCCCCCTCCCCAATCACCCTCCCCCTCCCCCATCACCCCTCCCCCATCACCCCTCCCCCATCACCCCTCCCCCATCACCCCTCCCCCATCACCCCTCCCCCATCACCCTCCCCCATCACCCCCTTCCCATCATCCTCCCCCCCCCCCCCATCACACTCCTTTTTACCCCCTTCCACCAAATACCTGCTCCTGGCCTATAACAGATAGTCATTAAACCTTGAGGAAGCGCTTTATTACCAAGAATTGGGACCATGTTGGTTTATATGTGATCAGAAACAGGGACTCATTCATGTCTAGAATTCCTCCTTTCATGGTTTGGAATGGTCAAACATTTAGGTCTGCTACCGTATTCACCGGTATACCATGAAACAGATGTGAGGATCTGGGTTAGAAGGCTGGGGTAACAAATGACTCTTTTCTCTCTGGTTTGATGTGTGTGAGGATACAGTCGTGCCTCTGGGATGGAATTCATAGAGAACCAGTCGGATAAAATTGACTTTTTATTTGTATTCACCTGGTGGAATTCTTATCCTTCGGTAAGGCTTTACTATAAACTTTGTGCCTTTCTATAACAATACGATCTCAAATGACAAAGGAATAAAATCAGTTGCCAAATTATGATTTTGACAACAAAAACAAACTAACGGGATGAATGTTTGAATTGAAACTTTCAAATATGCTTTTATAATTTCTTTTTATTACAATTCTACCGCAGGAGAACGGAATAGATCCTTGAAACTGAAGTAATTACAAATGACATGTACTTTTAAGTTTAAATTTTGAGGATACCACGACATTGTATCGTGCAAATAGAGAGAAACCGTTTCTGAGAGTTATATTTGATAACAAGTTTCTGACCTCTGCGTTTAGGTAAGGATTGAGGTCCGTTTTCTTGAATGAATGAGGCAGCTTTCAGTTCCACTTTGCATTGATGAGTATAGATACATCTAGCAGATCAGATCTCACTCCGTGCTTTATGGGTATCAGTGGAAGGGACAATGCCAAAGACAAAAGGTCATGATTGTTATCATATTCTGCACAAGGGGCCATCCCGAATCAGCATCTCTAAATCTATGCGTATCTAGTCTATCTTCCCCTCTACTCTCCAATCTATCTGTATAGGGTTTACATTGGAATTGCTTACACTAGAAAACTTTGCAGAACAGAATTCACTGTACTTGTCTTTTTTTCTAAGTCATATCCTTCTTATTTTCTGACTTCTGAGCACTTTCTCCACATTTGTAGTTATAAATCTTGAAAAAATGGCTCCCTTGGTTACAGGGTATTATCCATCAGAAGGAATTAGCTTACTTTTTTTCCTTCCTTTTGTTAAGTTAAACTGAACCAAATAGTTGGTATAGTTAAGAAACAAGTTCTCTGCATTCTCCTTTTTTCTTCAAAAAAGCATTTCATTTTTTATAAAAATGTCATAATATAACAAATTTGGAACTATAATCAGATAAAGATCAACTTAAATCCCAGAACTTGCCAAAAAACACATCACATGATGAATATAGCGAGAATGTAGGGGGAACAGAAGTCATCATTATTCACATGAGGGATCATATGACTGTCTACAAGTAGCTCTACAGGAGTCTTGAGCACTGCCAAAGTTTGAAAGCTCTATACAGCGCAAACCTTGCACCTGTGGTATAGACTTGAGACAACAGAAATAAAATTGCTCCTGGAATGTAGCTTTCATGACCTTCCATCCATTCTTCTCCCAACCTCTCAAACATTTTCTCCTCCCTCTCCTCTCTTTTCCCCTCTCTTTGGCCCTTTATTCCCTCGGTTGTTGTTTTTCTTGACTCTTCCCTCCCTCGGTAGCCATTTGTAAAAGACGTGTGCGCTCTCCTGTCCTGCTGTGTCACATGATGGTTACAGCACGTGGCAGCGTGTGCCGATCAGCCAATCAGAGCTCAGCTTAGCACCGGTGATGCCTTGTAACTAGGGAAACTTTTTTGTTCCTTTTTGCCTTTGTTTTTGTTAATGATATACAAAGTGTGTTACCCATACAAACTTCTCTCTTGCGGTTGTCATAAAAAGTTTAGTCTTGACATGCAGAATCTGTCTGTTCAATCCGAGAATGGTTATCATAAAAATGTTTGACCTTGTTATCATAAAACTGATAAAATAGCAGCACATTTCACTGAACTTTGTCAAATATACAAACTTTTTTTGCAGATATTGTTACAGTCGCTGAAGATTTAATGCTACAAAGTGACAGTACTGCCTAAGTGTGCAGACAGTAACAGTTCTTCTGAAGTCATTATCATTTAACTATAATTCATAAGACGGAAAAATGTACCACTGACTCACTTTAATTTTAGATGTGTGACAATAAAAAATTAGAAAGGGAATCTTCTTTTACCGCCCCCAAACAAAAAGAAACACACAACAACAACAACAACATCAAGAAGAACCTAATAAAGGCAGTTCTCGGATTTGAACCATGAACCTTCACCATAAGAGAGTCGCAAACTAAACCTACTTCAAAGTCATATGCACCTCAAGACTAACACAGCTTTATTCTAGGTCATAGGTCAAGTCCAACTGAGCGTGCCCAGAGAGCATCTGAAATCTGATCCTGTCCAAATGTCCTGTTTATAGGACCCTGTAGGCTAGCTCCAACCCTATTTATTTTTACAAAAATAAGGAAATGGTTAGGGAGGGGGGGGGGGGGGGTGTAAAGTATCAAACCAGGTGTGGATATTATGAATGGACCGGGGACGGACTGGGTCTTGTTATGAATGAATGTTGGCTGCTGTTCAACCCACAGGGTCAAGGGTCAAATAGTAGTTAAAATTGAATTTGTTAGAAAATGTTTGACAAACTTTCTAGTTCTCGTAGTATTTCAGCTATTAAACTTCCTAACCCTTTGTTCCAAGAGATATGAATTTAAAAATGAATGACTGAATGCTTCTCTTTTAAGAATGCATTTCCTTTGATCTCAGTATCATTCAGTTATCATAAAGAATCACCTATCATCAAGTTTGTGTGAAATATTACAATTTTTTAATTTTTAATTCACTTGTTTATATTAATTTTTTAAGTTTGGGAAATGTAATGGAGGCTGTCAAAATAAAAACTGGTGCTATCTGTATACGTCCATACATACTTAATCTTTCTAACTCTCAAAATGTGATAGAGTCAATTCATCCTCAGGATTGGTGTTAAGAATGATTTTGAGATAAGGAACAAATAGAATAGGTTCATTTATTCCCATGGATCCCCTTCTAAAACCATTGCATTTTTGTTCTTCTTCAAATGCAAAGTAGACTCCATCTTTTGGATGTTTGAAAAAAATCGTTCACACACCATATTCAGAGTCATCCTCCCCCATACAGCTTCATCATGTTTTATGTGTTCTATTTTAGAGATGGGGCATTTTGCTTTCTTTTCAGCAGGTGAGAAAATGAAACTACTTTTAAATCCAATTTTGTAAATCAGGATTTTGACCCAATCCTACACATATGGTTTCTTCTCTGCAAACTCCTTTTGTTTTGTGAGTAGTCTTTCATATCAGACGTCATCCTTGCGATTCTTTGACATCTAGTTATGCAGAAACAAGTCAATGTATTGCTTTGCTTGAATTTCAATGAGATTTAAATGTCAATGCAGACTAACTATGTCCATTTCAGATTTGTTGTCAGAAACTGAAAAAGCTGAACAATCAACAAATTGTCACAACCTGTATTGCCCCATCTAACCAAAGTTTTACAAAAGTTTCTAAAATGGGAGTACAGACTACACCCCTAGTTTTTTGGTGTGTTGTTATGTTATGTCAGAATGATAGGGTCTTTACTGATTAGCAATCCCTCCCTGTACCCCAGAGGGTCTTAGCAGCACGCCATTCATTAACTAGGCTTTGCTGGGGGTCTTAGGCTTGTGCCAGGCTTGTGCCTCCAGATTTGTGGTTTGGACAGTCTAGTCTGGGATATCCAGACCCTCCTCTGATTGGTGTGTCGCATGGATCTTCAGTGGGTCATTGTTCTCTACTTCACTTCACTGCAGTTCTTGTAGTATCTAGGTCTGCAAGATTATGTGGACTTTTGAATTTCAAAATCAAGCTTGAAGTATTTGAAGAAGTAGCCCCACATTATGCAGTATACATAGGTTCAATATTTATAAATACAAATATATATATATATATATATGTTGAGGTTATTCAAGTTGTGTACACATTGTCCACTGATACAAAGAGAAACTTTCATGATCTGTCTGATTTTCATCAGAATAATTATTTAAATAATTTTGAAAAGTTGCCTTAAAGCATCTCTGTGCTTCACTGGATAGCTGTTATGAAATATGTGTGTATCTAAACTCCCTAAAGAGAACAAGCGCACTGAAATAATGCTAATGAAAATGGAACAACTTGTAATGTGATTGGTTTTTTAAATGTACCATAGATGATCTTTTTCTTCAACATTGTGATTACCTGTGGTTGTTCTAACATCCAGGTATTGAATAGAGTTGTGTAGGGTATTTATTTACTTATGAGATTTTTCAAGGTGTATGTTTGAGACTAGTCAATACCCCTATGGGTGGTAACCAAGCTTTGCACCCTGCTACACCCCATTAACATAGAGGAGACTTTATGCACCAATCACAGAACCAGGACCGGTAGCAGAGGGGTGTAGGGGTGTGGCTCAGATGGGTCTTGCTTACCCCTAAACTTTTTTTGAAGAGCTGCTGGAGGGTAAACATGTTACTCATGTTTGATGGTGAGCTACCCCCTGGGCTTGAAGCTGGGTTTGTGGTGATACCAGCTGACATGCTATCATACACACTTCAACCTACCAGGGAGCTGCTCTCTGATTGGTGGACATCCCGCAGAGGTCGCCTGGCACTCTTCTTCCAAACCCAAACCCCCTGCTGGTCTATGCTAATGCCTGGGCTCGTGGAGCTGCACCCGCTCTGCGCACGCTCTGCGCAAGACTGGCACGCTTATGCATTGGAATGCTAACTCCCTGGCAGCATCCCTGGTATAATAAACTTCATCAACATCTGTTTTTTTCTCTCCTCCTATCTCTCCCTCTGGAAGTTGGGTTTTGGTAGACAAGCACGCGTGTGTAGCCTGTCACTAAGCGTGCCTTGTATCATATCTAGATGTAGTGTAGCTGTGTGCAGGCCTGTTGCTTGTAAATGTCTTCTGCGCCTGCCCTGCTCTCTGTTTTATTTTATACTTTGAAAAACATTCATGTACCTCTGGTAGAGCGCCCCACCCCCTCCTTTAATTCTTTCACATTCCTAAATTTCAAAAGCAACTCTTTTTCCAAACTTCCTGATCTACAAGCGCTGTCATCATCGTCATCATCATCATCATCATCATTGGCAGCATCTATCAGTTGAAGACTGGAACGCGTGATTGTACATTTTTACTAGAAATCGAGTGTTGGCTCATTCATCTGGGGTAACCATCGTTGATGCGGAGCTGGTCTCTCATGACGACAGGGACGTACCCCAGCATCATCCATCAGGTCTTCAGGTGGGACCAGCTGGAGGACTCCAAGTAACCAGAGACACTGACATTTCCATCCCGTCTTACATTCCACAACTCCAAACCAACTCAACATCCCTGCATCCCTCGACCTCCTCCTCCTCTTCCATCTTCCTAGGAGTACTTCATCATCTATATCCTCTCTTGCTATTTTGGTGGAGCTTATTTGATCCCCATCTTCTATTTTGGTGGAGCCAACTTACGTGACATTACCCTCATCTGGAATTTTCCCTGGATTTGCATATCACCACTTACAATGTCATTGTGATGCATTACCATAGCAACAAGTTGTCATCTCATCCATCTTCATGAATATTCATGAGACAACATTTTCTTGGACTTTGACCAAGTGACAAGTTCATCGCTTTGTTTTGATGATAAAGTGAATTATACTTTGTTGACATAGCAACGCATCATTTATTTTCAAATTCTGGAACCTCTTTTGGTGTTGCATTTACGCACCTCGCATGTGTTACCAAGTAGCTCCTGATTCGAACAATTCAGATTCCTACAAGTTTCTGAAACACTCATGACTAAGAAGTGCAAGGACGACGTTATGGTGGTGAAAAAATCCAAATCGAGCAAACCATCTGCCAAGCAACACAAACAGCCCAAGCACGGTAAAAAATGTAAGTTGAATTTTTCTCCCAACTTCTGCATTTCTTCCAGAGATCAATGTCACCACTGAGCATTGTCAACTAGTTTCACTTTTCTTTTAAAAGTGGCATAGATCTCTGACACATGTACCCAATACAATGTGTCCGTTTCTTCCAAACTTCAAATAATGCTTTGTTAAATTTAACCTTCCATGACATGACATTGTGCTAGATTGAAAGATGCATGAAATTTTGTCATCATCTTGTTTGACCTGTTTGTTCTTACCATTGCTCCTCAGAGTCACTCAGATATCCTGTAGAGTTTTGAATTTCATCTGTCTTTTCATTTACCATCCATGACTCATTGTCTTGTGCATTTGGAGTCCATTTGTTTGATGTAGTTAGCAACTCCCACTCCAAAGAAAGAAGCTTCATTTTGGGATGAATTAACTTATCTTTCGTCTTAAAGCTTGCAATTCTTTAGGGTATCATTTTGACTTTTCTGTTTCGTTTTTCTACCCATCTTCAAAATACATTGGGTGCAATGTGTAGGATGTAGGATGGCACTTACAATCTGCATTAGTCTTGTGATGTGTCTACAAACCGCACGTTTAAATGGCCAAATTGTTTAGCTCTGATTCACATAACACATGCTCTGTGATACACTAGTAGCTTCTTCTATCTCCCTCAGCCGCTACGAGCATGTTTCCACTGCTGTACCTTAGTAGAACAGAAAGACGTTTTAGCATTATATTGCTCACTGTACAAGTTTTTACGACCCAATGTACAAATGTTTGTAGAACACATTAAAAAGTATGCTGTGTGGACTGTTAACGCTGGAGAAGTATAAGGTTGTTCACACAGTGACAGTGTACCATATAAAATCTATTGATAGTGTGGACAGACTCTGACTCACATATATCTGTGTATACTAGTCTGTATTTTCCATTATCACCTTTTTCTCCACAAACCCCAAACTTGAGTCGTCGAAAACCTTTGACAGTGCACATGACCCCTACCTCTAAAAAACTTTTGAAAAAGTTGCATTTCATCAATATTTTAACCAAGTTAAAAGTTGAACAATTCGTACTTCCTCTAACATGTAGAATCTTCCTTGAGAAAGGTGTAGTTTATTGTGTAGTTTTTTTTGTTTTTTTTTAATAATTATTTTCTTCAGTTTCATCATGCAAAGTATGTTTTGCAAGTTGCAACAAAGACTAGGATAGTCCTTTAGGCTGATGGTGGATTACTTTGAAATTTCTATCTTTATATTGATATCCATGATATATATATCTTCTTTGTGTGACTCAAACATAAGAAATGTCATATGAGCTTGATGGATGAGGCTGAACTATCAAACTGGTTTGCTTCTGTGTTTCTGTTTTCCGTTGTTTACCATACATCAAGATTCTAGTGAAGTTAGCTTACCCTCAACTTCTATTGATGAATTATCCTGCTTCTGTTCTCCTTCTGTTCATCTTGTTTGATAACATCTTGCCCATTGTGGAACTCTTAAAAAGCTGTTTGTTTCCAGACTTTAATGAGGAAGTTTGGTGATGTCGCTCAGTTTGCTTCTTAGCTTCTAATTAATTTGGTTGTGCTAGTCTTCATTTTCAGCATGCAGGTCCAAGAAGTTGGACTCCTTATTTCTCTTTTTCTGAAAGTTCTGTGAATGTTCCGAATGAAATGAATTAAAATGAAAATATGCTTTTTACTATCATTACCAAAACAAAGATTTAGCTGCAATTACATTTCAGTGATTCTTGTTTGATTTATTTCCTAAGAGGGTATTTTAAAATTCTAGTATGAATAAATGTTGATACAATATATGGTAAGAAGAATTTTCTGCTGAGGTGTGAAAATAGCAGAACATAGATTCTGCTGCGCATTAGTATTATGTCTTGTCTTTATATCTTAATCGCAGATGTTTTTTGATGTGCAGCAGTCTAGATGCAAGTTTACTGTGGTATTGTAGTGTTAAAGTTTTTCAGTATATGTCTTTTACAAAGTCAAAGGTTCATATCTTAAGGGAAGAGTCATGCTTTTGATAGAGGCGCCCATACATGTATGTAAATACTTCTCTGTTTTCAAATAATCAATAGACTTTGTCTGAAGATGCAGACTAGGTGATGATGAGTATTGAAAATTAGTTGAGATGGTCCAAGGCTGATAGGGTATGCACTAATCAAGTATTATCAACACACTACCCCTTCCATTATCCTTACTTCGTTCTCTTATGTGTTTCAAATCCAAAGCAGGTCGAGTCTGCCGTGGAGAGAAAATCAAAATAGTTGCTGCAGATACTTTTACAAGAAATAGTCATGAGGGTAAAGTTGTATTTTAAAGCAGGAAGGTTTTTTAACAATAATTTTGACATCGTCAATAAAGGCATCACACAAAGGGAGGTATATATATATCTGTCCTATAACTTCACATATTATTTCGTCCGTCATAACTCTTCACTCCCAATACAAACAAATAACACAATAATACACTTTAATTATTGTGGGATAGCCTGACAATGACTATATATATATGTCTTTGTTTTTAACTTTCCATCCTACCTCTCATTCTCTCTTTTCCTTATCTGCGTAGTAATGTCTCTTCTTCTCCTGTGTATTTTCTCTTATTTTACTATCTATTGATGTTTCTTTCTGTTTTTTATGTATGTTGTCTTTTTCTCTCACATATTCCCCTTATCCTTCACCCCTCTGTTTAACCGTCCTTGCATGATATATCTCTGTGCCATCCCAAACATTCCAGCAACATTACCAACTGTTTTTTATACGTCCTCTCCTCTGCAATTCTTGGCAATTTGCAGCATTCTGTAACCTTCGGTACAAACTGCATCACTCCACAGCACCCTCGCCTGTATGGGATGAGGTTCACCATCCCTTGCCATGGTAAACCTTGTTGCCATGGGAACCCCACCAGGTATCCACTATCCTCTACAGGGGGTTAGGAGAAGGTGCATGGTAACATGTCCACATCTGACGAGGATTTGGTCATGAGTGACGAGTCATGTTTTTTAGGACTCACGTTTAGTATTATCAGCTGAGAGCCAGGAGAGCATTGATTCAAATACATTTTAATTTCATACAACAGTTAATGCCCTTCTGGCTTTCAGCAGTTGATGTCTTCTTCTTGTATAAAAGAATAAAAGAATAAACTTTACATTTTAAAAGAATGTTGTGAAAGGATAGTCTGCTGTACAGTGGTAATGATGAGTTAACTTTAATGAAACAGATGCAAGATTCAAGATAATTTATTGTCATGTAAAAAATACATAAAATTCGTCTTTGGATATTTAAAGGTGCTATACATGTACATAAATATATAAATACAGACAAAATAACAGTTGCCCATTGTTGTGATATACCCTGGTTTTAAGGAAAGATGAAGAGGAAGATCAGAGAGGGTAATGACCAGAGACTGAATTATGTGGTCAAGTTCTTTATTTTAAGGAAGGACAGGCTGTAAGAGTGGAATAATTTATCGCCTGCCTGTTCCGTCAAAGGAGGGGTGCGATTCACTTGGGAGTTGCTACTCTGAGAGGGGATTGAACCCTTCCGAAGCGGCTGTGCCGGGGATTTGGCTCAGGATGAAGGCTCGGATGGATAGACGGGGTCTAGGTGACGATGATGACGATGATGGAAAATGGGTGGCTGGCTGGAGATTTAGAGTAGACCGCAAGCAAGCGAGATTTATGAATGAACAACTTCTAGCTCCTCCCCAATCCTCCAAGTTCTTTTCTTGAAGAGTTTGACTGGTGTTATGTCTGCATTCAGTCTGCACCTGTTCTCCCAAGACGTTTCACTCAATTTCCTTCCCTCATCCCTCCATGCTATCACTCTTCTGATATCAAACATTAAAAAATTCTCCTACAGCTCTCCAAAGCTAGTCTATCTCTACAAAGCATGGAAAAACTACCCCATCATGTTTTAGAATTTGGAAGAGTTACCTTGACAAACAGTAAGCATTGATTTACAGTGTCACCTCTATGTTTCTTCACTAAAATGCATGCTTCATTTCATATCATAGATTTAATAATCTCCATATCTGTAGTTCTTAAGATACTTTTCTTGTGTAGGAATGTCCTATCCAATTTGCTTTATAGGTATGGTATAGAGTTATTTGTCTGAATAAAATATCCTTGGTAAAGTTTCTCTGTATGTTCCATCAAAGGAAGACCTGAGCCCCATTTCACAAAACTTGTCATAAGTGACAAAGGACAGTTTTTGTTATAAGCTACTGAAATCCTAGCTTCTGATTGGTGATCAGCAGATTTGTCACTGATTTTTGTAATTTTTCATTGAAAAAAGGCTTTGTGAAACGGGTCCCTGGTCTTCTAGTATGCCATCTTGATGCTCCAGCGTCTATGCCATTAAGCCTCCACACCCAGTCAGAACATAGAAGATGTTGGGGTATATATTATGACTCGTGTTGCAGCTGACTGTCTGTGTAACGAGCTAGGTATAGGAGAAGAGGAGAAGGATTTATAGTCTGAACAGTCTGGCTTGAGAGGGGTCGCGTGGCTGGATAACTAGCTTCCTTCCAGTCCTAGAGCTAAATTATTTTGTATCGATGTATTTCTCAACTGCACAATACAATCAGCAATATACACAAATAAAAGGCTAGCTTTATGTGGATAAATAAAAGATAAAGTTACAGACGAATAATTTTGTTTGCAAGGCTGTCGGCAAGTGATAAATCATAAACAAAATGTTCTTGATAAGTTTTGCTAAAAAGCTCTCTGAAAATGCACCTGTGAAATAAAATCCTTTGAAAACTTAATATTATAAATATCATTATACTAAAATCATATTAAAAAGATTAATTTGTATAAATGTTCATGATAAGTTTTGCATTACGGCTCTTTGAAAGTGCACATGTTGAACAATATCTCTGTGAAAAATCTTATATTATAAATATCATTATTCTTGCTTTCATATTTTGCTGTGGAAGATGGATTTTGTGTAAATTTTTGGAGGGGAAAACTTTTACAGTCTGTATGAAGACTAGTATGAGTGTTTAGTCAGAGATGTAGAGAGTAGAGACAACTGGTCAATTTATGTAGGATGGAGATGGACTCTGATTGTGTTGACAGCCTTACTGCAGCCTGAATCATTGTTACATAATCTCGTTCTCACTGTGTCATACTGGTACATCAATCACATTACTAAACAGACTCCAAATATTCTTCACATTTATTTCATATACTTTTGTCTATTTCATGTCTCTACTTTTACCCCCAAATGACTATTTTTGAAGAATGTTGGTTCACAGGATATCTAAAAACTACTTGTAAAGTTATTTGGCCCCACTGACTGTCATCCCTATATTGTTAATAACTACATCCTGTTGTCAATACATGTTCCAATTAAATTGATTCTGTTGTTTTGTTTTCATGTATGTATCCGCTGGGTCTCTGGGGGTGTTTGACTCTTCTTGAATCTCTCTTCTAGCTCACCCCCTCTCCATCTCTCATCTCTTTAATTGAATCAGAGACATTACTTGTCAGTTCGGTAGCATAGCGTGGGTTTCTTTACACGACAGACCTAGTAATGTTGACAGGAGTCATGAAGTGTTTGTGTAACGCACATTGCTCACATTATGTTTCTACCACTTGATTGGTATACCTTCTGCCCCACCCATCAGTCTACCCCTCTCTACCGGAGTCCTTTACCCCTCTCTACCAGAAACACTCTTACCACTCAAAGAACTATGGTCTACTAACAGCGTGTCCACACACAAAACAATTTATCGCGAAACTCTATAACGATACGTCGTATAAAGAATCATCGTATAAATTCCAGGATGTCCACACACAAGAAACGTCGTCACTAAAGAATCATCGTATAAAATGCCCCCTGTCCACACACAACATTTTCCGTGATTCTTTATAGAGTTTCGCGATAGTGATAAGAGGTCTGGTCTCATTTCGCTCGAGGTCACGTTAAGCCCCGCCCATTTAGTTACACTAGTTACACTCCCCCAGGGGGTCCCCCTGTCCACACACAACATTTCCGTGATTAGGCGTGATTCTTTATTGAGTTTCAGTTCGAAACGATGCTCAAACCTGCGTTTCGTTAGACTAGTTTCGTTATACGACGTATCGTTAGTGAGCGTCCACACCTACAATTTTGGTCGTAAAACTATCGCGAAACGGTATCACTATCGCGAAACGGTATAGCTAATCATGATTAGTCACGGAAAATGTTGTGTGTGGACAGGGGGTTAGGGTGCGTTCAATCGAATTTTCGAAGCTAGAATCACAAATATGAATCACAATTCAAAACGCCGTTACAAAAAGCAAGGTCACTGCGGTTTGCGTTCAAGCGGTTTTTCATCAACGCTGATTCTAGCTCATTGCGAGCCAAACCACTGCGCATCACACTGCGCAGTATGGCCCAGGAACTTCGGCGCGCGCTTTCTGGAATTGTTTACGGCCGACTGTCGACTGCTGTTTTGAGCATAGCTCGCAATAATAAGACAAAGAATGAGAAGGTGATAGAAGGAAGAAACAAAGAATAACATAAGGAAAGACAGAAAGATAAAGTCGATAGAATGATTAAAACAAAGAATAACATAAGAGAAGGTGAAAGAAGGAAGAATCGAAGAATAACATAAGGAAAGACAGAAAGACAGAAAGAGAGAGTGATAGAATGCTTAAAACAAAGAATTACATAAAAGGTGATAGAAGGAAAAAACAAAGCATAACATAAGAATAGAAGGAAGAAACAAAGAATAACAAAAGAGAAGGTAATAGAAGGAAAAAACAAAGAATAACATAAAAATAGAAGGAAGAAACAAAGAATAACATAAGGAAAGATAGAAAGAGAAAGTAACAGAATGATTAAAACAAAGAATAACATTAGAGAAAGTGATAGAATTATAAAAACAAAGAATAACATAAGAGAAGATGATAGAAGGAAGAAACAAAGAATAACATAAGGAAAGACAGAAAGAGAAATTGATAGAATGCTTAAAACAAAGAATTATATAAGAAAAGGTGATAGAAGGAAAACACAAAGAATAAGTATAGAAGGAAGAAACAAAGAATAACATAAGGAAAGACAGAAAGAGCAAATGATAGAATGTTAAAAACAAAGAATAACATAAGAAAAGGTGATAGAAGGAACAAAAACAAAGAATAACATAAGAATAGAAGGAAGAAACAAAGAATAACATAAGGAAAGACAGAAAGATAAAGTCGATAGAATGATTAAAACAAAGAATAACATAAGAGAAGGTGAAAGAAGGAAGAATCGAAGAATAACATAAGGAAAGACAGAAAGACAGAAAGAGAGAGTGATAGAATGCTTAAAACAAAGAATTACATAAAAGGTGATAGAAGGAAAAAACAAAGCATAACATAAGAATAGAAGGAAGAAACAAAGAATAACAAAAGAGAAGGTAATAGAAGGAAAAAACAAAGAATAACATAAAAATAGAAGGAAGAAACAAAGAATAACATAAGGAAAGATAGAAAGAGAAAGTAACAGAATGATTAAAACAAAGAATAACATTAGAGAAAGTGATAGAATTATAAAAACAAAGAATAACATAAGAGAAGATGATAGAAGGAAGAAACAAAGAATAACATAAGGAAAGACAGAAAGAGAAATTGATAGAATGCTTAAAACAAAGAATTATATAAGAAAAGGTGATAGAAGGAAAACACAAAGAATAACATAAGTATAGAAGGAAGTATCGAAGAATAACATAAGGAAAGACAGAAAGACAGAAAGAGAGAGTGATAGAATGCTTAAAACAAAGAATTACATAAAAGGTGATAGAAGGAAAAAACAAAGCATAACATAAGAATAGAAGGAAGAAACAAAGAATAACAAAAGAGAAGGTAATAGAAGGAAAAAACAAAGAATAACATAAAAATAGAAGGAAGAAACAAAGAATAACATAAGGAAAGACAGAAAGAGAATGTGAAAAAAGGAAGGAACAAAGAATGACATAAGGAAGAACAGAAAGAGAAAGTGATAGAATGATTAAAACAAAGAATAACATAAGAGAAGGTGAAAGAAGGAAGAATCAAAGAATAACATAAGGAAAGATAGAAAGAGAAAGTAACAGAATGATTAAAACAAAGAATAACTTTAGAGAAAGTGATAGAATTATAAAAACAAAGAATAACATAAGAGAAGATGATAGTAGGAAAAAACAAAGAATAACATAAGGAAAGACAGAAAGAGAAATTGATAGAATGCTTAAAACAAAGAATTACATAAGAAAAGGTGATAGAAGGAAAAAACAAAGAATAACATAAGTATAGAAGGAAGAAACAAAAAATAACATAAGGAAAGACAGAAAGAGCAAATGATAGAATGTTAAAAACAAAGAATAACATAAGAAAAGGTGATAGAAGGAACAAAAACAAAGAACAACATAAGAATAGAAGGAAGAAACAAAGAATAACATAAGGAAAGACAGAAAGAAAAAATGATAGAAGGAAAAACAAGGAATAACATAACGGAACAGGCCATGATGGTATAGTGAACGCAAATTGCATGCAAAGCGGGCGCGCGGTTTTTCCCAAACCGGAAGAGGCTTCGTCATACAATCATGATTGAGAACTCCGTCCGTTCAATCGAATTTTAGCGACCGTGATTCTTTTGAATCATGATACAAAACGCATCTTTTTCAGCGTTTCATGTTTGTGTTTTCAAACACGTTTATTTTTACGACCGACGAAAAATCGCTTGAACGCAATTGCGTTTTAAACTAAACGTCTTTAGAAACCGTGATTCTAGGGTGAAAAAGTGTCGATTAAACGCACCCTTAGTCTAATTGCTTCATTACAGAATCAATGTATCTTCCAGGTAGCCCGAATGGTCCCTTCTAAAATCGCAAAGAGCAGCTGTTTTGGGGTCAACTTTCGGTGAGGCCCTACATGTTTTAGACCTGGTCCTACTGTACACATAGCGGAAATGTTCATTACATTCTCCTCAACACTAGCTCCTTTATCGTCTGAGGAAGACCACTCACATCGAAACATTTTCACCATCTTTAAAAAAGTACTTTTAAGATTTAACCTTTTTCCCTTTTACTTTGTTGAAGGATATTTTGAATATGAAATATTTCAAATAGTTCTTTTTTGTTTAGTTATGGTGAACTTGATTGGTATATGGATATTCCTTGATGCACAGAGAAAGAAGGACCTTTACTTGAAACTACTCTTTTGATCTTTGACCAAAGTTTTTAAAATCAGTAGTGTTAAAAGCAGCATTTGTTATTTATTTAATATATGATAAAATGAGGATCGAGTACATGTATGACTACTCAGCATCTATTATAAAAATACATACTCCTTTTCTAGAAAACTGACCCAAGATGCATCCATTTACATGATAAAACAGTGATATAGAATATCATAAAGTTTGACAATGAAGACAACTTCAAAAATCTATCTAGGTTTAAGTATAGAGCCAATTTTTTCTTTCGTTCTCTTTTTTGCTGATGCTAACTTTAATTTTAGTCAGTAGCACCTCCGTCAGTCTGTGTTTACGATATGAATATACACTGTCACACAACCGTAGAAAATTATTCATCTTCCTCGCCCTACACCAACCCCTAGTCTACAGAGACAGGCTTTTTGTTAAGTTTTTAAATTATGTATTAAAGAGTTGAACCTATGATGTCACAAAGAGACTCCGATTGTGACCTGCTAGCTTTTGTAAACGTCATTTGTAAATCCTCTTGTTGCTTTTGAAATTTGCGTACAAAGTTTCCTCTTTGGTTAATAAGAATTGAGAGAAAAGTTCCTGCTCCCTATACTAGACCACCGCATACCATTCTAACTAGAAACCGTGGAGATATCTAAACTCCAGTCATATATTTTGGGGTGGTTTGATCGGGATGGAAGAAGACACCAAGGTGAAAGAGGTGATCTGAAAACCATGTTTATGCCCCACACACGCCAGCCACGCGCCCCTGTCCTCCAAAACACCAGGCATCATTGTGTGCTCAATTTGAGGGAGCGGCAGGGGTGCACAATGGCTGGCTCAGAGAGGCACGGAGTGTGAATTATAGCCCTGTCTGGGGCCTAGCCATCCTAGCTCAGTCAGCGTGCATGGATGCTATTTCTAAGATCTATCCTATACTCACTTTCTATATCCAACTCCCTTTAACGTGTGCTCTTTCTATCTTGTTTATACAGCTCCATCTTACTGAGTTTAATAAGTTTAATAAGTTTGTGATGCCTTCATTTAGTATCCTTTGAACCCTCTCTTTTCAACTTTTTCTGCCTCTTTTATTTCTTTCAAACTAACTTTATGTAGGCTAAATATCTTCTGAAATGATAGGTACATGATTGAAATCTTTCTTTTGGTCTAAATGTCAGAACCTTGTCTTCATTTCTCAACATGCTTTGTCTTGTGTTACTCATTTACTCTCTATTATCTTGTACTTGCCTGTGTTCTACTTGTACATGGCCCCCTATGTGCCAACATTTCCAAAAAATCACAACTCAACTGAGATTTCAATTTCAGCATGCTTTTTAGTGTTGGCATATCTTAATCAAATGAGAGACATTCATATTTTGTTTAACAACCAACATGGGATCTGATTAACATGGGCAAGATAACATTGAATTTTAGCGACCATTGGTAAAGTGAGTTTGTAGAATTCTTGTACAAAGTTTGAAACGAAAAAATCCTTTCCTACAATCTCCTTGCTGTAGGCCAGGTATACACACACGTACATGTTCACTTCCTGCTGTGCAGTGATCACATCAGTATGAAAATGAGGTTGTAATTGTCGTTACCTTCTTACTCCGCAAGCCGTCAGTGACATCAAATTGGCAACGCGATACACGTCCAGTGAACCCTTCCCTCTCCGAACCTAATTAATTCCTAATTGGCTGCGAAGGCTGTTGATTGTTAACCCAAAAGTTGGTCTTGCTGGGCTTATTCATTTGTGGCATTGCATGTGAAGATTGTCAGTGCCGTGTAGGAGTCTGTAGAACGATTAGGTAGATGGACAGCACTATATTCAGTTGGTCTTCATCGTCAAAGTATAAGAAAATGAATCTTAGAGCAGAGGTCCCATCTTCAGCAGCTTTTGTTCTTTAAAAACTATAATGTTTAAATTAATATTTAAAATTGCTGAGGAGTTTAAGCATTTTCAAAATGTTATATTTTGCTGCTTTTATCACTAGATTTAACACTTACAAACATTGCATCCAGCAGTAGAAAGTGTGAAATTTACCATTTCAAAAAAGCTGTCACTCCTCGCCCATTTTAAGTGTTGATTAAAGCATGAACCCATAATTAAACAAAGTATATAGAATGACATTGAACATTTTTTAACAAAGGAATTGTAAAACATTGTATTACCAAGACGATATAATAACATTTCAGCTTAATTATGAACAACTTTATCTTATAAGATGAACTCTCAGTGCAATTGTAGTTTATAAATTCAATTAATAAACTAACTCTTTTCAGGCTGTTCCTGGAACAGCAAAGCTTTTTTCTGCTCGATGGAGTCAATTCAGTTACCATTTTGATGACAGGTAGACTTGAGTTTGGATAGTAACTGATTCAAGAAATTCAATATTCTCTCAATCCTCGCCCAAAATCACCAGAATTGGGTCAGATTTTTCACTCAACAGTAATGTATATCTGGCTGTTCAGTATATCTAGTTCATTACAGCAACTACCTAAGTGAATTCAAAACTACAAGTACGTTACAATTGTGAACATCTATTGTGCCATAGAATCAATGAAATGAAGATGATGATTGTGAACTCCAAATGTCTTGAAAATATTGACTTTCTGTGTCAGGGGTGTTTTGATGCCGTGATGTGGTTCGAAAGTCAAGGCTGATGGGGGTTTCTCGCTTTACCCGCAAATCCAGAGTAAACTCCCCCTCGTTGAAAATCAAGTCGTTACGCGCCATGTATCGAAGGAAGATGACAGGCAATTTTCTTGGGCATTTCACCAGAGATTACATGTTTATATACGGCCGAATCCTAGCCAAATATTTGGGAGGATTAGCAAAGGTTTTATGGAGATGGAGTTGGAAGTCTTTCTTGGGGGGCTGTCGAGAAATTGGTAGATTTGGGGGATGGGTTTAGAAGCTTTGGTTCTGGTACCTCTGTGACACGCATCATTTGGGAATTTGAAGGAATGATGGTCGATTGGGATAGAGAGCCATGTAATGAGAATGTCAAAATGTAGGGAGAGGAATAAGTCTGATTGTAATTTGATTCCACATTTAAAGCTGCCTAGAACCGACGTTATATTGCACTCTTTTTTATTTTTGTCATAATTTCTTAAAATATAGATCTTACAGAGTACTGCCATTTATTTAAAGTTCCAAAGTAATTTTCCAGGATTTGTTGTTGTTGTGTGTGTTAGTATGTTTCGAATGATGTTTTATTTGCAATGTCAGGCAGATGGAATATTATGTAGATGTAGATGAATACTTTGCCCTGTGTGATGAAAAGAGTGATCAAATAAAATGAAAATATATCTAATCAAACTACTTTTAAATGAAGGAAGAGTCTATGCAGGTATAGAGTGTATGCAGAAAGATGTGTTGGGATAGATAGTGACCTGCGATAACCCTTTACTGAAAGAAAAATACATAAACGAGTTGTTTTAGGAGCACAAACAAAACGAGAAGGAGGTCACCGCAGTTAGGGTGCATACCAACGGAGGAGGAGAGTGGAGATGGAGATGGAGAGAGAACAAACTACATCTCGCCCTACACTTACTGGCTTTTAACATCCAATCTGTCCATTTTATATCTATGATTTGTTTATAGCTACAGCCTCATCAGAGCCTACCCATTTCTGCCCGGGCCCCAATGTTTGTGTAGTAAAGAAAATAAATTTGTAGGACTCCCTCCTTTCCCCGCCTCTCTATACCACCACCGAACACCGGTATTTGCCTCATCCAGTGGAACAAAAGAGAGTAAGCGGGATGAAGCTTCTGTCTGTCTGGTAGCATTATCCAGTAGGGTCTGGTGTTGAATTATGCGAGAGGAGAGGAGCTCCGAGTTGGGAGGTTTTTTATCACCGTAACGTCTGTCAGGAACGCATCTTTTATCGATAAATGCCATTATTTATGCCCCTTCTAAGACTTGGTTAAGCTCTGTGATGATAAATCAGGAATGTCATATTTCTTTCTCCATTTCTCTGTCACTCCAACGATATGCTTTTGATAGTCATGGTGGCATGGAAAGATGATTAGATATGAAGTGATAATTCTTTCATAATTCAAAATTTCTGTTACCATTGTAATACACTACTCTTTTTATTTGTGAAATTCTGCTGGATACTGTATATCCTTGTGAGCTTTTAAAAGGTAATACATTTTTTTCACACCATATTACCTTTTTACCAAACTTTGGTTGAGAAAAAGAACTAGACAGCGGTAAATGATCTGAGGGCATTTTTATAGATTTTAATCCAGAACCTTCTAATCATATGAGTATGAATCTCTGCACAGTGTTTTCTCAACAAGTTCAATGTCGATGATTCAGCATTGCTTGATATAGTTTTTATTTTTCTATTCAAATTTTGTTGTCCACTTAGCCTGTCCCTCAAATGCTTCTATTTCTTTCTCTCCTGTGCATTTATGATATTCCTGAAGTAGCATTTTATTCCCTTTTGTCTCTTTTTATCCAATATGCCTTCATCCCAAGTGGACTTTCCAAGATTTTTTTTCGTGGAAAGATTGTGGAGTATCCCTTTCTGTGAATTACTGGTTCTGTGTGATGTCAAACACACAGTGAAACCTCAAGTGCTAGATGCAACAATCAACTTGAACTCCAATATGGAACAAAGTCTGCTTCTATGCTCTGAATGATCTATGTGTAAAGTAGAATGATATCAACTTTTCGATCTGTTATTTGTTTTTCATTCCTACTTTATGACTATAATGTCCCTTTGTCTGAGTATGCCATTTTAGATACAAGTTCTGGAAGTCAATTAGGGAATGTAGAATGAAGGATTGCAAAATGGATCATTATTCAGGAGCGACTACGTTAAAGTCTTTGAACTGATCTAGGACAGGGGAGCCAATTAAAATTTAGTCCACATTTGTCATGCAGATAAGATGTAGAATTCATTAAAAAATAGTTTAGACACTGATCAGAATGCCATGATAACATTGGCTGAAGAGGGGTTGCTTCAGTGACAAATGCAAAACAATTCTGTGTCTTTCTATGTGGAGTGGTTCATAAATCAGGACGGGGAAACTGAAACCGGCAGTGTCAATGCTGGGGTGTTTATTTGGCCGAGATGTCCAACGATAGAGGGGCAAGGTGGACGTAGAAATAGAACAGACAAGCGCCCAGTTTGGGGGATAATCAGAGAAATCAGATGCCCTACCATAAACACCACACAGAACCCTTGGGATGGGACTGAAGATGCCTTGGTGTGCTGGCTCGTGTTGCTCAGCACTACGTCAAACCTCATGGGATGGGACCAAACAGCCAGTTTAGGGTCACAATAAACACCACCACTACACCAAAACCCATGGGATGGGACCGATATATAAAGTGATATGCATGGCCACACAGTGTGAGCTATTTTAACCTAAATTGACCATGACTGTGAGTGGTCATTTTCACTTTTATTTTAGACGAAAAGAAAACAAAGAAGAGAAACCCCTGGAAAAAAAACCTTGATACAGAAAAAGTAGAATTTCTGAAGTGCCTTGCATGGAGTGCATATTGTTCAGATCAGATAGCTTAAAATGTATCCCTTCCCATTGTCTTACCGAAGAGCATATCCAGTCCCACCCATAGAGATCTGTGTTACATTTCATCTGAAGCGATTTATTACACATGTTGTTACCATTGTAATTATGACCTAAGTGTTGGTAGGATATAGATGACTTATTGATCGGCTACATGACAGGAGAGGTTAAACATTAAATACCAAGGGTAATGTCAAAGCCCCATTCACATTTAGATGAACAGCCCCTTCTCAAGGTTTGTCTGAAAGCAGCACTGTTCTAAAACTTAAATCTGTTCCAGCATATTTTCTAAGTAGCAATGCAGATTATATTACTACATTTTACTGCAATGACTGCGTTTTTCTTTGTGTGCCACAAGTGTTTTATTTTTAATGATTTCAACCATTGCTTTGATGGTGTTCAGTCAACTCATGCGATGTGAACGCAACATAAATTTAATTACAGTGTACTCCATTAAGTTTGACAAGCATCTTGTGTTCTAGATCATTGCTCAGAGCGATTTGATTTTAACATGTTGAGGGTTAACAGCGCCTTCAGACATTTACGTTAAAATTGATACAAGCTTTAATATGTGTGAACGTTGACCTGATGAGTAATACGAGCTTCATGTTTTAGAGTGTGAACAGGGCCTTTAGACATTGATGTAGGAGTAATAGTGTTGGTAGCACTCTTGAGATGAGATAACCCCAGTGCGTCTTCATTGCTTGATGGGAACTTGGCAGCTGACCATGTCAGGCCAGTCAATGAAAAGAAGATGGGCAAAGCCAGGAGA
Source organism: Strongylocentrotus droebachiensis (assembly GCA_035222895.1). Lineage (NCBI taxonomy): Eukaryota > Metazoa > Echinodermata > Echinoidea > Camarodonta > Strongylocentrotidae > Strongylocentrotus > Strongylocentrotus droebachiensis. The sequence goes on from JAVYIG010000630.1 coordinate 266,050, forward strand.
AGGATGGAGGGATGACTTGTATGTTGTGTGGGAATAGAAGAAGGTCTGAAAGGGGCTTGGAAGGGGGAAGAGATAGATAGATAGATAGATAGATAGATAGATAGATAGATAGATAGATAGATAGATAGATAGATAGATAGATAGGACAGAGGAGGAGAGGGAGAGAGAGGATAGGGGATAGGAGGGGGTGAGAGAGGATGGAGAGGGAGAGAGAGAGAGAGAGGTGGGGGGGGGGGTGAGAAGGAAGTTGAAAGGAAACAGGAGTTGGGGAAAGATGAATGGTGAAACATTGGAAAAGGAAAAGGAGGTTTACAGAAGTAGGGCGGAAATGTTGGGATGGGGATTAATCAATAAGGAGGAGGTCACATGAATCATGCATGTGAGAAATCTGGGAAACAGAAGTGAAGAGAGCAAGGGATGTAGAAATAGAAGTTAACTTTCAAAAGAATGTTGGAGAGTGAAGGATGGAGAGGTTTTAAGGTGAATGGAAAATAGTCAAGTTTAGATGCATAACCTTACTTATACAAATTTCATCATATTTATATCAATTTTTCATAAGCTACTCACAATTTAGAAAATCTAGTGTTTTACTATCTACTCAAGATTACAGTGGTTTTCATTGTTTCCGAGACTTATTCTCTATATTCATTTTATATCTACTCTTTAGCATGCATATTTCTAGTAACATCTAGGCTACCTGATTGCTATTGAATAGTCTTGGGGGGGGGTCCCTAGTGCCTGGTATGATAAGGTGACAAAACTAGACCACACTCCAATCCTTAAGCTGGCCTGGGTATGATTGGTAGACCTATACTGTAATGTTTAATTAAGTTGTACAGGTGCAAGTGGAATGAGGCCTTCTATATCTCAGTGATCATTTATATGAAGGTGAAATAAGAAACCTCAACCGTTAATTCCTTTTTTTAAATGTGATTTGGTAGAATATCGCGTGTTGAGAGTTGGAAGGAATTTGGTTACATTTAAAAGATTGAAGTTAACAAACTTCTTTCATCTAGCAACGGATAGTTATTGGACATTTCTATGTACTTCAGGCAATTAAGAGTCTTATAAATGACAATAATGTTATGTCTGTTAGCCTTAATTGCAAGTTAAATTGAATGCAAACATTTGATATCCTGGAAAGCTTGCTTAACTATAGCAACATGTAGCGTTGATGGGTGGTGAAAGGAAAGTAATTAGTTAAGTCCCTAGATATAACAGGATGTAAACTGTGATTCATGGTTGATGCAGCCCTCAACATTATACCTTCCCTCCATCTCACTTGCTGCGATGCTCTCAAACTCTACTTTATATGCTACTTTTTATTTCTTTCTGAGTGCTGCCACCCCTCTCTCCTTCTGCTTTAATTCATGCTATACATTCTCTCCAATTGTCTCTCTCGCTCTCCCTCTCTCTTGGCCTTGCTCTCTCATTCTGTCTTGACTCTTCTATTATCTTTTGTTCTATATTCTGTCTTCTCTATTTTCTGAAATCTGATCGTCTCTCTCTCTCTCTCCCTCACTCTCTCCCTCCCTCACTCTTGCTACCCCCTCACTCTTGCTCTCCCAATTTGCCTTGACTATTCCATTATATTTCTCTCTCTCACTCTCTTTCACTCCCTCTCTCTCTCTCTCTCTCTCTCTCTCTCTTTCTCTGTCTCTCTCATATCTTGTCATCTCAGCTCTCATCTCTCCTTTCAGCCAGGGGGTACTCCTGTCTGAACATGAACTATGGAATGTGTAGGACATTTAACGGTGTTTATATATAGATGGCCGATATGATGCTATCATCTAAACTAGCTCACTGGTAATCAATTCCTCATAACGAGGCTCTAGTTTCGTCTAGCAAACACCGGCATGGCTGATGATGACGAAAAAGACGTTGCCCCCCCCCCCCTCCCCTCCTCCTCTGTCTATATATTGGGCCTTAATCAGACCCTTTTATTTACCAGAGTTGCTATGGAAACTCGATTTGACATTTGTAACATAAAACGACATGCTACTAAATCTATTCAGATCGTTTGACAACAGATTTGAGTAAAACAAATTTACAAGGTGAATTTATAAGACCAATGGATTAGATCAAAGTCTCTTTGGTTGAAATAAACATAACCTGTAGTTTTTAAACATCTACCAGCCTTAGAATTTAGTAGGCAAACTGTCATCCACGCCTTAGCTTGAGAAACTCCACAGGAAAGGACGAAAGCTTTCCTACTACATCGTAAGATTGGAAAATGCTTAAAAACTACCGGTTATAAAATGGGTTAAGTGCTCTTCTCCCTTGCTCACTCACATACTCCTATGTGACTAGTGAGCAACATTCAAAGTGCCACGTAGAGATGTTTGGATCAGGTCGGTCGGACCTAGGGGCTTCTGTCACTGTGAGTATCTTACCAGAAGATCGTATTCCAGGCACGACAGACAGCTGATCCAAATCTAAGAGACAAATGAGTTGCAAGACTCTTCAAAGATCAACTAACGCTTCTTAAAGATAAAGTCAGCCTCTTGTTTAACATTTTCGGGACTCTAGCTTCTGTACTTATTGAGCTGCAGTATCTTTCAGATACACCTAAAAGTATTAAATGAAGCACAAAAAGTCAATGACAGCAAAACTTGCCACCTTAAAGAGAGTAAAATAGTGAGGCGAAATACTTCTACAATACAATTTTTTGGGGGGATAGATTATTGCTACTTTCATACAATTTTGATATGTTGAATTATAGGGAAATGCACAAGAAATTTGTTAAGTCACCTCCACCCCCACTCCCACACCCCCACAAAAAGTGGAAGTTCTGTTTGAAGTGTACTGCTTTACACTTTCTGGTTTTTGCCTTCCAATAATTTTTAGATTAAGGTAATGATTCTTTATTGAACTCCAAAAGATGACTTTTAGAAATTGTCTGTTCGGAGCCAAAAGTTTATCAACTCAGTGCTACAGTATATGAGTTAATACCCTTTTGGCTCCAAACAGATGAACTGTTAGGTGATACCTTTAAGACATAGCGATGTGGTATGGTCTGGTCTGATCTGGTAGAGCAGATTGATGGGTAGAAGTAGGAGCTATCTCAGGTAATGAACCGTTTTCTAATGAGCAGTCTGTAATGTTAACAGCCTATAATATGTTGGGTTGCTTGATGAGCCTGCCAGCTTCTGGAATGCTCATTTAAAGGGATAGGTTAAAAAAACTTTCTTTAATACATCAAGGCCCAACTAGAGAGACACGATGTGCAACACCATCAAACATTGGACTGGAATCTGCTTTGGCAGATACATGGGAGGCTCATCGTTCATTTCATGTTTGACTCGGGTCTTTTGATGAGAGCTCTTAAACACCTCCAGTAGAAAACATTCACATTGGTCAATGTCACTTTGTTGCCAATAAGAGGCCAGAAGAATTAAGAGAAAGGAAGAGGCAAACTCAGAGAGAGAGAGAGAGAGAGAGAGAGAGAGAGAGAGAGAGAGAGGGGAGAGAGAGGGGAGAGATAGAGAGAAAAGAATCTTGTGCTCAAAGTACCTGTACATACATGTTGCAGGAATAACTTTCTGGAGGTACTTAAAGGTAATGCAAAGTTTTGGGAAATGTTTGGAAATGGCCGGATAGCGATTTTGTTAAATGTTGATATATTTGGATGCCCCTGAGGATGTTTTATAAGCACTAGAAAATATAGCCCCTAAAACACTTCTGCTTTCGAGAAAAATTGAATATAAAAATTTACCGGTGCTCCCGGTAAATTTTGATGAATTTCAAATAGCTTATACGGCCATCCAATGGCAGCTGCGACCATGAAAATCTCAAAATTTCCAGTAGTGATATATCATTTCCAAACGGGAATAGCAATTTGGTAGATTTTAATCAAAAAACATAGTTTTAAAGCTAAATTAATATATTGACCTTGAGAGGGAGCTATACAACATAGAGACTTTATTATCTACAATTTCATCACTTAAGACTCGATTTCAACTGCGACAACGATCACTGAATATTGTAGGATAGCATATACTTCCAATATGTTCATTTGAGCCAAATTCATGACCCCATACCAAAACTTTATATTACTTTTAAAGAGCTGACAAGAGGAATCATAAGTTACCGGAGAAGGAATAGGAGTAACATGGTTAGCCATTATGAGTACATCCTATCGCTATGTTGTTTCGATTGTACAGTGATGATTTGTTGTTTACTTGTCATGCTAGTTGCCAATTTGATACCCTGGTATTCCATGTCTTCTGGTGTATCCTTTGCTGCCGGAGCATTTCAAACTGATGGGTTTAAGTATGATGATTGTAGTTAGGACTCTGTAGTCATAACTTCACGTTCTGTAAGTGATCCCGTACAGCTGACTTGCAACGTAAAAAGACGATGTCATCATCGTAAGAACATGTCTACCGTGTTCATGTTTGATTGCTTCAAGGAAAAGTGTAACGTTGCCTTTTAATGATTTCATAGGAAAGCATTCAAGAACTGGTTTTAAATGTATAAAGCACCAAATATTCCTTGGAATTCCAAAACCTAAATTTTTCTAATATTGTTTTGAGTCCTGCAAAAGACAAGTTTTGAAACAAACGTCAAAATGATATTTCTTAGTCCTATACTAAAGTCATGAAATTTATTATTAGGTAACAAACTAACAATGGTCTGTATGACTATGGTCGGATTGATCAAGAGACTTTAAGCCCGCTTTGTCCATTAATATCTTGAGAGAGGTGTCATTTGGTTGACGATACAGCCTACGGCAAAAAAATTCTTCAATTATGAACCGGATCTTCTTAGACAAGCGTCTAATGTCTCAATGCGTAAATGCATCATCCTTAATACATGAAGAGTAAAACAATTGTCTCCTACAAAGCGTATGGATTCTGGGCCATCTGCCCGGAGCCAAATTGTTGAATTATGGACCGGATATTTTTAGACGAGGCTTAAGGTTGTGACTCCAATGATTGAATCAGTTGTGCCACGCCTTGCTCTTGAGGTGCTGGTTCTAGATCATCTGCCAAAGGCAACATTCTGCAATCATATACCAGGTCCTTCAGGGACAAGGAGAGCATACAACATGCAGCATGGAGACCTAAAGAAAAAGGCTTTACCAAGGTTTTACTAGAGATCCATGTACAAATTGATCCATCATTAACATTGCAAAACTTGACTCTAAAAATTGGAATTTTGGAGAGGATAAAAACACATTAAAAAAAATAAAAGTCAAACTGATGCTCCAGAGTCCCAATCTTTCCAAAAAATGATTAAGACATGGGATGATCATGTTCTTCAGTCCTTAAGTACCCCCAAGACATTGTGCTTGGGTGAGGGATTGAGTTGGGAAATACAGGAAGAGTTCATTACTTTTCAAGTTAAAATGTAACATATCCATTTGAATCCTTCTGAAAAGACAAGCAATATCAGGAGCTCATCATACTGTCATTACCGTGCTCATGGAGCGGTTATCTCTTTGAGTCGAAGGATAGCTGCGTAACTAAATGGTAGGAACAGGAACACCTCATTTTTTTGTTAGCCAGGGGGAGAGGATGAACAGTGAGGTATCACATCAATCCCAAACCCAAAATGTGTAGGAGTAGCCCCTAGGCAGGCAGGCAGCATGCCATCAAGAATCATTTGTCAGATCGCTAGACACATTGCCAGACGATGGCGTGGTCGTCATGGTGATGCCATTCAAAGGATGTGCTTTCTCATGTCATCCTGTTGTTACCTGCCCCTGCTGCTACCTTTTTCATGTACTGAGATTCAATGCGAGTTGTTATGTCATGTCACTCCAAAGTTTCACTCTGGTTGTGTTGATACCGGATGGTTCATCTAGCAAGATGAAATATTCCAATGCACTGAAATGCAAACAACCATATAGGACCTATGGTCTCCTTTGATTCAAGAATTGAAAATGTTACTCTATCATACCTAACATACAGTTTCTGCAATGTTTTTTGATTTTTAACCTTATGCTGCTTACTTTGAATTCATGGTTTGATAATAAAAGATTAAAGATCGTTCCAACATTCACAGTTGAAGCAAACATTAAGTCTACAAGTAGACATACAGTACATTATTGATTCTAGATTATTTTGGTAGTGGGAGCTTGTATAGAACTGGTATCAACTTGAATGATGGTAGAATATTTTATAGAAAGAGAAAGAAAGAGCATATAATTTTTTGTACCTGTATATGCGTTTCGGGGGTGGGGGATTCACATTTGAAGTGGAGAAATGTCCATGCTCTTGAAGTCAGTGCTGAGAAGTGTCCAAAATATGATTTACTGGACACTCAATAAAACCAGATAATAAAATGTAAGAACAGAGAAGTCCATAATGAATGTTCACATTCAACAATTTTATAGGTTCTTCATGGTGAAAATCAATTACAGCAACATGATTTCCTCCATTTATAGCATGCCCGTATGTGAGGTCACTTTTATTTAACAACCCTGTGAGTATTTCCATCCTAATTTGTCCCATTACACCTCTTTTGAAGCAAAGCGTTGCAGCTAAGTGGCAGCGACACATCCTATGTAATGGAATTACATAGAGAATCAAAGAGTTCACAAATTGATGGACTCAGGATCGAGATTCATAACTTTGATCTCAGATCTTGAAAGTTTCATGCCACAAAATAGTTGAATCTCAATTAACACAACACTAAATTTATGCAATTTGCAAAAAAATTCATGTCATGAAGTTTCTGGTTTTACAATATTATGATCTAAATAGGCGGTGTCACACAGAGGCCAAAAATCCGGATTTTAGTTATCCAGATTTAAGATATCCTCTTAATTGCTGTCTGTCATCAATTATCCCATTAAAAATCCTCTAACGAAGCAAGAAAATTCTCCCTTGAAAGGATTTTTCAAGGGATTTTCAAGGGATTTTTCTGTGTGACACCGCCTAATGTGTAAAAAAATGTTGATTTCAAAGATGTCGATTTCAGAGATATCATTTAGTGACGCGATGATATGATTGGGCCAGCTCATCGGTCTGATGCAAGCTGAATAAACTCCACACTTGTCACAGGAGAATGTGGTAATGTAGTCTTATCATCCATCTAGTTCACTGACCGCATTGGTCAAGCATTGGTCAAGCAAAGCACTGGTCAAGCAGAGGAGATACTTAGGCCTCACCACTGATGGTCAAGCAGGATGAGGATGTGTGCCGGATATTAATTTGTCCAATCTGGGGAACTTCCTTCGACTAATGACCGGAATCAGTCTTCTTGAAATCAGAACAAGGTGGATCGAGGTGTAGAGGTCATCGTTTAGAAATGGTCAACAGACTTGGCCTTAATTAATTAATCAATCAATCATCAAACTCGTTCATCATTTACAACACATCAAGATTCTCTTTGTATTGGCTGCATAGCCAGCATAGAGTAGCCCATCGTTTTTCCTGAAGCTTCTTAAGCTTTTGAAATGGACTTTGAGTTAATTGAGTAGAATTCACCTTTTTGATTTAGATTATAATGATTGAATGATAGATCCACTAAATTAGTAATAATGTTAGCCGAACTTATTATATGTTGGGTCATCTTTTTTTAAGGAGTTTGTCCAAATGAAACCACAGTATGGTCAAAGAAACAGATATGAAAGCCTCCCTGCCCAGACACCCTAATTCCTCACTTGTTTTATGGTGATTGGCAATTGGAGTTTTATTGCAACATTGTGATTTCTTTTATTTCCAACCTTCCACAAACCCCCAAAGTTATCCTTGATATAAACACAACTTGAATGATTTACTCCTCTCTCTAGTGAGGAACGTGTTGCAACCCTGCTTCTCTGACAATTTTCCGGTTGTAAATTTGCCACATTTCTACATCTGATCAGTTATATTTTCACAGTTTCTCAAGGATTCTAATTGAGAGTGCAGACACTTGGCCGATTGATTGATGACTACCAGGAGTAAATTCATACTTCGTTTAATCTGAACATAGTGATAATAGTGACAGATTTGTGATTTTTTTAAATCCTGCTTAATGCTTGTTTAAGTCCACAGTGACACTAAAATTGATTGAAAACAACTTAAAAGCTAAGTTAAACTTGGAGGTTGGCAGGGGAGAAAAGTAGTTAAAATTATGAAAAGGATTAGTTTTAATGGTGTGTGCCTATACTGCAATGGATTTGTTATACTGTAGCTATAAATGTAGTAATTCTTTATACAGATATTAAACGACAAAGCATTGCCTTTTCCATTGGGTGTATGGAAGGTCTATCAAATTTAGACAAATTCTTGGATTTGATTGGATAATTTGTGGGCAGTATTCAGTTTCACTTTTTGCATCAACGCATAAAAGATGAGAGACAAACAGGATGTGTATAACAGAAGCTAAGGGATTATGCCATCGTATTAGATTTCTTTCTGAAGCATGAACTTTGAGATCTGAAATTGATATTCAGGTATGGTAAATGGAGTTACCTTTTGACCGATAGAACAGAGACTGTTGTGCCCTTCAAGATGAAAAGAATATATTTATGAGAGCTAGGATGTATAATCTTGATAACAAACAAGTTTCGTTTGTATAATAAAGTAGTTAGCCCAACGTAAGTTCTTTGAATAAATCTACCAGTGCTTGCGTGTCTCTGATATGAGATGCATCCCGAAAAGAAACTTATTCACACATTTCATGCCAAAGACATAATATGATAATGAAGTAGTAAGTCCAGTGTAAGCTCTCTTTGATTTATAAGTTCTTTAAATAAATCTACCAGTGCTTGCATTGCCTCTGATATGAGACCCATCCCCTGAAACAAATCCTGTTCACACATTTCATGCTGGAGACAGTATAAAATGTGAACACAGTTCTTGTGCGTCCATCTTTCGTTATCTGCCCCATGTGTGCGGAGGAGGGTTTTTTCAGTCTCCTCTCTGCGGTTATGTTTACTGCCTGCGATTCAGGCCCTTGGGCTGCATCCTTGTTCGACTGGGATAATTGGTGAAAATAGAGGTCATGAAAAAGAGAAATCTAACTAAGGAGAAGAAAAAAGTGACACGTGCCAACCGTCTTTCTTCTTCTTACCCTCCTAACTATTCTGCTAAGTATGTGGAATGTGTTTAATGACCAATCATTGGAGCATTCATTTTATACAACGTGAAATTGAGCATTACTTTGTTGATCTGTTGCCCTACTTCCAGCGCTTTCTTCATCCAAACTCTTCCTCGCTCCTTGGGTTTTATAACTTCTAGTCTTTCTTGTTCAAGTTCTTTTTTATCTTCTCCAACTTGTCCTTGGCGGTTTTCAAGCCGAAGAATTTTCGGCAGTAGTTCCATATGCCTCCCAAATTACTGTCACACGAGATGTTGAAGTTGAGCAAACGATCGGCCTTCGTGCAGACTATTTTCTTACCAGTCTTGATCTATTTCATATGAGATCCTGGCTGTGATAAAAAGCTAAAAATATTTGGCTGCCTGCTGCATATTTTCACTTTCTCTACTGCCCAGTTTTTGAAGAGCGATGCCTCTGCCACTGGTCTGGGGTGCATACTTTAGACATTATCTTGTGGTATAGTTCACTTGTCTTGGGTTTCGTCAACCAGATTCAAGTCGATTAGGGTGGATTGGGGGTGAAATACAAGAGCACCCCAATTTGGATCTTGAAATTTACCCTCCTCTGATAGCGCAGGGTGACAAAGAACTTGTTCCATACATAACATAAAGAAGAAGCAGTTGTTTAATAAAGGATTTTGAAGGAGTAAATATTGTAGGACTGACGTTGGATGGGTCTGATGAGAATCAAATATAGAATTCAATTGATGCATCCAATTCAATTTATATATTACAATTGGTATGTGCAATTATTATCTTCATCTGTTTGCTCGGTATTGTCAGGTTCAGTTTTGAAAAATAGGCAGGTACCTTCTTTCACTTTGCAATTATCAATGTTGATTGTGATTTTTGCCATACTCATTACTACTACCACCACCACCCTTATCATCAACAGCAGCAGCAGCACCACCAACACTATCATCATCACTGTCATCATCATTATCATCATCCTCATTACCCACATTACCCTCCTTAGTATCGTCATGACAACAATCTTCCACAATAATATCTGTGCAGAAAGACTCCATATCTTGTATGCGAGTGTCAGATTATATCACGAGATGTCTAGATTTCCATTCTAAATTGGATATTTTCTTTGAAAGGGGGTCCAATCAGGATCGAAGTCGGGCGGAGGACTCAATTTGGCAGTGAGTGATGAGAGAGGTAGAAGAGAGTAACCCACCTTGATTCAAAGGGTCTAGCCCCTTGAGTCTTCAGCTCCCAGTAGGTCCCCCTCTATAGTCTTGGTCTCAAATACCTTGTTAAGTGTCAGGTGATCGCTACAGGTTCCTTGTGGTCATTTGTTTCTATCTATTTCACTGAAAGCAGTATACTTTGTAATGAAGTGAGCTAGTTCTTTAAAATATGTGTGCAACTTTTTTTTAGAATGAAGTTTATGATCCATGAAGATTACAAGGTCTATTTCCTAGGCTAAGTTAGCTGCAATGGTTATATTTCTTAAGACTAACCCTAAGATCATCTTCTCTGCTGTCAAAATATTTGAATGGAATCCTTCAATTTTCATACTACCATTGTAAGTAAACACATAGAAAAAATTCTCTTTGGTTTCTTTCTCTTTTGGTAATGGTGCTTGGAAGAAGTCGTTCTGGCAATGTTTAGCCCCATTTGACAATGGATTAGCTCTGGACAAAATGAAGCTGTATAACCCCCACTGAGCATGTCAGTAATGACATGTGTTTAACAGCAAGATGAAAGACGATTTACAAATATTTGACAAACAATTTTCATATCAGAATTTTCCATCTCCTAGCTCGATGAAAACCTGTAGAAATTTGTGTTTCCCTCCTGTTTACCAATATTAAAGTGCTTTACAAGTTTCATGGTTGTAGATTGTTTTGGATATTTTTAGTTTCATGTTCGTTTTAAAAGAAAGAGAAGTGAAATGTTAGTTGAAAAGCAAGTGATTTGCATAGATGTACTTTTTGATAACTCCTTGAATCATCTGATTGTCATGAACCTTCAGAATCAAGTTGATATCTTGCAGTTAAAATGATCAAGATGATTTTCATGTTGGCCACAAAATAAAGTTTACTATAATCATAGAGCACATTGTGAGTAAAGTTGTGTTGACTGAATACTTCAAGAAATCTCCTTTCCAGAATTATGAATTTTAAAGACCTGGGGGTGTTTCACAAAGATGCTAAGTTGAACTTATCTCTAAGTTGGACTTAAGTATTATGGAGAGCCATTGATAGCTTTAAAATAAAATATATTCGACCAAAAAATTAAAGTATTTTAGACTTTTCATAAATTACACATCAAGAAAATAAAATTTCCTTGATAATAGAAAATATGAATGATTCAAATTAACATTTTATGCCTTTTAAAATAACTTCTACAAAATATTTTCAAAGATGCTAATGGCTTTCCATAATTTTTAAGTCCAACTTAGAGCTAAGTTCAACTTAGGATCTTTGTGAAACACCCCCCAGGAGCGATATATATATATCCTGCCAACATGAGCTTTTATCACCCAGTGTTGATGGTGATGACCAAGACCAAAGTTTGATGAGAAATCTACCATCCTCTGACTCTGAGGCTACAGCTTACTTGTTGCTTCCTGGACCAGACAAGGACAGGGCAACTGTCGGAGTATTCAAGCTGATTGGTCGCGTCACTAGCCCCGCTGGGCCGCTCGTGGCAACCAGCTGATTTGGCCGACTTGGGTTTCCCCTCCGGCCAATCAGAGAGCTGATACCATTCTCCGTCTCCCCATGACGGGGTAAAGAGTTTAACAGACTCTGAATCCTAGTCTTTCCACCAAGTCTTTGAATCAATCATAGATTTGATGTAACCGTCTTTCGTATTCTTTTCTTTCGGAATGATTGTTGTTTGATATTGCACTCTTCCTAAAAATCTTAAAAAAAGGAATACACCTATCCTTGATATCTCATCAAAACTTTCCCTTTTTTCACTCTGATGTACATTGCGAACACTGAGTGTCTGACTTAAAATTACAAATACTATGTGAAGGTCTGCACTTAGACTAGTAATTGTCCAGTCTTGACCTGTTGTCTCCACTGTTTGAAACAAGAGAGAAGGACATATTGATGTCATGTCAGCCCTTCCACTTTCCAAAACTGCAGTTGTCTGAAAAGTGAGTCCCTGGTACTACCCTTGTATACCATCACAAGCAGAAAGCCAGAAACACATTATCATGTATGAATCATGAGCTGAGATGTCTTTAGGTTGTGATCACTTTGATTCTACCAAGGTGCTACCAGACCTCTACCAGTCCCCCATCACCTACCTTTACCCCTCTCCCATCCCCAGACCTGACCCCTTATGCCTCCTCCAGGCCCCCTACTATAAATTCAGCTCTTAGTTGTACTCTTAGCAGATATAAATCACTATTTCCTACGCTTCATTTCCATTGGCTCCATTGCCTATCATAACTGTTTTGACAGGATGGTTTTAACGAGGCTTGAATAGGGCAGGCCCCCAGTCGTGATCCAAGCGTGGAAGACTTTTAATTGGTAGAGGGCAAATGGGGTAAGGAGTAAGTTTGGTCTGAGGTCAGCTTGGGTTACGAAATATGAAACCTGAGACGGAATCACTGGAAGATTATGATATGATGATAAATCTCTTTTATCATTCATTTTGACCCTCGACATGCCACTGTATAGCAAATGCATAGCTACTTGTGATCTTTTTCTAACACACATCTGCTCTTCAGATCCTCTTTGACACTTCTTCTGGTTTTCCATGAATTTTTTCATCCAAGCATTTGTTAAGATTCCATCTATCAAAGATCTCTGCAATGGCCTTTTGTATTGACAAATAGATATATTTTCACTTTTCATTTGTGAAAGACATTAAAGAGTGAGGTTGTATTTCAGGCCATTTTCCTAGAATGTATAACTGTGATTATCGTATTATCAGGTTGCCATTGTTCGATGCTTCATTTTCCTGCAACTCTTGCTGCATTTAATTTATAGCCCATCTGTGGCATACTGCTCCATCTCTTGCCCTTTAGCTGACAGCCTTGTAAAGGACGTTAAACTATCACCTTTTACCTTAATCATGTCCTTTTATTAATACCGGTATCCTTTCTCCCATCCACTGCTACCCTATCCACCCGCATCTTAGCACCCAGCCGCTTCCCTATTTTACACCTCTCTCCGACGCTCCCTCTCCAGTTTCAACCAAGCGCGTGCCAACCCTTAACCTTCCCAATTTTTCAATCAAAACTTTAAATTAACCTCTCCAATGTTTTTGCAGAGTTTCTACCAATGCCTCTCCTCTCTCTTTCTTTCTCCATTATCTTCTTCCAAAGAGGGTTTGTTGTGGCGTTAGCTTCGCCCACGTCTTCTGTTTTACTGCAGCAGGCAGGCACGCGTTGCAGCTTGCTTGTCCTTCTCGCTCCTAACTGAATGTGGCATTGAAACCCGGGAGACAGGAGGAAAGAGGAGACCTGGCCGTGGGGTGCCAACAAACGCAAAAATTAACCTATAATGTCGACTCAATTATAGTAACCCTCTTTCTCTTTGATGTACTCTCCATTTTTCTCTCACTGTCCCTTTCTCTTTCTGTTTGGGGTCTTTCTAAAGTGCTATCTGGTTCTGTTGGATCTTTTTCTCTTATTCATTTTTTTCCTTCAAATTTGAAGTTTTTTATGCCATTTAGTGTTCACTGTCCACCAGTAACACTCTGGATCTACTACAGGAGTGGACATCTTGATAGTGACAATGTAATTAATGTAACTCTCTATTTTTTAGATTATTATTAATATTTTGTCACCATTCATCTTTGTTGGATTCATATAAAAATGTTTCATATTTTTGTTCACTATCAAAGTTCTTTTTCATGTACTTCTAATGTTTTGCTCTCTATTTTCTGATTTGAGCCATTTACTTATTGTGTTTCTTTCTTGTTTTTTCTTTCCAATCTGCAGTGCTGGCCCTCCGTCTCAAGTTAAGAAGACCACGAGAAGAGCTAGTTAGCCAAGGCATCATGCCCCGTAAGTACCCATCATCTTATTGTCTAAAGAAATTTAGAAAAATTGATTAAACATCATAACTACCAATTAAGTCAAAGAGAATGGAGATCAGTTTGAATAGAAGTGGTATAAAACCAATATACTTTGTGGGTAGTTATTGCGTTTGTACAAATTGGCATTTCATCTCTTTGAAGCTGGAAGAGAGTAAACTCATAATGTACTTTAACACAGAGAATGACCTTTTAGTGCCAAACAGATAATTTTTAAGACAATGTACTTGGGTCTCGATTTAGATGGAACATCATTTCTAGCAAACAGAAAAGACATCATTCACGGGTCAGATGAAAAATATCATACAAAGAATAACAAATAGTTTAAGCTGAGAAATCACTAATTTTAACTCATATCCTGAGCGGGTTTCTTTCGATATAATTGGAAGAGAGCGCCATGCATACACCTGTTTGGTTCTACATTGACGTGATGCGATCCAAGTTGGAGTTTAGACCGGTAGGACGGTAGTCTGGTAAAGAAATCATCAGCATGACCTTGACATTGACCTGGCTTTACTCACAGTGACAGTCCACACAACATCGCACTAAACCCACGGATCGGCTCTGTCACAACACAGTCTGCTATTGTATCCCCCTCCTTTACCCCCCTCCTTTACCCCCCTCCTTTACCCCCTCACCACTCTAGATGTTTGGTCCATACATCACACAACCCATGGAGCCACTCTGTCACAATGCAGTCTGCTATTGTAAATTGTATGTGCCCCCCCCCCCCCCCACACACACACACAACACTGAAAATGTTAACCCATAAGGTGCATTGCAATTGATAACCTCTTTGTATAAAAATTGAAGTTTGAAACTGAGTTTGAAACTGACTTTGAAACTGAGTTTGAAATCCACTTAAGACTATGATTTGTATTTAAAATGTAGAGTTAAAATAAACATGAAGTAGTGAAAATAAATTATGCTGTATAAATTTATTTCCTAGTTTGTTCATTTTATATGAAAGAAACTATTTATTGAGTCTCTTTATGGTTTAATATGCAGGGTTGAAGTCATAAGTAGTAGAAAGAGCACCCTCCTACCACAGAAATCAATTGCGAGTCTGAAATTCTATGAATCTATTTTCAGATTTGAAGAAATGTCATGGGGAGGGGTTGGATGGTGGTGGAAAAGCTCTATCTCCGTTTGGGTAGTTTTACAAATCCTCGGATTCGCTATGATGGGCGAGAAAGACGAGATTTAGAGGGAAAAGATCCTGTTGGTTTCAAATTTGAATCCTACGGATGAAATTCATGCATCCAAAATAGATAAAACAGCCCAAAATACCAGCAAATACAAGGATAAATCTGTTAAAAGTTTGTTCAGAATGGAAAGAGGAAGCGAGCGGATTAGGGGCAGAGAAAAGGCATCATTGTATGGGTTGTCATCGCCAATTAGAGGGCGATGTTCGTGGGGCGATGCGTTGGCCATCGCGTGTCCATATTGCCACCTGTACCGATAGTGTCAAGGGCTGGTTCTCTGATGGATGGGAAATACACATGCATGGTACAGTACCACCTCTGTCTTCTTAGGAACCCCTCTGCCATTTTACTATCCCTTCCCCCTCACCCCACCCCACCCCCTTGCTCTTTTACATTGGAAATATCTTTGGAGAAATCAAAGAATTTGGCAATGTGTAGACTGCATACTGTTGGCTGTAAGTCGTGTCATTTTGGCCTGTGAAAGTACACACATTAGACATCAAACATCAAAACAAATGTAATTGATATTAGCATAGAGAGGGATATGTGTTGCATTGTACTTTAGAGGGGAGGGGGTGCGTTCTACCTTAAAACAAATGCAGGCCATTATCAGAAACACATCTTGCTGATACTGTTCCACATCAATACATAGTAGTAGCTGTAATATTAGGAAAGTCATATTTCTGTATCTTTGAATGTCCAAGAGCAGCATATTCACAATTAATCAATTTATGATATTTTCTTACAATTCCATAATGGATGGGAAAAGATATGCTTTTTATTATATAACCCAGTAGTTTCATATCTTAGGAAGACAACTTTGAAAAGGTCAGAGGTCATCTGAACATCTAAAAGGGATCATTATATATGACAGTTGTTTAATAGTTGATATTCTCTTTACAACTGTCCATCAAACCACCATCAACACATCAAACATCTTGTCATAGCACTCCCTCTTCTTCTTCATAGCCAAGTCGTAGTATTTAGCTTTCCTACCAGCCTTCCCATGCTGCATAAGGTATGTGCAATCAACACAAATACACCACCATGGGAATGGTCATTTCTAATTTTGGCCATCAAAATGTCACTCAAAGGCATCACGCAACCTATCAATCGTCAATGTAGTGTATAAATACGAGACATGTTTTGCTTTTACTTGTGTCACGATTATAGCAGGGTTACTCGGAAAATGTAAAAATAATTTTCATGGAAGCATTTCACAGGAAGACGCCCTAAACACGCTTATGGCCCACATTTGTTTTTTAATTGTTTTAAACATTTATAAACCTGATTTCAAGTAAGATAAGAGAATAGGAGACAGAGAGATATATACGGGGGAAAATAAATACTCCGACATATATACAGGAATGCATTCTGTAATCAGAGGCCCCACTAAATGTCATTTTTCAGGAAAGACATTTAGTAGCATGATGATGTATTGGTGGCATTTTTTGTCAGGAATTTTTGTCGCTGTCGGGCAGACTGTTTGGGATTAGCACCTTCTCTGTGGATGGAATCGGCTATGAATTCCGTCTCGCCGATTGTTACATCGTCGTCTCGACAACTCTTGATGTGTCTATGATTAGAACCCCCCCTCCCCCCCCACCCCTCTCCATCCCTCCATCCCCTACAGATTTTAGAGCCAGGCAGTGGTAGCAGAGGTTAGGTTTTAGTAACATTATGCTGATGAGAAGTTTATCAGGAGTAGGTCTCGTTGCCAGTTAATGCAGTCCAGGAAAATCCTACTATTGTGTAAAAAAAATTATGATAATTATTGGATGCCACAAACTAGGTATGAACAAAGATTGAAGGGCTAAGTATATGAGCAACAACGTCCCATGTACTCTGCTAGATTAAAGTGCTGTATTGATTCTTCTTGTACCAGCTATGAGAAAGAAATGGTACTTGTGCTTGAAATGAGTCTGAATACATTCGGACTCTTATTGTGTGTAAGTGTAAGACACGTCTGTATCAAAAGGGGTATGTTTTTCACAGTGATGACCAGGAAATGAATAAGTTTAGTCAGTGTAGAATAATCAAAAAGAACAACCAGATATCTTCATTTTGCTGCCCTTTCTTGAGGCCTTTTACAAATGAAATGTAACACTTTTCAAGCTTGAAGTAGTTTACTATGATCTATATTGAGGTGATGACATAATCACCCTGTAACAAGATTACGCATGTTCAGACCATCCTGTCAGTTTGCATCCATAGATATGTGACATTCTTCAGCAATGATTTAATCCTGATGGTTAGGGAGGGGTGCTCAAAGACCAGGGGGGTGTTTCACAAAACTTGCCACCA
The DNA here is from genome assembly GCA_035222895.1 of Strongylocentrotus droebachiensis. Lineage (NCBI taxonomy): Eukaryota > Metazoa > Echinodermata > Echinoidea > Camarodonta > Strongylocentrotidae > Strongylocentrotus > Strongylocentrotus droebachiensis. The sequence continues at coordinate 283,601 of JAVYIG010000630.1, forward strand.
GTGACAAATGACAGTGTTTGTTATAAGCTACTGAAATCCTTGCTTCTGATTGGTTATATGCAGATTTGTCACTGATTTTTGTCATTTGTTATTGAAAAAAGGCTTTGTGAAACACCCCAGAAGTGAAGGGGAAGGAGTAGTAGAAGACTATTGGTAATGCTCTGATAGGGAGGTTAGTATTAGACTGGTGGTGATACCGTGATGGGGAGGGGTGGTATAAAACCAGTGGTGAAGGCAATGGAAATGAGAACAGGGGGAGTTGTAGAAGACCGGTGTTAATGAGGGAGGGGTGGTGGTAGCCAACTGTTGATAAAGCTACAATGGAAGGGGGTGATGTAGCTGGTGTCATAGGGAGGGGTGGTAGAAGATTAATAGTGTTGCTATAGTGGGGAGGGAGCACAGGGGTGGTATGAGACTGGAATTCATGGGGGAGGGGTGTAATAGACCATTGGTGATGGTATGATAGGGGAGGGGTAGTATAGGTGACTGGTGGTGACGCTATCATTAGGGGAAGCTCAGTTTTCCGTTGTGCGCCTGTGACGTCATCAAGAGAGCTACATTCCAGACATTGTTATGAGATCCTGAAGATGGGTTAGCTAGCTCAGATGCTCATTTTCATCTCTGAACCACTTACTTACTTTCTCTCCCTCCTACTCTATCTACTCTATCGCTCCATCTCTCTCTTTCACTCTCTCCTTCCATATATCTCATATTTTAACTTTCATTGTGATATACTGCATGGCAATCTTTTATCACCCCTTCAAAATTTCCATTTCAACTTAAATGTTACTGAGGATAATCATTACTAGGAACTGCTGAGGGAACATGGGGAAAGAAATCTATTAAAAACTTGATATCAAACATTGTTTAGTTTACACCTCGTCTTTGTTTGTATGACTCTTTGAAAAGACCTGGATATGTAATAGGTCTTAAAACTCCTACATGTATCATAATTCATCAAGGGAATTTGAGCCCACGCTGTTTACCCCTCACCAAACCCTTGTGCTTGGGTCTTGGAGAGGCAAGCTGAATACTTGACATTTGACGTCATCGCTCATCCCTCATCAGCGCTAGCTCTCTGCATTCCCTTTCGGTTTCCTACGTGATTTGTATCATTATTTTTGTAAATAGCCGTCTGATATCTGCTTGAAGTATATCACACCCCTCGGATTCTTCCTCCATCTTCGTCTCGTTCATTCATTCTAGATTCATCATCTCTTACGTTCCCTCTATCTGTTCCCATCCATCAGTCTATCCAATATTTAAGATATCTCTGGTAGACAGCATTGATGTCATACTTGTAGATCTCTCAGGATGACGTCACATTGCGAGGTAGGAAGAAGTCAAGTCCATGTCCTTAGCTACTAGCTCACGACCCCCCCCCCCCCCCGCTCTCTCACGTGATGTCACAGAAGGACATGCATACCATAGACATGTCTGAGCCCTTGCCCCCTTCACTCCCCCTTCATTCATGTTACTTCATTTACTTCTCAATCCCTCTTCATTGCCTTTCACATCTCATCATTGCCAATCTTCATCATCTTGCAGCTCTCTCTCCAGCATACTACCAGCTCTTCCCCTCTCTCGCCCCTCCATCCTTGCCCTATCATACTGCCAGTTCTTCCTCTCTCTCTCGTCCCTCCTTTCTTGCCCTATCATACTACCAGCTCTTCCCCTCTCTCCCTCCATCCTTACCCTATCAAACTACCAGCTCTTCCTCTCTTGTCTCTCCATTTCTTGTCTCTCCATCTCTTGTCTCTCCATCTCTTGTCTCTCCATATCCTTGCCCTATCATACTACCAGCTCTTCCCCTCTCTCCCTCCATCCTTACCCTATCAAACTACCAGCTCTTCCTCTCTTGTCTCTCCATCTCTTGTCTCTCCATATCCTTGCCCTATCATACTACCAGCTCTTCCCCTCTCTCCCTCCATCCTTACCCTTTCAAACTACCAGCTCTTCCTCTCTTGTCTCTCCATCTCTTGTCTCTTCATATCCTTGCCCTATCATACTACCAGCTCTTCCTCTCTCGTCCCTCCTTCCTTGTCCTATCATACTGCCAGCTCTTCCTCTCTCGTCCCTCCTTCCTTGCCCTATCATACTACCAGCTCTTCCTCTCTCGTCCCTCCTTCCTTGCCCTATCATACTACCAGCTCTTCCCCCCTCTCCCTCCATCCTTACCCTATCAAACTACCAGCTCTTCCTCTCTCATCCCTTCTTCCTTACCCCATCTTTTCAATTGATCCTTCTCTTTCAACAACAACAACAATAAAACATAATTGTTTTTATTTCACTATCATTACTTGATTGGGTCATCTCAATTCTTGATCATCTTTGTTTTTCTTTTCTTGACAAACTCTCCCCATAAGCTTTACGTAATCCGTATAATGCTTTTCATGGTAAACTTTGGCAGTCTTACAAATAGATGCCAATAATACTGCTACTCGTCTTAAAGCTACAGAAAGTTCTTTCTCGTCTAAAATTCCTGTATCACTCTCTGAAGCACATGTTTGAAAAGTTCGTTAAACTAATTGTCTATCCATTTGATCTATCTCAATTTCTCTCTTGCTATGTATATATGTTTCTCTCTCTCTCTCTCTCTCTCTCTCTCTCTCTCTCTCTCTCTCTGTGGCCTAGTTGTTTGCACTCCTCCCAGCCATCACTCCAGATGATAAATAATAGCCTGATATTAATGACTCCAGCTATGATATCATGATGATGATGATGCACTCTTTGGCATCTCGACATCTATCTTCGTCTCTCTCCTCCAAACCCGCATCACTTACCATCTGCAAGGAAGGAATCTCCCCTTCTATTATCTTGCCTTCTCTCTCCCCTTGTCGCTCTGCATATTTTGTATCTTCTTTCCCCCTCCTCTCATTACCCCCACCATCATTACCCTCTGCAAAGAATCCAGTGGCATTCTCCTTTACCCTCTTCTGCCCCCCTTGTACCCCTCTCATCTGCGCCCCCACACCACTTTCCCTGGTAATGAATCTTCTTGGCATCTGCATCTCTACCTTTCTCTCTTTTCTCCTTCTTAACTTGCATCACTTTACATCTCGGAAGAATCTTCCTGCATTCTCCTCCAAGATGTAGCCTCAGCTAGAAGAGTTATCTTGTTGAGGAGAGTCTATACCACCACTACTACCACTACCAACCACCGGCGCCACCCAAAAACTCCTTCTACCAACCCCACACCTCCACCACTTGCAGCCAGTGGTTTTGCTCTTGGTCACTTATTTGGGATAAGAAGTTTTGGAAATTTTCTCCAAAACATGATATGGACTAGAAGTGATGGATACTACCATTTTTGTTCCTTTTGATGCCAATTAGTTGCTTGTGGATGATTCCTTCACCCCTTTTACAAACTATATGCCTTGAGATTTGAGCACTTCATCAATAACTGTTGATATATCCTGGATTTATGTTCAAGAAGTTTTGATGGTGGATGGCACTCATTGATAATCCAAGTTCAATAGACGACTTATCAGGAGTGAAATAACTTATTCATGATTTGGAGTTTGTGGATGACTTTAAAGGTGTATTTCTCAGAACATCCTTGGAATATACCATTGTTGGGATTGCCAATCATCTGCCCCTATTATTCTTTTGATGGCTGTTGGTGTCATCAAAGTTTTCTTTGAAGGTTTGAGACAGCCGATTTAATTCCTTGGACCTTGTTGGTTATGTTCTCTTTGAGGATATCGTATTATTGGATTACCTCATGGTTTAATGGCTACCCATCCCACCTCTCTTGCTTGTGATGGATTTTAAGATCAGCCTTCATCTCCAGATACCGGAGGAAAGTGAGTTATGGAATGGATGCAGCCCAATGATCAAACTGATTATGCTAGCTTGTAAATAGTGATGATAAAACTACTTTTAGAATAAGAATATAAACAATATCTGTAAAGCTTATCCATTTAATGTATTGGTAATGTAACAGTTTACCGGTTTGTAAGCGCTTAGAGACATTTTTATTAAGCGCTATATAAAAATGTAATATTATTATTATTATGATTATATTTGTTAAACCAATCATACTGTTTTATAATGATTGATGTTCATGTCTGTATTAAACATGTACCTCTTAACTTTTCAAAATTAGTTGATATAAAGGTTAAAGCATCATTATTTCCTTTTTAAGAGTACTTACTGTATTAATGAGGATGTTGAATTGCTTTGTAAGAATAAACATTTTATGAATCTTCTCAATTTATTTTTGAACAGCCCTCAAAGCCACAACGCCAGCATTCCATGAACAAAGACAGAGATTAGAGAGAGCAAAGGTAAGAAATTCATTTCTTGAATGTAGTTTCCATGACTATTTGACATTGTGATTATCATCATCGTCATTGTCGTCGCCGTTGCCGTCATCATCATCATCATCCACGTTTTATTCATCTTTCACCTTCGCTGGATGTCTTTGGAAAATGTCTCAAAACTCTCCTCTTTGACCATGATCAACAACCTCTTTGATAATTTTAATGTAAAGCGCTGTGAAACAACAGTTAGTTTGGAAGAGCGCTATAGAAATGGCTTTATTGTATTGTATTGTATTGTATCATCATCATCATCATTGTCCTCGTCATTAACATCATCATTCCCTATTGACATCATCTGAATTCTCAGAAGGCCACTTTGTTTCCATTTCTACACATCTTTATCATTGATTTCCAAACTGTCAGAAGTTCTATACAGTTCCATCTCCCTGTCAGAGGATTCTTTTTGTCCAAATCACCATGAACATATCCATCATCGCTGCATGTGCTGTAGGTGCACACAGGGTGTTGGCGTGCTTTCCGGACGGACGGAGGAGGAGGAGAAAAAAATGGGAGAAAAATAGAATTGTTTGTCCGGTAACCCGTCCTTCAATACTCGCCTAAGCATCACGCATCCCTCATTTACTGACTAGTCTTGTTAACCAGACTGACCTATCAATTAGTCCATCGGAATGCCACTGTTGATGGCGATGATGTCCGCCATAGTAACATCTGAAAACATATCTGCTTTCACTATGATGTATACTATGCACAATTTCAAAATGATTTGCACAAGATTGATTCATTTTGGTAAACAACAAGCAGCATTGGGTTTCTGAAGAAATGTCTCTCATAAAGTTTCCTACTTTTCCTATCGTCATATAATCTTTTTCCATCGTTGAAGAATTATAACAAGATTTGGGTAGTAAATCAAGGACCAGTTGCGAATCCTTTTTCTCGGTTGGGTTTGAAGGACTCTACGATGGCTGAAGGTTAGAACAGCGCTCAACGTCTTGACTACTGTAACAAATGGTATCGCCCAGAGTCAAGTCCGACAGAGTTTATCCCTCATGTTTTGAAGTACCCCTCACCCATCCTTGGGCGCTACAACTGGTGAGGATAGTGACAGATCTTTGAAGGACATGAAGAAGGAATGCAAACATACTAGGGTTTATTGTGTCTCTCCTCCTCATCTTCCTTCTTTCTTCTGCTCTATGCCTCCCCTTCTCCACACCCCCTACACCATCATTGTGAAGGGATGGAGAAGAGGAAGGGGGGGGGGGGGATGAGTGCCAAATTTTAGTGGGATTTGGGAGAGTTACTGATAATGTTTTGTCTCCTTTGTAAGGTAAGACCACACCCTATATATCCACTCCCTCTTCATAAGTATACCTTTTCCAGTCTTTTTCATCTCTCACAAGCTTTCTTTTTCTTTTTATCTACTTTTTTCTACCAACTTCATTCTCTTTCTCTCTCTCTCTCTCTCTCTCTCTCTCTCTCTCTCTCTATCTCTCGCTCTCTCTCTCTCTGTCTCTCTCCACCCACCATCTATATCTCGCTTCTCTATCTCTCTAGGTTTCTCTATCTTTCTATATCTCTATCATCACTGCTTTTCTCTTTCACTATCTTCTCCTTTTTGTTGCTCTTTCTTACTATCTTTCCATCTCTTTCCTTCTCTGCTCCTCATTTTCCTCCTTCCTTCTTGTCTTTACTCATCCCCATCCTAGTTCCAATGTTTTCAGAGAACCTCAGACCTAACTCGAGGCTAGTTTCTTTCTATTTTGCCAGTTGGATTATATTTTGCTTCTGGGCTGTTTGGGTGTATTTTTCTTTGTTACAGGTGGGCAGTTGCTTGTGATAGTGACAGTGTGGGATTATAGGACTTAAGTCTAAGTACCAGTGCTTTATTAATACAGACAGTGGCTTAAGAGATGGAATGCAGGGTAGGGTCGTCTCATAGGGCAAAGGATCAGGTTGAGAAAGAACTTTATCAAGATTTTTCTCCTCATTAAATCAACTTTTTCAATATTTGTCAGTAACTTGTTTTGGAGTTGAGAACATAGGTTAAGGAACTTTCACTATTAAAGGTTTCTGTTTCTCCCAGCTCAAAATAATGTCAAAGAAGTAGACAATCATGTAGCTAGCAAAAAATAGTGAATACTATATGAAATAGATTATATCAAATTTATAGTGTTTTTTTAATAGGTTACATCCTCAAAATCACATCATGAATTTATAGTCCTTTTTAATTTTACGTGGGCATGCAATCTGAGAAGTTCAACTTTAAATTACAGAATTCCACTTTTTCCAACTCCCCTCGGAGCTGGTAGAGATGGGAGGAAAAGACATTATTTGGGAGGATGTAGCTTTCTTCCCAAGGCCAGTCGGGGGAGTCCAAACGCTAAACAGCGGCTAAATTAATTTGCGGGTGACGCACCGAGCAATTGCGATATTTGGGTGGTTAATCACAAGTATTGGCCACCAAAAATCAGGCTGGGGCGAAGTGCAGCTGACACACACGTAGGACTGTTTAGAGACAAGTTTTCCATCTGTGCCGGAATAGTTCACCCAAATTCAAGGAAGAATTCAGTTTATCAGAAAGATTTGTCAATTTCCTGCAGAAGATGGTGAACCAATTTGGAGTTGAAACACAATCTGAATATAGACTTGTTATATTAAGCTGTCTATGGGTGATGGTGTTGCTTTGGTAGGAGGATTAATAAAGGCATAAAAACTTACCCCACTATATCATCTGCTTATAGCCATAAGGGCAGTAAATCTACTAAAAAATGAGATGAGTTATTGCCCTTCTCGCTCTCAACAGATTGTATATAATTAAACTTTTCTTTTTGGTGCACACACGTTGTTCCTTTATTTGCAATCTAAGCAGAATTAGAGCTACATGTGCATGTACCAAGATCCCATTCGAATATAAACACTAGTCATAAATCTGACCTATGATTTAGACAGTTTTTTTTTTGAGCAGGCCTAGTTTTTAAGTCACCTTCTTACCCAGATGTAGAAGTCATCTATATCTGATAATACAGACTGGATTACTATTCATTGTCTATCAAACTACTGCACTGTAATGAGCTTTATAAGTCTGATTAGTCCAACAGAAAGAAGTTGGTAGTATTTCATTTTTGTTCTTTCCTCATATTAAAATTCCCACTTTTCAATACACCAAGGGGAATTCTAATTCTTATACTCCTATGAATAAAGTTTTGAAGTTATAGTCTTCTTTTTTTTGAAAAGGGGTATTTTCATCAAGGGTTTCAAACTTCTTTGAGACTCCCTAGATACTGCTACATATAGTCTGTTTGGAGCAAGAAGGGCCTTAAATTATTTACTTCAACAAGCTCGGAATAAACGTCCTTCTGGCTTTAAAGAGACAATATCATCTGCCGAGAGTCAGAAGCATGTTAATTGTATATAAAGGTATGCGAGTTAACATCTGTTTGGAGCCAGAAGGGTGTTAACTCATATACTTCAACACAGAGTTGTAGCATCCTTATAGCGCTCAACAGACGATACAATGTATCTTACACTTGGAATGAGCTTTCCAAACAGCCAGAGGGAGCAGTAGGGAACCAACAGGTGATAGCTTCAAGACAGACTAAGCTATTTCTAGAAGACACAACCTGACAATCAGGTCAGACAGGAGCTAATCTAGGAGGTGTTGTAGGGTCTAAATTTAATTGAAAGTATCAAGGGAGAATGTAAAAGGTGCCGAGAATACTTTTCACCCAATTCCACTGCTTTGTCTTGGCTGGAGAAGTCACATACATCAGGAAAAGTTCACCCCCCCCCCCAAAAAAAAAGAAGAAGAAGATTGTATTGATAATGATGATATTATTGATTAGGCCTCTACTGTTTCTATTTGGTCAGCCCACTGGAAACAAATAAAAAGTAGGCTTCGGGTAACCATTTTAAGAATGAGAAAGTTTTAAATAAAATTGATGCTACATTATGCAACCATGTGAGCAAGGGGGTTCTTACATCTATACCCTATAATGGAGTTCTTCTATAAAAATGATTTCATATATCTATATCAAATAACAATATGTAGCACACTTCTTTGTGATGAAGAGCTGTTTTTAAGGTGGGGGAGGGGGTATACCCCCTAACTGATTTTTAACCAAGTACACATTTGACCCAGCACCCCCACCTCTATGGCAGCCCAAAATATGGGGACCAAGGATAGGGCAGGGGCAAACGAACTCGACATTGATGAAGGAAGCAGAAAGCATTCCAGGAGAGGTGTAAGACAGCATGCAAGGTGTTGCTACTGTGAGCTGATCCTAATTCTGTTTCTCATGATTAGGGTCACAGTGGGGTGTTGTAATGGTGTGAGAGACATGATTGAATGTGCTGAGACAAGTGTTGCAGCCAATTGCCACGTCATTTTTGTAATGATTTCATTTTTGTTCTGGCTGTCGTTGTGTCTCACTCCTCCGACCCCACCTCGTGCCCCGCCCACTCAGTTCTCTCTTGAAGTTCATCTTCAGTTCCTTTTTGCCTAGGCTTGCTTTACATGTGCTATCCTCTGTATTTGTATAGTCCATTACATTATTATATATATCTGCTGGCTTTTATCTTATAATGATTTTGCCCATCTGTAATTGTCCATCAATATTCTCTATATGCTGGGTATCACTTGTTTGTGTTGATGTTTGATTCAGTTTTGCCTGCACAAATTTCAATTCAGATTGTCTCTCTATTGAAGAAGGCATGCCAAATGGACTTAAATATTCCTGATCGAAGAGGAGAAATTTGAAGTGATCACAAAATAATTACCTCCTCAAATTGAAAGACTCTGTCCTGAAATCCGTTCTTATTTTGGTTGAAGTTATGAAGTAGCTGGAGGATTGTTCAATGTTTTCATGACCCATACCAGATTTGAATGTCAGCCACTCTCGCTCTCTCCTCCCTGCCCCCTCCAAATTGGCATGGCAAATCCTCTGTCGTCAGCCTGTCGCTCCACGCTTATTGTCGCGCAAATCCTAAGCAGTGGGACTACAGGGGAGGGAGGGGAAAGAGCTGTCACGTTGGTTCGGCTGAATTAAGCATCACTCAGCAGTCGCTTGTGCTACCAACGCTTCATGGCTGTTAGCGCTTTGCTCCTATAACCGGCCAATTTGAAGAAGAAGGAGGGATTTATCAGAAAGTGAGGCTCACATTCCGTTACAATCCAGTTGAAATGTATCCATATCTGCTCTTAAACATCTGTCTTTTTGGAAAATGCTCTTCCATCATGAAATATGAAGAATAAGGTTTAAGGCAAAACTTTTAAACGATAGTGGTAACCCATTTCTTCTTGCTTTTACATCTATAAATTTTCCTCTTTGTTTAATTCTTAGCTTTGTGCTTCCCCCTTCCTCTATCTCTCTTCTCGTTTTACATCCATCTCACTTTGTGTCTGTCTGTCTGCTCTGTCTCCCTTCTCTATACCCTTTCTTTCTCTCTCTTTCTCTTGCTGTTTATACCTCTATTTATCTATGTATCTATTTATCTTCCCCCCTCAATTTATCCCCTCTCTCTCTCTCTCTCTCTCTCTCTCTCTCTCTCTCTCTCTCTCTCTCTCTCTCTCTCTCTATCTCTCTCTCACTCTCTCTCTCTCTCCAGTATGAAAATTAGAACTAAAGTCCAGCGAAATCAGCCCAAGCAGTATGGCGCTGCCACAAATTCATCTTAGAATGAATACCAGCAGTAGCATGCCCTACCAATACAATACCAATTTTCACTTGTCCTCGAAATGAGCCGTTTCCCAATCATTTTCATCTTGCCACTGTTTGCTGTTACCCGCTCCCAGTTTTGTGTCTTTTTCTTCCTTTTGTCCGGACGACGATTTCCTGAAATGTAAACCAGGAGGGTTTTTGTAAGCGGTCCCATTGGTGTGAGGATTTCTCACTAGATTAGAGATCTATTGATTGCACATGCTACCGTTTTCATCCTTTAACTAGACTGTCTCATGCATGGATAACTTTCTGAAATTCAATACTTTCAAGTTTTGGTTTATTCTCCCAAAAGAGAAAGTGGTAGCAGGGTGAAAAAATGTGAACTTCAGCAATGGTCTTAGTCAACTTTTAAAAAATAAAAAATGTTCAAAGTGATTTTTTTTGTCATGATCTTTGTGAGCTATATAATGTTTTAACAACTGAAGAAGCAATGGAAAGTTATATTTCCAAAGAAAATGTAATTTTCTTCATATGGAAGACTTTTTGGTATATCTTATCATGACAATTCATATTTACAATGCTATCTTTCTGAATCATTCTTGCAAAACCAATTTTATTTGTTTGGTAAATGTATTTTAGAATCAAACTATGCTAGATGTACTGCAATTCTCACCTTCCCAGTAGAATCCAGGCTCAGAATCCTCCCGGAGCCTAGCGGCCACACCGTTCATCAAACATGTATCAATGTGCCATTACATATCACTTTGTCTTGTCGTCTTAGAATAGGAGACGAGTCATGAGATGGGACGTTCATCCCAGATTACATCCTAATATTGTTTCGCCCAAGTCAAGAATGCTCTAGAAAAGCAGCCCTGAAAGCCTATGGATTCCTCGTAAGCTTCCAACTCTTTTCTAAGTATCCTTGGCCTAAAACCATTCTTTTGCCCCTCTTCTCTGTTTTCATTGTCTTAAAGGTTGCTTGTTTAGTTGTTATCTTACTCTTTGTTTTTTTGTTAAGTTCGGGAGGCGGTCATGTGGGATGGGCTTGACTTAAAGTCGATATTGAGTTTGTGATGTAATTGTAGTGTGAGAGAAGGTGTGAAAAACTTCCTTTTGATCTTGTAGGGGATATTGTCAAGAGGGGGCAGTTGGGCTAGGGGGTAGTGGATGAGGCTGTAATTGTCTTAGGCAGTAGGCATCATCAGGATAATTGTCCTGGGTGTAGTTATCCAAGGGGATAGCTGTCTTATGTGGGATTTGTGTGGGGGATGATTTCCCTCTGGGGGGGGGGGGGAGTATTTATCCAGGGGAGTTGTTTGGGAAGTGGTGGTAGTCAGGGGTTTAGCTGTCCCTGTTAAAACTATTGAACCATATTGAGCATGAGATATTCCACAGCTTAGATGTCTTGTTGAGTGTATTAATGTTCACAAGAAGCTGGTTTTAATCAAGATTTGACCGATTACCCATCAAGCAATGAGTTTTAAGATTGGCTGGCAACAAAACATACTTCACGCTCCCCCCTCTTCCTGATCAACTCTACAGCAATATATACAAATCGTTTCATTCTAGGCTATATTGGCATCTTTTCTGTGTGAAATATCTTTAGAGTGTCCCATATACCGTAAACAATGGTTTCCAAAGCTCTTGTATACCTTTAATATGTATTGTATCCATCACCCTGACTTTTTGACTCACTAATGGAGTGTAGATCTGTAGGGAGGAGCGGTAAAACCCAACTCGTTGCTAAGAGCTTTTTGGTTTGGTAATGGTGGTAACTTTCCTCTTCACTGCAGGACTGGTAAAATATGGAGCATTCTTTATGAGGACTTACATTCTTCCAGTAATGCATCAAGTGATATGTCTAGCTGTTTGCTATACAAAATATGATTGACTTATATATTTCCTGGAGATATAGTTGGTCTATGGATTGAATCACTTGATAGAGGGGGGGGGGGGGGTATATAATCTATATATGCTGTCCTTAGATTATTTTGTCCGTGGTTGATGAATATGATATCGATATTGTTGGAAGAAAGGGTGCTTTGTATTCACACAACCAGCTAGAAAGTAGATTATCAACTCCTTATGTAATTTTTATGATGATGATTGTATAAATAGTTTTACTGATAATAATATTGCGAGGATATGCAATGCTTTAGTACATCATAATGTAAGGTCTTTAAAACAATAGACGTATGAGAGCGGTTAGTCCATGTTCAATCAGATATCAATGTCACCTGACCAGGAGATCAACACCATTCTTTTCAACATGCTTTGTTTGTATTGAGCCTTAAACATGTATCTCCAGCGAGTCACTTTAGGTTCATAAAGAAGTCAGATTGAATGGTCCGACAGCAGGTACCTGGTACGATCTAGTGATATTCCTATCAGGTATATAGCCAGCATTAGTTAGACGCGGCATGGAAACCTTAGCTGACAAGTGATACAGGCTTGGCTTTCTTGTATGGGCGAAACACATAGCTGAACTACAAACTTACACCACTATAGTTGTTTAGCCCTAATCAAATTATCTAGCGATCGTAGAGGTAACATGCGTGACCTTTCCTAAAACTATGCAGCAGAGAAGCTCATCTTCTAACAGCATTGTTCGTTATGAGTCATTAGTCTCTGCTTATCAGACTTATGTCACACTAAAAAAAATTGCTCTTTTTGTTGAGTTATAGCATAATAGCTTATATACAAACACAGCAAACATTAACATGAAGTGCTAACTACATTAATTTCAAATGTTGTGTTTGTATAGGTCTTTGTGTCTAACTTTCAAAACTTTCAAAAAAGTCCTTCAATCTTTGCAGAAAGGTTCAAAGGTATATATTTTTAGACACTGACAAAAGTTATTAAGTTGCTGCAAAGTGAGTAATATATGCACATTTACAAGAAATTGCATATATTTCTGCTTCTCTGAAACATTAAAAAAAAGTTGTGTTAATGTCTTCAGATCTACTGTAGATTATTGTTAGTTGCAGTAATTAGACATTTTGTGAAAGTCTACTTGGAGTTTACTCCTGGTTATGAAATTAATATTATTGTTTCCTGATACCTCCCTAAGGGTTAATTCAACATGGACTGCATGAGTTCACACCTCAAGACGCAATGAGTCCATACCAATATTATGTTATGATTACACTGTTAGCTTAAACACCATCTTTCATGTCATCCCCCTTGCCTCATCGTCATATCAACTGGCTCACGTACGTCCCGAGCTAAAAGTTTGTGTCACCAACATGGTTTCGTCATCACTGGATGGTTGGTCGGCCGACAAACCGCTCGCTGGAATGTGCTGGATTGGATGACAAATGAGAAAAACGGTTGTCCTGTTTCGCTGCTCCCCCTGCTTGTGCTCTACTGGAAACTTGGCTTGGCAAAATGAGATTTTGCTGCTCCCTGTGTACTAGGTACATGTGATGGAAACAGGGTTGATGCTTGTGGAGGAATTGGAATATACTTGGGATGTTGTGGTTTGATATGTTAGGCAATAAGCATTGTTATTTCTTAAATGATGTTCTGGGGCACTACAATTGTAATTTGAGTGTCAGACAGACAGCATGCAACATGAAAGAAATGTCAACCTTTAGCAAGATAAGTGAACAGCAAAAAAAAAAAAATTGTAGAATTTACATTCTTTGCTCCCAAATATCGTCAAAGACAAGAAAAATGGCTACCTAATGGCAAATGGCTAGGTACTTTAAAAATAAGGAGTAGTGTTTTCAATTTTATAAACAGCATTGCCACCTCATATCTGGTCTACACTTTAAATATTTCAAAACATTTAACTTCCTTTTGGTAACATGTGGAATACCTTTGGTGTAAGAACAGGAACCATGAGGAATAGGAAATGTAGATATTCGGACCAGCACTCATACAGACACCATGATGTGTGGGATAGCTAGAAGTCCTGTTCACCAGTGCCCTTAACCCAAGACATCTAAGGTCAGTAGAACGTGAATTAAACACACAGCTTGTCTTCCTATTCAAGTTGTAGAGAGTAATATGGAAGCTCCTGTGACAAATGTAATTACGCAAGATGATTGGAGAGAAGGTAAAGCGGTTTACTGGTGCCATCCAGAGAGCTTGGCTTAATGGAAGAAGAAGATTCAAAGGTTGGAGAAAGTAGATCACTGACGTCCCTTTCCCTTCATATCGTCCGTTTAGAGCCAGAAATGAGTTGAACTGACTTCCTTTCCCCTATACTGTGTGTTAAGAGCCTGAAGGATATTAAACTGATGTCCCTTTTCCTTTATATTGTCTGTTGATACCCAGGGGGCACATACATGTAATCGATCAAGGTAAAAAAAAGGGGTCTAAAAAAGTTCAACCGATCATGGAAATTTTTTTTTTTTTGGGGGGGGGCACTTTTTGGTGGACTGCTTGTGGGTAATATATGATTGAGTTTTCATAACTTGAAATAAGGAGTTTCGTGATTTTTTGCTTCTCTTGACTATATAGTTTCCTTCTCAACAAGCTCACAAGTAGAAACATAAGATAGTGCAGACTGAGTTAATCCAACTATATACTTCTCCCCCTTTTTTGACCTCCAAAGCAGTATTGAAATATGATTCTTTCCGCATTTCATTCAAACTCATTTTGGCCCCTGGAAAAGGAAAAATGATACCAGAGGATATAATGACAAGGCCGCTATTGTATCTTAAACTTCCTGTTTAAAAGAATCCAAGCAATTTTTCCTGTCGCCATCACCCGAAACTTAAATCTTCAAACGAGAAAAAAATAATCAATGAAATATCTCCTTGGAATTGTCTTCTTTCAGTGAGCTTGGAGATGAGCAGACTCTCTGCCATTCCGCAGAGTTCAAAAGTTAAGAGAAACCACTTCAGGTATTCTGTGAGAGAGACAGGGAAGTAATAGGAGATGCCCAGAGAGAGAGGTGATTGTGTTCAAGTGGCAGCCTTTTAACCTGTCCTATAAAACGGATGTAATTCGGATTAGATGATGTGTATGGATGTATGCTTATGGATAATGATTAAAGCTTAATATTAAACCAAGGAAGATAATAATAACTGTAGTTTAAACTTTTTTGAATGCTCCAGATTCTCTCATTGGAAGGTTCTTTAACAGTCATACTTTTGAACCTCATTCATGTATTTATCTCCCACTTCTGAGGAAGTGTTAATACCTGAAATCATTTTTTTAACAGTGATAAATAACCATTCACATTCTGAAGCCAATTTCATGAATGTGATATTTTTACATTTTTGGATCTAAATACCTCCATTCAAATTATACTGAAGGACACCACAAGGTAACAACAGATAACTTCTTTATGAAGAAAAGTATGTAAGGGCCCCTAGATTACATGAATAGACTCACTAACTTGTGTGTGTGAACAGGGCAATCAGATGCACTTGTACCTTGTAAGATGATCAGGGTATCGGAGCTCGCGCCAGACCCGTCATCACGGTATTGTCTTTCTCTGCCACAATATTGGTGCTCTGCCTATGACTGGGCCCAGGGGATGGACGCAGGGGGATGGACGGAGAAGATAGCTCCTGTTTGAATTCAAATCAGCGGTAGATTTTAAGAAGGTCATGTTAAGAGTGAGGTTTGAACTTCAGACTAGCTCAGCTGCAGTTTATAGCACGGTGCATGCTTTTTTTTCAATAAGCTGTAATTTAAAAAAAATCTAACTCCCCATCTTCATCTTGTTTCTCTCTCTCTTTCTCTCTCTCTTTCTCTCTCTCTCTCTCTCTCTCTCTTATTCTTCTAATCTCTCAATCTGTCTCTTTCATGTTCTTGTGCTTGTTCTTGTACTTGTTCTTGTTCTTCTTCTTTCTCTTTCTTCATCTTCTTCTTCTTCTTTCTCTTTCTTCATCTTCTTCTTCTTCTTCATCTTCATCCTCTTCTTCTTCTTCTTCATCTTCATCCTCTTCTTCTTCTCCATCTTCTTCTGCTTCTTCTTCTCCATCTTCATCTCCATTTTCTTGCCTCACCCTCTCCATGTTCCCCTCTATTTTGGCTCCCCCATTGTCTACTCACTTGTATCTTCTACCACCCATCTAAACCACAGTAAGAAGAGCTTATGGTATACATCTCTGGTAATCCAATTCTCATTGCTGAGAGATTGGAGACCAGTATAGAACGACCTTCTGCGTCTATTACAATACAAATGTATACACAGTTCTGAAGCACAAAGGAGTTAGCTGTATATTTACAGACTTCATGAACACCTTTTGCTTTGATTTAAAGACATATTTATTTTCTATCCAAAAGTTTCAGGTGAAACACACGTTTCTGTCCCCTTCCCTGTTATAACAATGCCAGGTTTAATCATGGGTGTATCCGTGCTTGCCTGCTTTATCAGCCAAGCTTTGAACTTGTATAGGGAAGACCTGCTCCTTATGATCTCAATGCTCAAATACAGAGGGTTGATTTTGATAGGACCTATTGGGACTAAAGAGAGAAAAATGTAATGATTGAATCATCTATTATAGTTAATTATATTCCATGAAAGTTTTGTGGTTTTATAATTCCTCCATATACCTGGTAGTGTAGTACCAGAAAGAAGATGTGAGGTTGTCCCAGATGGATTGTATCTCGGGATCCACAGAGAACTACAAGCTGTGAGATAATGTTGACAGGTATTGGGATTGAACTAGTTCTAGGAGGTAAATCTAGACGAATAGAATCCCTATGTGTATATACTGATCATAATATATATATTTGGGCTTTGGAGAAGGTGGATATGAACTTAACTGTATATGTAACATCCTTTTAATAGTAACATCCTTTTAATAGTAACATCATGAAAAATAATATTGAAAGAGAGAAAACTATTGAAACTTTTAACATGTTAGTTAGCTTGGTGGTACTGTAAAAATGTTGATGTACTGTCTGCCCTATATATATTGTATTTTAGCAATAAGCAATCCAATACACATGATTTTACTTAAA
Source organism: Strongylocentrotus droebachiensis (assembly GCA_035222895.1). Classification (NCBI taxonomy): domain Eukaryota; kingdom Metazoa; phylum Echinodermata; class Echinoidea; order Camarodonta; family Strongylocentrotidae; genus Strongylocentrotus; species Strongylocentrotus droebachiensis. The sequence goes on from JAVYIG010000630.1 coordinate 300,468, forward strand.
CTTTTGTAAGAACTTTCAAGTATCAATTTTGTAACCAAATATACACTTATACATGTAGGTATAAGCTTACCAAGACAAACTATACATAAGCGCTCACGGCCAACCCTTCTCATTTAGTCCATCTAGGGATTTTAAGAAGTATGTTAAGGAAGAGGAAGAGAAAAGGTTCGGTAACCCACTGGTGACATTAAACATGCCCTTCAATCATGTAGCATTGAGCATGAACCCAAGCGGACGCGTTGCAGGACCAGTAACAAAATATGGTTGTATCCTCTCTCCGATGTCACTGCACATTACTTGAATACAAAAAGAGAAAAAAAGAAGGGTTTTGCTACCACTCATTGCCCAATTACTTGACAAACCATGTCCTGTCAGTTGGCATTGAACTATGATCTTGACGCAACATGAAAGAAACAGAAGCTGTCTCTCACCTGTACTGTCAAGATTGTATGACATTTTCTCCAATGATGATTGCTACAAAGTGAGTTTCTAACTCTAGATGAGTTCTTCGCTTCAACCAAGAACTCAACCATGAACCCAACAGCATAGGTCTGCATATTACACTCTAACCCTGTACTCTAAACCTATCCTAAAACAAAATCACAACCCAAACCCTTCAATTTGTTACACAATAAAGCCTGGACAGATGTAATAGAGCATATTTATTGGATATATTTGCATGTTGGACCATCACTGCAAGAGAAGAGAATGGATGTTTGCCTCTCCCATCTTCTGGCATTATCTCATCCCTCAGGCAATGTTACATACTGGCCCCAGAAAATATAGTACATGAGAGATCGTTTTGACCTTCTGGAGAAAGGGGGAAAGACGACCAAATTTTGTTTCCCTTGCTTCAGCTGTCATGGTTGGGCACCTTCTCCCTGCCCGTGGACCCCAGCTGCCCTGAGCGCCGCCGTGACCCACTGTGTGCATTAGCTGAAGACAGCAGGCCATATTACGCTGCTCTGCAAGGATATCTGTCCTATCTGGACTAGGAAAATTAGGTTAAATCAAAGAGGGGAATGTGAGAGGAGAGCAGCGACTGAGTAATCTTAAGGACATCGCAAATTTCATTAGGTTCTATAGATCTGGCCAGTGGAATCTTATCACTTGATAGATAGTTCTGTCAAGTTCTATTTTCTTGAATTGTTAGCACATAACGAATGTTGTAAATGTACCATAGATGTCTTTAGATGACATTATCATGAAAATCAAGTCGAATTTTGAAGTCACATTTGGTGCTTCACAGCCCTTTAAAAATGTTTTAGTGAAAGAAATGAACTTTGAATGCCCTCTTTTTAATTCATTTGTGTTTGACAGTAATGTCCCATATTGCCTTTCTCGTATAATTTTTATATTTTTTATATTTTCCCCATCACAGTGATTTTTTTGTCAAGTAAAAGTGTTCTCAGGGATATCTTATCAACCCACTGATGTAGTTGGCCCAGTATATCTCATATTTGTCCTTGCAGTTCAAGTGTGGGATAAAAATTGACCCTCAGATATCTTTAGAAACCACTGGCCATAGTGGCATAAATAATCTTAATAGATGAAAGAAATATCAGAGAGAAAGAGAGAGAGAGAGGTGGGAGAGACAGATATAAGACAGAAAGAGAGAGAGGGGGGGGGGGGGAGAAAGAGAGAGAGAGAGAGAGGGGGGGGGTAGGCACTCAGACGAACACTAGAGATGCAGGACAGATCTAGAGAATGAGAGGGGAGAGTAAGAAGTGACAAGAAATTTGAGAAAGAGAGAGAGAAAGAAAGAAAGAAAGAAAGAGGGGGAAATGAGAGGGGGAAATGAGAGGGGAAAGAGAGAGAGAGAGAGCAAAATCAAGAGAATGAGAAAGCAGAATCAAGACAGAGTAGGGAAAGAATAGAGGATGATGTGGAAGGACAAAAGAAGAGATAAAGACCGAAGGAGAATGATTGGGGTCAAGAGATGACAACATTGAATGAGTAGTGTAGAACAGAAGGGAGGGTTAATCCTATGCCCATCAGCAGAATGTATTGACTCTCTGATTAGTCAATCCATGATCAACCACATCAAGAGATAAGAAAACCAGCAGGAATGTTCTAATATCTGCCTTTTTTCTTGTCTTCTTCTTCAAACTGTGACTCGAGGCAAAGTCAATGTAGGACCACCAGAGTGGATAGCATCAATTGCTCCAACATGGCATTTTCTTTCCGTTTTTCAACCATTTTCTCATCTTTTCCCCTCATCTTGTCAGGATGATGACTTTTGTCTGTGATGGTTCTTCCCTTTTCTGATGGTTTTCACCCCGTCCCTGGATGTTGTTTCATGTGTGTGTGATGTAAGAAAGGAAGACTGCTGTCAAAGCTCATCCTGTGACCTTTGACATGGATGGAGGAAGTCTTCGTCTTGGTCTTCTATGCCTAACTATTCTTCTAAAAAATGCATCACCTTATGATTTTGACAGAAATTCTTCGAATTATCAAAATTTTCTTAATATTCACAGTGGATTCGATGAAACAAAGAGCCCCCTCCCCCACACGAGCACACACTCACATACCCTATCCCCTTTTCTTTCTTTTTTCATTTTCAGAGGGAAGAAGTAGCAATCTTCATTTTAACTATATACCAATGATTTTCTGGTCTATACTAACGTAAAAGATCAAAATGTCTGTCCCTCTCTTAAAAATCATTAAAACGGAAAAGGGGCTGACACAATCAAATAATAAAGTGATAGAAAATGTCTCCTTCTCAACTTGCCTGAATGCTCCCCGTTAGCGTAGATGGGAGAAGACCATTTCTTGGCTAATTCTTAATGATTCATGAAGTATACATTAACTACATCCTGCAAACGATCTCCTCATCATACGTCATATTTCCAGCAGCCATTGACTAAGGAGAACACAACCAATATGTGGCCTAGTTGAAGAAAACCTAATACTTCGGATTAGATGAATGAGAAAGTGAAAGCCCTTATAGCCCAAGTTAACAATATCCACATGCTCAATATCATAACTTGATATGATAGATCCCAACTCATGTGGATGTCATTAGTCAACAATCGTTTCCAAATGAAAGATGAAAGTGATATTGAGCTAGGAGAGTCACTCAAGGTTTGCAGAGAGAGGAGAGGGGAAAAAGGCTGGCAGGAAACTTTGAGATCATTATTGCAAAGAATATTCATCATCTGGGTTTTTGTTGCAAATGAGGATGAGAAGCAAATATGAGTCATCTTTTCGTCTGTCCAATATTATGTTGAAGTATTGAAAGTCTTAATATTTGTAGAAAATGTATAAATTTGATAGTGAACAAAGGGCAGAGGCTCCTTGGAAGTACCAACAAAAAAAGTTATTTCATTTTCGAATCACTGTGCCCTACTTTATCCACTAATTTTCATTCATAACATTGACAGTCACTAACTTCCCTTATCTGTAAAGCATTCCATATACATGCCACCAGAAATATCCAAGGCGTGGTATAAAAAGAGGTGTATATTGATGTTAGGTGATGTAATTTCCGGAACTGTGACGTCGTCCGTCGTAGATTTGAAAGCATTGCTACATCATTGTGTGAACACTGGCAGCATGCCACCCATAGAGGACCCCTTTATGTGTGTTTTCATAACTGGGGGTGTCAGATATTGATTGTTGTGTTTCAAGATAATTATGGAAAGAAAATTGTGGTGAGATAAAACCAACATTTAATGTGCTAATCTGGGAGATGATGTTCCAAGGGCACTACTCTTTATCTCTCTGGTTCTTTTCATTTCTCTCCCCCTCTTTCTTTTTTTCTCTTTCTCTTTTTCTCTTTCTCTCCCTCATTTTGTCTGTCTTTCATGTCATCTCTTTCTCTCTCTCTCTCTTTATCTCCCCACTCTCTCTCTCTCTCTCTCTCCCCCTCCCTCTCTCCATCTTCATCTCAAAATTTTGTTTTATCTCTGCCTGCCTCTCTTTCTTCCTCATTCTCTCTTCATCTTTTATTCCATATATCTCTTTCATGACATCATAGTTCTTTTCTATTGTAATTCTTTCATTATAAGCCCTCACACTCATTCGTCTCTGTTTGGATAAATTCTCTATAGTTGTGTAATTCTTTGTATATCAATGGTTTTATCGGTCTTCTGCTTTGTATTTTACAACCCAATAAATACACGGTATAAAATATTGTTAATACACTTGACACTTTTACTTCTTAGCTTAATCAAGCTTAGAAATAAAAACAGAAAATGATGTAAAATGATGGTAAGATGATGCTTTCAGTTTTCTCATCTGCTTTTAATTTTAATGGAATTTTAATGAAATTTTGTATTTTTTTCTTCTTCATTTCTTTGCCATCTCTTAGGTTGGAGACAGTCTACAGAGGAAGATGAGAATGAGACCAGATAAAGCTCAGCTTGTACATCAACACATACTAGAAGGTACAGTCAAGGATCGCATCTTCTTGGGTGTGGTCTGTGAGATGGAGAGGATGATCTAGTGAAGATAGTGTCAGAAGTGATTGTAATGATAATGATGATGTTGAAGAGGTGTCAGATGTGATTGTAATGATATTGATGATGTTGATTTTGTTGGAGAGGTTTCAGAAATGGGTGAAATGATGCTGATGATGTTAATGATGTTAATGATGTTTGTTATGCTGATCGTGTAGGAGATGATGTTGCTACTGGTACTTGCCAGTGACATTGGTTACGCAAGTTCAATCCCATCAACTTATGTAATAATTGAAAACTTTTAAAGCATAGATATTAATCCATAACAGATATTATGAAATACCTTTATGAAGCAGGTTGCTTATTAGGGCCTTCTGTGTAATACAATTAAAATAAATTATTAATGCTATAAATTGGTAGGTTGACATTATTTGATGATAGACTAAGCAATATAGCTCATGGTACAATTGATGGCTAAAGGAATGACTATGATGTAATTGCATTTAATGGAAATTGGTTAGGGATAATGGGAAACATCAATGAGTTTCATATACATGTATCTTAAAGAGGGTTGAAAGATCACCTTTGGACTATAAATAGACAATTTAGACCCGAGCTCATGAGTTGCTGTGACTTTCCATTTTCAGACACGAACATGGAGCCTATGGTGAGTGCGACACATCAGAGACTAAAGAGGGCCAGGATCGAGCAGGACCTGGACTGCAAGATCAAAAATAGACCAGGTCCACTAGAGCTGATTGAAGGAAACATCCTGAAGGCAGAACAGTTTGTGGAGCAGGCCGTCAAAGGTAAGGTCATCGATGGATGGAGGTGAAAGCCCCACTGCACTACTTATAGCTACACACCATGATAACGTCAAATGAATATATAGAGAAAGATGTGAATAGAGGAGAAATATCCTCGAGTATGAGAACAATTTCTGGTTCTTGGGAAAGCTACAGCCCATTAAATTGAGAATAGAAATCCTGTATTTTAGCGACTTCTTCCATGCGTAAGTCTTATATAGAATACTGTATGGAACCACCCTGAAACAGTCTGGTATACTTTTGCATGGTTTGAGATGGGAAAGGACAATGTGAGAAATAAGCAAGATCAGAAGTATCATATATTTGTAATATTTATTGTTTATGTATGTTTCTTTTCTTTCAGATGGCAAGGTGAAGTTCCTGAAGACAAATGATATGGATACATGTGATGACTCACCGTATAACTTTGATGAGGACAGTCAAGATGGGGGTAGCGATGAACCCATGTCACCCCCTCAGCTATACTCACAGGTGTCTGATAATCCTCCAAGCAGTGTGGGGAGTATACCTTCACCCCCGGACTTTACTTCATACTATGAACACCACATGATTCCTCCTTCAATAACTTCCAGCAGCCCCATTCAGATTAAGATTCCATCGACCCCGCCGCAGACGATGTCGATGATCACGATAAAGCAGGAGCCGGGCATCACCAGCCCTCCTCCGATTGTCAGCTTTCCCAACACGGTCACGTCATCGTCGCCATCGAGCAGTAAGAGTGGGTCATCGTCGTCGAGCTCGAAGAATGCAAGGAAGAAACAGACGAAGAGGAACAAGCCGAAGGAGATTAAATTCCATGAGTACAAGCCTCCTAATGAACAGGCAAACAAACTTGAAATTTCACCAAATGCCAGTAATCCTTATAATTTGCTGTTGATGCAGCAACAACTGCTTCTGCAACTTCAGCTGTTGCAACAGCAACATCACCAACTTATTCTACCCAATGCTCCAAACATAAGCACAACTTCCAGCAAACTATTGAGCAGCAATCACGGGTCCCAATCTCCAAGTAGTACCACGGTGACCAGCTCGTCCTCACCGACGCCTCAGGATAACAAGTCCAGCGTGGCCAACTGCACTAAAACAAGGGTCCTCTCCAACCTGGAGGACATGAAGGTTTCAGAGTTAAAGATGGAGTTGAAAAACAGAGGACTTCATGTGTCTGGCACAAAGCCTCAGCTTGTAGAGAGGTTACGCCCCTATGCGGATGTTTCCATGTCCCCTGTCACGACGGCAAATTCCTCTAATCACGATGTCACATCCTCTTCAAGAACAAGTGGCACCAAGGTGACGAGTTCCACCGATGCAGGCCAGGAGGTTGCTAGTGAGACAGGCAGCGCGAGGGCATCCATGAGCTCACCTCCTGTATCACCTCCCGACTTCAAATCTCCAGTCTCTGTATCGGCTTCTGAGATGTCTGACCCTGCTTCTCCTGGCAGTGCCTTTGATCCTATGTCCCCTTCCACATTCCAGATGGCACCACCCCCATCGGTCACCACTAACCCCGGCTCGGTTGTATCGGCTTCCTCACCAACCAACGTGTTCAGCCCCAGCCCTGAAACCCAACAGAAGCAGCAGAACCATACCAATATCCAGATGCTCAACTCTTTCCAGAATCAAACCTTTCAGATGGAATTGAACGACAGCAACTCTGTCATGGAGCAGATGATGGACATGACTGCTCAGCTGGCGTACAGCGACTCGACGGTCAGCAGTGATATTCTACGCAAACAGCAGCAGAAGATCGAAGAGCTTCAGAGGGCCCTCAGGTTATCGCAGCTGCAGCTACATCAACATCAGACGAGCTTACAGTCACCTCTCCTCAGTCCACCATCAGTACCGCCACCACCACCACCTCCTCATCCTGCTGCTGCTGGAGCTACCGTTTTATCGACCATGTCTGGCTCTCCCATCAAGCTTGCAAGCATCAATCCTCCTCCTCCACCTCCTCCAATAAGTATCTCACCAACCTGCAATCCTACACCAACAACTATAGCATCAGCCATCCAACAGCCTCCCCCTCCAATAACAGCAGTTCACATCAAGGCCCAGTCTCCCCCAAAGCAGTCGTCTCCACCTGTATTCCAACCTCCCGACTTCTCCCAATGCCTTAACCAGCAGCAGAGGACGTTCACCTTCAGCACGCCTCCACCTAATGGTCAACCCTTCTTCTTCTCAAAGACAACCCCAGAGGTCAAACCATTGGCATTGTCCAATGGACTTGCGTCTGGTCAGAAGTCATCGTCCTTGCCCAGCAGTCCGACTGACCCAGAGGCAGTGCTGGGTATCAGTGGTGGGGCTAGTCTACCGGCCTACAACAGTCCACCACCCAACTATGAAGAGGCTGTCAGACAGACCAAGGAAAGAAAGGTACGTACTCACAGTCAATCACGACCATTCCAAATCTTATCAAGTTCTCAGTTGTTCAGTAGTCTTATATATATTTAACAAAATTACAGTTTCTCTTCATTTTGTAAACAAAAAAAAAGGGGAAAAAGAGTTGTTGTTATGTACAGTAATAACAATCCCAACTGTTATTTAAGTTCGTATTTGTTATTAAATGAAAACACACAATGCATGCATGAAAACATTGTCCAGTTATCAATTTTAACTGCATGTCATCAAAACCTTTGCATATCTACTTCAAAATAAATATACATGTACCAGCTGCAAACTGATAATCAGAGTAAAGACATCTCAAGTAACCCCATGCTCTGAACCTTCTCATCTCTCTACTAGGCTAACCTCGGTGCGCTTCTGAACCCTACTAACACCGAGACGGGAGAACCCAGGATGACCAAGAGCCAAGACCTTGATGATCTTCTGGAAGTCCTGGTTGATCATGGATGTAAGTTCATCAAATCAAATCTAGAGAAAATTTGAAAGAGCAAGCACTTGGAAATATAATATTTTCTTTGTTTGTTGATCAATGAATAAAGATGGTTTAGTGTAAACAACAAAATGATGGATATACCTGTATTCTGATACTATAAAACGGTACCTTTAGGAACAGAATGTCAATTGATGTTCACAATTCAATGATACAATCAAATAATACCTGGTAACTGAACCAGTATGTGAATGAACCTTTGATTTAAGCACATTTAAATGTCCTGGTAGCCGGGACCTATGTCCATGACTTGCTTGTTATATAACCCTTGTACCTTTTGAAATGAGTTCAAACACTGCTCTATTAAGTTGGGGTACCCTCCTTCTAAATACTTGGTAATTGAGAGAAATACTTGATGGTGTTAGGTATTAACTTTTTATCTCTCTACTAACTCTCCCTGATAATTGTTTCTTTATTGTATTTCCATTCACAGATCAAATCCCAGTAACGCCCAAGAATAAGGATGTGATAAACCTGAGTCACACCAGACTCCCTCCTCCACACATCTCTCTGCCAAGCTTTACCATGGCAACAACATCCTCCAGCCAAAGGCTCACACAGGCAGTAGTGTCAAATACAACAACTACCAGCCATCATGGGATGCCACAGAGTCCAATGTCTCATCCTCCTCATCCACCACCTCCTCATCCCCAGCAACAGCAACAGCAGCAGCAACAGCAACAACAGCAGCAGCAACAACAGCAGCAACAGCTTCACCATCCGGCTGCAGCGACGCCCATCGCCATCCCACAGTCTTCTTCCGCTCCTTCTCCATCTCCCATGGAGCTTCCAATGGATGTCGACACCGCCGACATGACCCTGAATGCACTCGATATCGGTAAATCCCAGCCAAGCATCAACAAGGAGCAGCATCTAGTGTCGTCGGCCAATATGGATGACAAAGACAATGCCAACATCCTGGCCTTTGATATACCTAACATGCAGGTGGATGGGGAGCGGGACAGCACAACATTCTGGGCGTTCGGAGACCACCCATCACCCAGCGCTGGGATGCTGTGTCCGCCATCGAGCAACGATGCTGACATGAACTGGCTGGATGTTATGATGTCATCATCAGGATCGGGGCTCACCCCCGTCAGTGTGACCCCGCCCACTGGCATCGGCGCCGAGGGGTCACTAGGGACACCTCTAGGCAAAGAACCTTTCTCTCTCAATCTCTTTGATTTGAATGACGATGCTTGGGACAATATACATGTCACCGATTGATGATGATATATAGTATGCTCCTAATTTTGTACCGTCCCAGAGATCTTATGAAGCAAAGCATAGTCATGAACATCGTCCTGGTTCAACCAGAAGTGCAGGCCAGAGGATGTCCTTGAAGGCATCATCGATAGTGACTGTTTGGTTTGGAAGAGGAAGAAGACAGAGATGCAATGATGAAGGAAGTGCATTGTCATTATCTGAACTCTGGGACATGAAGCCTAATCATGACATTTCCAAAGGTCTATCATCGCCATTTCATCCAGCGCTGAAAATACAGTCCCTTTTGCTTTGGAACAAAACATCGCCGGAAGTTTCTTTCTTGCGCTGGATACGTGCTATGAATGGCGATGCTGACAGAAACGTTGATTTATGAACGATTCCAAATTTTCTTATCCTCAATTTGTGTGATGAATATCTGTAAGACGTCTTGAAACAAGTTAATTGCAGTTGCAATACTAGTATGGTGGAGAAAATGTATGCTGTTGAATGGAGTTTCTCGTGTTCAGGTGCCTTGACATATTTGTGTCATTTTGCCAAGGAAAGTTTGATATAAGAAGATGTAAGCATTTACAATTCACAACTTTGTATGTGATGGAGGTTGATAAGGAAGATTTTGATCTCAGACTATTTTGAAGAGAAAGGAGCTGAATGACTCAAGTTTTATTTTTTGAAAGAAGGCTTCTGCAAAGTGTGGAATTTCCTCTGTGTGGTTTGAAGAGGGAGAAAAGAGATTAATTCAGTATTCATCACATTGAAGAAAAGAATGATTCTATGATTCCTTTAAAAATTATTTGTTTATTTTTGTCTTGTTGGTCTGCTTTAGACCATGCTGCTACGCACTTTGGAACATAATGTTCTCAAGATTGTCTGAATTTCAATATCATTGTGCTGGAATTCTCAAATCTTGCTAGGTTTGTGGCCTCAAGTTTGTCTATGTTTCGCCATAGTTCAATATCGAGAGAATTTATGTTTCGACAAGAGTATAAGGTTATCAGAATTTCAATTAAAAAGACTTAAATTCTAAAATATTGCCAAGTATGTGGCCTCAAGTTTGGCTATGTTTTAACATACCAGGAGTTCAATTTTGTCAGATATTCAGTTGAGTGAACTGGAATTCTCAAGTCTTGCTAGGTTTGTGGCCTCCGTGTTTGTTTTATGTTTCAGCAGAGTTTAAGAGTTTTATTTAGTCACATGTAGCTCTGTGCAGCAAATGGAGGAGTAAGAAAACATGTGCACTTCAGATATTAGATAGTATTTATTTTTGTGGATTCATATTTATGTTCATTTATAAACTCATAAATGAGTTGATGTATGGTTTGGTATATATGTTTTTATTTTGTGTGGCAATATGTGTTTAGTTTCTTTATCTTGTCATGATTGGAAATTTTTGTTTTTTCTGTTCAAGTGCTTAATTTTCAAGTCAAGTTTATGAGAGTACCAGATTGATAAGCAAACAATCATCATTTTTGTGTATTCAAATTCAGTAAAAATCTGCAAATGCTTCTTCACTTTATTTGATTCACACACAAAAAAAGGAACAATTCAAGAATAAGATAAGTTTCTTGGGATTTGTGCTTTGAATTAGATTTGACATAACAAGAGGTATATGTGGTTTGTTTTTGGACTATAGATTCATATTGCATTGAAGAAAGTTGTTGTTATATGGAAGCCAGAGAATATACTAGGCCTGCAAGAAAAAACTATTACACATAAAGCGAGATACCAGCAAAAGATGATCTTTGATCATTATTATTTCCAGTACTCCAAAAGATTTACAGCCAGAATGCACCATGAGACCCTTCTGTTTTGCAGACAGCAATCCATCTCAACGATCCAAGTGTTAAAATAATGACTACGGATCTAAGAATGGCTACAGAGCAATACAGAAACAGGTACCTCCTTGAGAATATTGTTCCCACAGAAGATATACCATGCAGAATTAAACAATGGACAAACCATTTTTTAATCAAAATTTAACTCTCAAATTTAGCTTATTCCTAAATTTATTGGCACAGAAGGGATCAACTACAAACTTACATCATGGATTTTGATAGCCAAGTGTACTCTCTCTCTCTTAGGGAGAGAAATGTGCATCTCGACTCGTTGCAGTTAAGATTCATTTCACTGACTTCTTTTGCAGGCCTAGTAGCTAATTGTAAAGAAGGCTTACTCCTTTTCCTTTCCATTGAATTGTTCTAGCAAAAAGCATTCCACCTCGTCTTAAAAGATAGGGGTTACCAACATGTTCTGTCTATTTCTTGTGTTCTATTTCTACTTTTTTTTCTCTTCTGTTCTTTCCTCTTCTCGCAAAGATGCTTTAATTTGGAATGTAAAGTTAAATCAGAACATATTGGGTTCGAACCCAAGCTTGAACATATTTCAGGTTGCTTGTTGTTTTTTTATTTCCAGTTTTGTTGATAATTTCAGATATGTTTCTATTTAATTTATCTTCTCTTGAACATTTTTTCCAGTCAAGTAGAATACACTAGTTGAATGTGTAAATAAGAGCGAGTATACAAATTGATTATTAATATTACTATTGGCCATAATTAATATAATTGTAGAGTAAGAATTTGGGGTTGTTTTGTGTAATTTGTTATAGTTAAGCATTTAATTATGTCCCCCATTATATATTGAAGGTGTATATGTTGTTAATATGAACTGTGTAAAGTAAACAAACAAAAAAATCTGTATGAAAATGTACATAGTATTCTGTTATATAGCGAGTGTGATTTTTCTAACGAGTAATGATGGCCTATCATAACCTGTAGATAGTTGGGTGTTTAAATGCTATGCAAACATCACTATGTGAGGGATACTATTAAAGAGAAACGATTTGCTGAGATGTATACTGGTCTTCCACAGGTAATTAATTGGGATATATTTTGATTGTCAATTTTTCGTGTGAAAATGTAACATAGATATAATACAACTTGAAATCTGTAGAAAATGCACTGAACTCACTTTTCAATCAAAACAGAATCGAGTTGAGTAAAAGATAAATCACATCTTAAATATGTACCTTACTATCTTCTGTCTCTCTAGATCTTTCTCTCTCTCTCTCTCTCTCTCTTTCTCTCTGTATCTATCTGTCTGTCTGTCTGTCTCTCTCTCTCTCTCTCTCTCTCTCTCTTTCTATCTCTGTCGAAGATTTCTCTACAATGGGTGTTTAAAATGATTAAGTATTGATCAATGTAAAGGTCACACAACATGCTAGATATGGCATTTGATGTAAAGCTTTTATAATGATAACTAGATCCTACATGGACATTTAAATGTGCTTAAATCAAAAGTTAATTCACAAACAGCAGGGCATGCTCAAAGTTCCCATGCGTTACCAAGTATTGTAGAATTGTATTATGGAATTGTAAAGATAGATTAACATAAAATGTCAATTTATATGATATATTGTCTGATTCACTCATCAGATATAGTGAATCGTATATGTAATTGGTAACTATGGGGACAAAATGGCTTGGATATGCCCAGTAATTTAATCTTCATCTCAATTTTTGTCCCCTGATAGCTTAAATATGATAAACAAAACAATGTCAGACTCAGTAGTGAGTTATGAATAGCCATTTGCTCATACTGGTCTCATTAAGGCATTATTTACTTGATTTAAACCCCATTGTATTTTACATATTCCATTTGTCTGATAGATTACTGTATATGTTTATTGACCTTTCAAGTCATTATTAATATGTAAAGAATCCATAGTCTCATTTAAATCAGCATTATGCAGTGTGTTTGAAATGAAGATTCACATCATGTAGTCCATGATTCCAATACCCTATAATTCAAAGTTCATCAGCTTTGAATTAAAACCAGCACAATAATTGCATATTTCTCAAACCAAACTATTATCATGATACAAGAGTAGCAAGTTATTTCTGGAAATATATATATCCCTTTAAGTTGACTAACATTGAACATCTCCTAATATCTCTATTTCTCTACAGTAATTTACATTTAAAATGAAGAATTCCTTTTGTGATGTGTGTGTGTACCTGTGTATTTATAGGTTTCTTATATTTGCACCCACAGTATATATTATTTAACAAAAAGACAACTCCTATGTTCTCTTGTGGATGGACATCGAGTATTAGATTGACATGAACTAATGGGCTTAAATGCGGGATATATTTGGCTAAAATGTAATAATGAAGTGTAAAGCATGTACAGACTAATCTCACTTATTGTCACACAGCCGTGGAATAGTCGCTTATACAATAAAAAATGCTGTATGCAAGTTACTTCATTGATTGTGTTTGAGTTTTTTTTTTTTTTTTTTTTTTAGTTTGATAACTGAATATCAATGTTAGTGGTGGTGGTGTTGGTTGTGGTGATGATGATGATGATGTGATGATGATGATGATAGTTGTGATGATGATGATAGTTGTGATGATGATGATGATAGTCGTGGTGATGATGATGATGATGATGATGGTTATAATGATAATAGTTCTGTTGATGATGATGATGATGATGATGATGGTTATGATGATAGTTCTGTTGATGATGGTGATGATGATGATGGTGATGATGGTGACGATGATGATGATGATGATGATGATGATAGACTTGATCATGATGATGGTGATGATGTTGATAGTTGTGATGATGATGATGATGATGATGATGATGATGAAGTTGATAGTTGTGATGATGATGATGATAGTTCTGTTGATGATGGTGATGATGATGATGATGATAGACTTGATCATGATGACGGTGATGTTGATGATGTTGATGTTGATAGTTGTGATGATGATGATGATGATGATGATGATGATGGTGATGATGATGATGAAGGCAATGAGGAGAAGAAATAATAAGAAGCGGAGGCAGAAGAAGAAGAAGAGGAAGCAGAAGAAAAAGAAGAAGAAGGACAAGGAAGAAGAAGAAGAAGAAGAGGAGGAGGAGGAAGAAGAAGACTTATGTTGTTGGTAGTACTTATTATTATGCTGATGAGTTGAAGGTAAATGCATAATGTCCAATCAAGAACTTACAAACAATTTACTCTCGTATAGTAGCAGAAAATTTCAAATTGAGCTATTTTCCTAGAAATAAGTACCGGTAGGCCTATTTATAATCAAAGTGAAGTATCCGAAAACAAAAAAGTCGTAGAGCTCAGTGAGATGTATCAATCAGAAACGATAAAGGTAAAGAGCGCCCTCACCCAAGTTTAGTCAATTCCGTAAAGCACATTCCTACCCCTCGTCATTTTTTTTGTTTTTCGTAACTCAAAGATGAAAGGTGGTCCGCTTGAACTTTGATAAGCCACATTCTCAAAAAACATACATCGGGGAAAATGTTTGTTCGTTTGTTCGTTTTTGTTTGTTTGTCACATACTCTAAAAAATAAAAAATAAACTTGGTAAAGGTATGAATAATTTAGTTGTCAATTAACTGTATATTGGCTCGTTGAAAGTGTTACTGCATTGACACAAGTAGATTTCCCACATTTCTATTCCTATATGACTGCATTAAAAGAAAACGGGTATGATTGAAAATTAACAATTTGTATACACCACTGCTGGTCAAATAAAGTCGAATAGGGAGTATTGAGTGTTCTAAATAAAGCCCTTACACTAATAGTATGATTCTTTTTCTTATAATCTGTTCATTGGGCGTTGCAAAGCATGATAATAAAATAAAATGCCTATACTGTATTTATTCTTGTTGCGTGCATTTACCTCCCAATAATCTAAAATAGTGATTCAATTACATTACTTATTTTTGTTTTAAGGTTAGGAATGACACGAGTTTGACTGGTCTACCAAAAAGTTTCCTCCTGCGTGGTAAATTATTGTTTTGTTTCATTTCCGTACTTTACACAACCGAAGCGTGGCTGGAGCATCATTACAAAATATAACAAATAATAATTTTAAAAATCGAGATAGGCGTAGGCCACAAAAAAAGAAACTTCAACCTTTGTGACGTTTTTCATACTTTGTATACATTCTTGGAAGAGTTAACATAAGTTATGATTATTGTACGGAGATTACACAGGGTAAAGAGCGAGGACATCTTGTTAAATCGTGTAGTCTAGTACAGCGAAATACTGATTGATCAGCGTTGCATTTCATTTTACTTGAGATGAAACTGAATGATCTCCCCGCTGTTGCTTGTTATCAAACTGATCTTAATTAGCAATATTTTAATCTTAACGTGAATCATTCGATGGAGCCAACATCAGTTGCATATGTCATGATGTATAATATATAATCTTATATCAGGGCAGATTTCATTACCATGGGGCGTATACCCCCGCCCCTAACACAATTTAATAGTGAGGATCAACCATACAAAAGTGCCATCGTGTTTTGTTTTCGCTGTCATTGCCTTATTAAATTGTTATGCCTGATTTATTGTTGCATAATCGTATATAACTGGCGGTCTCCCTTTCTTGTCCCTTTCTTGTGGGGAGGGGTGTTATTTTCTTAGAACTCATCAATGAAGACCCCCCTTCTAACGTTGTTTTTCAAAATTATCGGTGTGTGCCCTTTCCTCTCATTTAATTTCCCCTAGTACCATTACTACAATGTATGACAGTCATCTGTATTAATTTGATTTCTAGATCTCCGATCCGGCTCGGTAAGCAAAACGAAAGGGCTCATCCATGCCCCCCCCCCCCCATGTTCACAGACATCGTCGACCTTAATATTTTATCGTATGGATTTCATATTTAAGTTTAGTCTCATTATGAGCACTGACTTATTTTGCAGATCGACGTGACGTAATGACAAAAGTCACAAAACGGGACTTTTTTTTCTCAATATATTTTTTTTATTGATTCCAAACAATAGTCAATACAAATCAATCTTATAGAAATAAAATACAGTTGTTTTTCATCTTGACATGAATTCAAAACATTTTTATTACAAAGATTGTACGATTGATGAAAAAAAGAAAAGAAATCAAGGGTAACATAAAACAAATAACGCCATCTAACCAAACACACTACTACCTCCCCTCCCCGCCCCCCCCCCCACCCCTCCCCCGCCATGCGACACACACACACACCACCCGACCACGCTTCCACACTCCCGCTCCAGCCCCCTTCACCCCTCACCTAACCAGGCGCGTAGCCACAGGGGGTGGAGGCACGGGGAGGGGGGGGGGGGGGTGCACGTGCCCCCTAAAATTTCCAAGATCGGTTAAACTTTTTTAGACCCCTTTTTTTTACCTCGATCGATTACATGTATGTGCCCCCCCCCCCCCAAATATCAGACTCTGGCTACGCGCCTGCACCTACCCCCACCCCACCTCCACCCCACATCCAAACGTAACGCCCTTCCCATGCAGGCCCATCCCCCATCCCCGCCCCCATCGTCATCAGTGGTCACCTGACAAGTTGCCTAGCATAGGATCAGCTGTTTGTATACACTATTGGCTACTTTTAGCGACCAATAACCGCGCTCAATTGCGTATTCGGGCGTAGCTAGCCCAGAAAACTACAGAATTCGCGCTATGGCGTCTTCAAAAATAAAAAAATAAAAATGAATGTTTAACATGGGTGATAAATTGAAGAACAATTTGATAAAAGCTTTTACTAAATAAACTGTTACATTTCAAGCGTGGAAACGTCTATTTACACTTTCAAGTTGAGATTATGATACAACCATTTAGTTTAGCGAACGAATAGAATGTTAAGACTATTGTGTATTGTTAAGATTGAGATCATGACAAAATACTATTTAGTTCCAAGTGATTTTGGCCAGGTTTTCAGAGTTGCAAAATTAAATCATAGCTCCAATGGAAATCGGCCTTTTAACACATAGTGTTTAATGAAGTATATGACTCAAATTGTCAAGTTGAGAATCAAGGCATGAGTATTGTATGATATTTTATTGAGATAATGACGCTTATCAGATGTACTGTTTTAGATAGACGTTAGGGCTCGTTGGCAATTAAGGGGTTTATCTGCACTGTATACATACAGTAATGACCAAAATACGTTTTCAAGTTTAAAGGCTTTTAAAACTACTATATATGACATTTTAACTAATTAATGATGACCTGCCCCCCCCCCCCCCCAATCAGTGTTATTGAGGGTACGCATTAGCGTGTTCCCTCCTTTTGAAAACACCCCCTAAGTCCGGTGTGTAGAGTAAATGTTGTGTATGTACGAGCCGGACTTTGGTGTAGTCTGCAGGCACAGACCCTAATTTGACACTTTATCAACAAATCATTGTGCCTTGAGAGAAGTCTAGCCCAGCTACCTACTGGTTGTGTCAGTCAGGAGCAGCTACAGTACATGGCCTATGGTAGTCTTATAGTGCAGACTCATTTTTACGACTGACCAGGGTTTGTGCTTGCAGACTAACTTTGGTGCGTGAAAAGTAACCCTTTCCGGACATTTTGGTAACACGCATGCGGTCATTCCAACCCCGGAGTGGGGTGGCGCCGTGGCGGGGGGGGGGGGGGGGGGGGGGGGGTTGGGCGGGGATGACCTACACCATTTAAAAGCTGAAAACCGGCCCTTTACACATTAAGTCACATGCCGAAACTTCCTGTCAATCTGTACCAATAAGACCAAGACAAGAAGTTTTGGCCATGTGACATTCATTATTGGAGTAAAGAGTAAGATATCAACTTTAAAGGTACTATGTCCCATTTGCAGGCCAAAACAACGAAAAAGTTAAATTCCAACTGCATTTGAAAGATAATACTTATTTAGAACTTCCCTAAAAAAGTTGGGCTTGAAAATGTCTTCAAGTGGGAAAATAATGACTATTAGTTGTCAAATCGACTTTAGGGATATAGAGCCCAAAAGTAATAGTCTTGATTTTCAGACAATTGTACCGAATGGTCATACGTTTTATGCTGCGCAAAGATTCCATCAGTTTAATCTTGGCCATCACAAGAAGTGGGTTATTGATGTAGACAAATGCTCATGTACCCTTTACAACTCTTTTCATGTATGGCCAAAGAAGAAGAAAAAGCCAGTCAGTCACTCAATAGTGTCTGACAGCAAGTAAACGGGTTTCCTTGCATAATTTGAATATGAGGACACTGCTAACGTTTAAATTTCACAGATAGGACATACATGACATATTTATAATTCCTGCAAAGTTCTACAGAATTTGAGGTTGGCTGCAAAAGGGACATAGTACCTTTAAAACGGTGTAGGGCATTATTTAGTTAAAATTTCATACGATAGTTAAAAGCGTATAAGGCCAAAAAACAAAAACAAAACATGTTTAGCGTCCTTTTTTTTTTGAAAAATGAAGGAGGAGGCCCTCATTCCTTTTTCTTTCTTTCAAAATGGCCGCTCAAAATGGCCGCTCGGTAAATTTTCCCTGACAGTCAGGCTATTTTTCAAGATGGCCGCCGGCATTTTTTAATTTATTTTTTTAAAATCAGAAATAGATCCATTTTAGCAGTGTTTTTCATGTATTTTTTCTTTAAACAAAAAAAAAATTGAAAAAAGAATTTGAAGAAGAAAAAAAATTGAAAAAAAAATTGGGAGGCGGCCCCCAAAAGGAAGCGGGCGGGGACGCTAAACATGTATATTTTTGTTAATGGCCTAGAGGGATTATTGTTTGTACAGTGCTGATAAATCCGTAATTGTCGGTTAGAATCCTAACTTCATATCTGAAAAAATAAGACCCAGACAAGAAGTTCGGCATGTATGAAGGCAAAGAGAAAAAAATATCAGCTTTAAAATGGTGCTTGTCATTTTTAGTTAGAATGGCATACGATAGTTTTAAAAACGTCCAAATTTAACCTCTTACTCCGGGCTCTTACTCCTTTTGAAGTTACCGTTACCGTTACAGTCACCTTCACCACAGTATAGCTTTCTGAGTGAGCTGCCAAAGGGATTACCCAACCAAGTACCAAAAAACATGCAAATTTTTCTTTTTCCTTTTCGAGTTGACGATTTGGAGACACTACAACCATCATTATTGATGGCTAGCCTTATTGGTCGCTAGTTTCAAGAAGCGTCCGCAGTTTGCTGCATGCACCATCGACTCGACCTCGAACACCTAGCTAGCTTAGCACTAGCGGTAGCATATATTGGCACGAGCTTTAGTGGAGTCATGAATATTCATTATTCCCTACGTCACAGACGTGCGGCGTGCGTACTCTGTCATAATACACATGTACTAATACACGTACGAGTCATTCGTAAGTATACCTACATTGTACAAGTCATGTACTTTGCTGCGGAATGAAGAGAATCACTATTTAAAGGACAAATTACTCCATGAAGCCAAGTACGAACAGAGAATTGAAAGCAACTACACTCCCTAATCAAGCTATTTTTGTAATAACATATAGTTAATTTTTTCATAATAGTTTATTCGTTCAAGGCTACATACTTTTAAAGGAACTTTCAAAAGAAGATATTGTAGATAAATGAAAAAAAAGAAAACATGTGCACCCAGCAGTTCAATGCAGTTCCTATACCTACATACCCACTACCAAATATTACTTGCATGTTGCTTAAATAGTTCGATAGTTGACGGCCACAGTATAAAGTAAAATAATAGGTGTTTCATGTATTTTAATACTGGTAAGTTGCTCGATAACATGGTATGATTATGGTATGATTCGATATTTATCTCACTTAATGAAACCATGTAAAGGCTATATAGTCTCAAACACACCTACACCATTAAACCGAGTGCCAACACCATTAAACCATGCCCCCAAATTATTTGATCTTCTTTTGGGTATCGAAATACCGAGGTTGGCCGGGTTTATTTAGGAAAATGAAAATTGTAATACTATAATGTTCGAATACATCACTCAGTATATATGATTTGATCTGAGATATATCTCATTAATGAAACCATACTAAGGCTATAAAGTCTCAAACAAACCAACACCATTAAACCGAGTGCCAACACCATTAAACCATGCGCCAAATTTAGTAATCTTCTTTTGTGTATCGAAAGACCGAGGTTTCACTGGTTTATTTAGGGAATTGGAAATTTGATACTATAATGTTCGATTACATCACTCAGTATACGATTTGATCCGAGATATTTCTCATTAATGAAACCATACTAAGGCTATAAAGTCTCAAACAAACCAACACCATTAAACCGAGTGCCAACACCATTAAACCATGCGCCAGATTTAGTAATCTTATTTTGTGTATCGAAAAACCGAGGTTTCCCGGGTTTATCTAGGAAAATGGAAACTTAATACTGGTAAGATGCTCGATAATATCACTTAGTCTCATTTCATTCGATATATATTTCATTAATGAAACAATGCAAAGGCATTCTAGTCTCAAACGAACCGTCACCATTAAACCGAGTGCCAACCCATTAAACCATGCCCCAAATTTAGTAATCTTATTTTGTGTATCGAAAAACCGAGGTTTCCCGGGTTTATCTAGGAAAATGGAAATTTAATACTGGTAAGATGCTCGATAATATCACTTAGTCTCATTTGATTCGATATTTCATTAATGAAACAATGCAAAGGCATTCTAGTCTCAAACGAACCGTCACCATTAAACCGAGTGCCAACCCATTAAACCATGCCCCAAATTTAGTAATCTTATTTTGTGTATCGAAAAACCGAGGTTTCCCGGGTTTATCTAGGAAAATGGAAATTTAATACTGGTAAGATGCTCGATAATATCACTTAGTCTCATTTGATTCGATATTTCATTAATGAAACAATGCAAAGGCATTCTAGTCTCAAACGAACCGTCACCATTAAACCGAGTGCCAACCCATTAAACCATGCCCCAAATTTAGTAATCTTCTTTTGTGTGTCGAAAGACCGAGGTTTCCCGGGTATATTTAGGAAAATGAAATTTGTAATACTATAATGTTCGATTACATCACTCAGTATATGATTTGATCCGAGATATATTTCATTAATGAAACCATACTAAGGCTATAAAGTCTCAAACAAACCAACACCATTAAACCGAGTGCCAACACCATTAAACCATGCGCCAAATTTAGTAATCTTATTTTGTGTATCGAAAAACCGAGGTTTCCCGGGTTTATCTAGGAAAATGGAAATTTAATACTGGTAAGATGCTCGATAATATCACTTAGTCTCATTTGATTCGATATTTCATTAATGAAACAATGCAAAGGCATTCTAGTCTCAAACGAACCGTCACCATTAAACCGAGTGCCAACCCATTAAACCATGCCCCAAATTTAGTAATCTTATTTTGTGTATCGAAAAACCGAGGTTTCCCGGGTTTATCTAGGAAAATGGAAATTTAATACTGGTAAGATGCTCGATAATATCACTTAGTCTCATTTGATTCGATATTTCATTAATGAAACAATGCAAAGGCATTCTAGTCTCAAACGAACCGTCACCATTAAACCGAGTGCCAACCCATTAAACCATGCCCCAAATTTAGTAATCTTCTTTTGTGTGTCGAAAGACCGAGGTTTCCCGGGTATATTTAGGAAAATGAAATTTGTAATACTATAATGTTCGATTACATCACTCAGTATATGATTTGATCCGAGATATATTTCATTAATGAAACCATACTAAGGCTATAAAGTCTCAAACAAACCAACACCATTAAACCGAGTGCCAACACCATTAAACCATGCGCCAAATTTAGTAATCTTCTTTTGTGTATCGAAAGACCGAGGTTACCCGGGTTTATCTAGGAAAATGGAATTTAATACTGGTAAGATGATCGATAATATCACTTAGTCTCAGCGCTCAAAATACACGGGGGCGGTGGGCGATTCGCCCCCGTGAGCTGCATAATCGCCCCTGTCAGGTTGCTCACGGGGGCGATTGCAAAATTCAAAATCGCCCCCGTGGAATTATAAAATAAAGATTATCTTTTCTGTTATAACTTTAACACAATATTGAGTTTCAATTTACAAACCTTAAACCAATGAAATGGGACTTAGATTAGCGTGCAAGATTTCTCGTTCTATGAGTAGGCCTATTATTACCGATTCAGCTCGCAGTGCAGTGCCGCCGTCAGCAGTGGTTATAGGCCTACTAGCTGTGCCGTTAGTAACGGTACGTGTGGACGCTGCCGCGCCATGTCTGCTGGAGCTATGGAGGCGATCGCGCAAGGGCAGAAACCCCGCCCCCCCCCCCCCCCCCCCCACTCAGGGGTCAGAATAACCGCATGCGTGTTGCCAAAATGTCCGGTAAAGGGGTACTTTTCGTGCGACAAAGTCCGGCCCGAGAATTGTAAAAAAAAGGGGTGTATTTGACTTTTCACCCGGAGATTTCTTTAAAAAGGGGGTGTTTTTTTTTCTTTTCTCTCATCTCCTTGGACTCCTGAGAAATTATTCCGAATATAGGGGGGGGGGGGGTACATTGAGCATTTTTCCTGATTTAGGGGACTCTCCAAGGCAGGAAAAGCCCGCGAAAGGGGGGTTCGAAAATGTTGGCAGTCCTCAGATAGGGGGTGCCGTTTCAAAAAGAGGGAACGAGCATAATTATGCGTACCCTAAATAACACTGAGTGGGGGGGGGGGGCAGAAACATGGTCATGGAGAAGTTTTTCGTTGTGAAAAGCGGAAACCCGCTGAAATCTGGTGATTTCAAATGACCAGCAAATAATGAACCTCGACCAGTAAATCAATATAAGGGACTTTTAGATTTGCACGATGAGAACGTGGACTGCAACGTGTGACCTCCTTTTAAGGCACTGCCAGTGCTTAAAAGGACGTCACATGCCCGGTCACATGTGACTGCCAGTGCCTTAAAAGGACGTAACACGTCCACGTCCACGCAAATCTAAAAGTCCCTATTGAGAAGAAGAGAAAGACCAAGATGTCGTGGAATGATATGGTAACATGGGCAGATCTACGGGGGGGGGGGGGTAAGAAGAGGAAGGCCAATATGTCGTGGAGTGATATGGTAACATGGGCAGATCTACGGGGGGGGGGGGGGTTAAGAAGAGGAAGACCAAGATGTCGTGGAATGTTATGGTAACATGGGCAGATTTACGGGGGGGGGGGTTAGGGGGTTGAACCCCCTCCTTCCCCCTCCCCGGCCCCTTGGGCTGCCAAGTGAAAATGTGATGTGCATAGAAAAACGCCATTATGTGTCCAGATCGACCCACACAGTAAGATGTTAGTAGATGCAAGGAAAACAATACGGGGGTTCAAAATAGCAACAACAACAAAAAAAATCGCCTCGCCGCTATGCGGCTCGTGGACGATGCTTCGCATGTAAGTAGATGCCAGGAAAACATCACTTACGGTGGTCAAAAATCAGGGGCGAATCCAGCCGGCGGCAGGAGGGGGGGGGGGGGCAAATCTTGAGAAAATATTTATCGGCGAATCAGCCAGCCGGCGATCGGCGAATGAGCGGAGGGGGGGGGGGGGTGGGGGGGCTGGATAAATGCACATATATTTGTTTTGGGGGTCCAGTTTTTTTGGAGCATTTTTGCGCCGACTCAGCCGGCCGGTGAATATTAAAGCGGGGGGGGGGGATGCTTTTTCAGGGGGGGGGGGGGAGGTGAAGCGCCGTTTTAGCATGACTTTCTTTTTAACTCTTACTTTCACCTATCTCAGATAACCCTAAGTTTTTTGTCGCTGCTGTATATGTAGTTGATAATGCATGATTAAAATGAAGAGAGAGAAAGAGAGAGAGAGAGAGAGAACCACCATCATTTTGCAATGGTTCAGGGTTTGTGGAATGTACATTTGAAACCGTTTCTTAGCGTCTCAACCCTAAAAAAATAACGAAACTATTTTTGAGGAAAAGCATTATACTGAACTGAATAAAGAATAATAGCTTTATATTGGCTCATACTACTACTGATACGGGCTAAAGACAATGTGGTATTTGTATAGAGGTATTCTAAAATGACATTCTGATAATCAACATTTTGTTCTGGTATCATAATGTATATATTACGCATAATACAACTGATCTTTATGATTTCTTAACGTGACATAGCTTCTTCTCCCCCTGCAAACAAAAAAGAAAACAAGGTTATTTAATAAAAGGATCATGCGACAAATAATCATTGTGATTCAAATTGATGCAAGGATTTTTTTTGAATAAGCAATGCTTTTCACCAGAATCTTCTTTGTAAAAACGACTTTTACAAATCTCAGCCATGCAATTATTCTGCCACTGTGTTGTAAGATCACTTTCAGATTAGGAGAAGTGTATTCTTTGATGAGTATTTTACATTGAATGGAACGTCTCAACACAGTAAGCATGGCTGAGATTTGTAAAAGTTGTTTTTAAAAAGAAGATTCGGGTGAATAGCAGTGCTTATTCAAACAAATATTCGCATCAATTTGAATCACAATCATTATTTGTCGCTTAATCCCTTTTAATGGCCTTGTTTTCTTTCTCGTTTGCAAGGGGAGAAGAAGATATGTCACGTTAAAGACATCATAAAGATTAGTGTTGTATGCGTATATATTATATACACAGGCCCCGCGGAACGTTTATCAAAGTGGGGGCTAAAGTATTTACGGTCATGTAGAGGGTAGCGAGCGTAAATTGGTGTGGGGGGGGGGGGGGGTTCAGGGGTTTTAGGCATTTAATTACGGTCAGAGAAGCACAAATATTTTGATGCCGCATTTGTGTCACTGGCAGGTCAGGGGGGGGGCGTTTTTTATTTTATTTTTTAAGGTAAAATTTACGTTACTATCATATTTTTTTTTACCGGTTTATAGGCTAGGGGGGGGGGGGCGGTAGAATCGGCCCGTGGATCCGCGCCTGTCCAAAATAGCACACACACAATCGCCTCGGCGCTACGCGGCTCAGTAAAGAAAGAATGTAAAGGTTGCTCCCAATAATGAGGAGGAAATAATGTGCAGAACGGGAAGAAATCGAGAGAATGTCATCACGGGATGAAAGTCAGTAACAGTTATGTAGCTTGTAAATTTGTAAGAGGGAAAATGCTGATTAAAATGATAATGATGAAATAGCAAATAATTGAGGAGTATCATAGATACCAATTCAATGGATATTTGTATAAAAAAAGAGCCCCCGTCAGTACTAAAAGAGGTGTGAGTACAACAAAATAATTTGAACCCTGTTCTATATGCTTTTAATTTTGTAGAGTATTCATTATTATTTTCATAGACTGTCTTTCCAGGCTTTTATATACCTATCTTGTAATTTTTCCTATTGATAGAAAATGTATTATGGTTTTGCCAGATGCGAGAGAAACCTCATGAGTTTTAAAAGGATTTCATGTTTTTGCAATATTTGATGTCAATGATTTTGCCCTCAACGTAAGCTTGCTAAACAAAGCTCTTTTCGGAGGAGTTTATCATCGTGATGCCAGCAGCCAACAGCACATTTTAATATTGTTAGTGCGAGGGGGAATCGTTCAGTTTCCGCTATAAAAGTGCTACTCATCGCTGATCTGTTAGTGCCAATGAGAGCTTTAAACAAAATCGGTTGAAGGGAGTCAGGTAGGAATGTTTTGTAGCATTTCTTTAATTCTTTCGTATCCTTTATCAAGTATTCAAGCCCTCATATTTCGAAATTATAAAGAAGGATTGGTTTTATACAGGTATCGGAAAAGGTTTTGCCCCTGCACCCTATCCGTTAAGATAGAAGTGGTTCCCAAGACAACCTTTTGTTGTATACAGTTGGAGAGAGTGTGAGTTTTATGTTTAGATGAAAGCTTCTAAGAACCACTCCCGTGGACCTTTTATTATTTACAACATTTCTTGCTGTCTGCTGCCTCGAGATCACTGGGGCGAAGAAAGGTAACAATGTATACCAAGGATCCCTAGGATTTATCCTTTTTGAATCCATTGAATGTTGTGTCATGCAGTATTCAGGTATTGTGTTCTGCTACCTAATCCGAAGTCCGAAGGTACGTTGTGCTCTTTAAAAAGAGAACACATTAGGGGCAGTGCAATTTCGATACCAAGGGATGGATTAGAGTTTATTTCTAAAAAAAGAAATGAAAAGGCTGTCTGACTTTCAATCCATTACACTGCTCCCATTGTGTGCTCTTTTCAAAGACCACAAAAAGCCCTCAGATTGAACATTCCATATCTCTTGAAGAGAGAAAGAGGTTATTTCTAAAATGAAATGAAAGGGCTATTTGACTATATTATGGTGACTAATTGCTGCAGTCGTGAGCGAGGCAAATTCGTAAAAAGAAATGACAAAAATACTGAAACATTATTTACATTTTTTAATATATATCTATTTGACTTTCAAGAGCCTTGTTTTCTTTCTCGTTTGCAAGGGGAGAAGAAGATATGTCACGTTAAAGACATCATAGAGATCAGTGTTGTATGCGTATAAATTATATACACAGGCCCCGCGGAAAGTTTATCAAAGGGGGCTAAAGTATTTACGATCAGGTAGAGGGTAGCGAGCGTAAATTGGTGTGTGTGGGGGGGGGGGGGGGGTTCATGGGTTTTAGGCATTTAATTACGGTCAGAGAAGCACAAATATTTTGATGCCGCATTTGTGTCACTGGCAGGTCAGGGGGGGGGGGCGTTTTTTATTTTATTTTTTAAAGTAAAATTTACGTTACTATCATATTTTTTTTACCGGTTTGGGAGGCTAGGAGGGAGGGGGGGGGGGTCGGTAGAATCGGCCCGTGGATCCGCGCCTGTCCAAAATAGCACACACACAAATCGCCTCGCCGCTACGCGGCTCAGTAAAGAAAGAATGTAAAGGTTGCTCCCAATAATGAGGAGGAAAAAATGTGCAGAACGGGAAGAAATCGAGAGAATGTCATCACGGGATGAAAGTCAGTAACAGGATATTAAAAAGAGCCCCCGTCAGTACTAAAAGAGCCCCCGTGAGAAGGCTCACTGGGGCTCTTTTTTTTTGGGAAGAGCCCCCGTGGACATAAAATTAATTTGAGCCCTGCTTAGTCTCATTTGATTCGATATATATTTCATTATACAATGCAAAGGCATTCTAGTCTCAAACGAACCGTCACCATTAAACCGAGTGCCAACACCATTAAACCATGCCCCAAAATTAGTACTCTTCTTTTGTGTCGAAAGACCGAGGTCCCCGGGTTTATTTAGGAAAATGGAAATTTGATACTATAATGTTTGATAAAATCGGTCAGTATATGATTTGATTTGATATATATCTCATTAATGAAACCATCTAAAGGCTTTATAGGCTCAAACAAACCAGTCCTGCACCATTAAACCGAGTGAACCATGCGCCAAATTTAGTAATCTTCTTTTGTGTGTCGAAAGACCAAGGTTTCACGGGTTTATTTAGGAAAATGGATATTTAATACTGGTAAGTTGCTCGATAACATCACTAAGTCTGATTTTATTCGATATACTATCCTATTAATGAAACTATCTGAAGGCTATATAGTCTAAAACAAACCAACACCAGCCCCATTAAACCGACGAATCGGACATTCAGATGTCGGACATTTATATTTATTTTCGGGGGGGGGGGGGGGGCCTGAAGTGGTTTTCTTGTAAAATGTATTGTCTTGTCACCAATGTAAATTTTCACAAATTTGA
The DNA here is from genome assembly GCA_035222895.1 of Strongylocentrotus droebachiensis. Classification (NCBI taxonomy): domain Eukaryota; kingdom Metazoa; phylum Echinodermata; class Echinoidea; order Camarodonta; family Strongylocentrotidae; genus Strongylocentrotus; species Strongylocentrotus droebachiensis. The sequence continues at coordinate 328,226 of JAVYIG010000630.1, forward strand.
CTCTCAGTCGAAGGGGGGGGGGGCAAGATTTGCACCACTGGAGCGGGGGAAATATTAGCTAGATCATTGAGATGTCTCTATATAATATTATAAGCTTAACAGAAAAATATACCTTTAAAAAGACATAATAGTACAGGGGACGCCACCGTTCGCATAATGCTTTACGGTAACAAATTCCATTCTCTGTCGCTTCCTTCCTTTGCTGAGGGTTAGGGACATGATACATAAGCCAAGGCGCGGATCCAGGATTTCTTAGGGCGGGAGGGGGGGGGGGCCAAATGTGAAATTATGCGAGCCAAATATTGGAACGTAATAGTAACCAGCAGTGGTGTAATGAGCAAAAACGTTTGGGGGGGGGGGGGGGCAGACAAAAATCCACATCATCCCGGGCTCTTACATGCAGGCCCCGTTAAACGTTTTTCAAAGTGGTCGGGGGGTCTTTTTACGATCAGTATTTACGATCAGGTAGAAAGTAGCGTAAATTGGTGATGGGTTGAGGGGCAAAGCCCCGGCGGGGGGTCAAGGGGCGGAGCTCCCGGAAGCTCGGGGGGTATGGGCATGTAATGACAGTCAGATGAGCACCTAGGGGACCGGTTTAGTGCCCTAGGTGGGGTCCAGGGGCAGAGCCCCCGGAAGCTCAGGGGTTTTAGGCATTTAGTCAGATAAGCATTCAGGGGGCCGCCTTAGGGCACCTGGTGGGATCGAAGGGGCGGAGCTCCCGGAAACGCAGGGGTTCTAGGCATTTAATTACAGTCAGATGAGCATATTTTGAAACTTTTATTGTGAAACTGGCAGATCACTAATTGGCGTGGGGTCCAGGGGGCGGAGCCCCCGAAAGCTCAGGGGTTTTAGGCAATAAATTACGGTCAGATGAGCATCCATGCAGGGGCCCGCCTTAGGGCCATTGGTTAAGTCTAGGGGCGGAGTCCCCGGAAGCTCAGGGGATTTAGGCGTTTAATTACGGTCAGATGAGCATATTTTGATACCTTTTTTGTGAGACTGGCATGACCCTAATTAACGTGGGGTCCAGGGGGCGGAGCTCCCAGAAGCTCAGGAGCTCAAGACATTTTATACCGGTCCGATAAGCATTAAGGGGCCCACCTTAAGGCCCCTGGTGGGGTCGAGGGTTGGAGCCCCCAGAAAATCAGCGGTTTTAGGCATTTAATTACGGCCAGATGAACAAATTTTGATACCTTATTTGTGACACTGGCAGGTTACTTATTGGCGTGGGGTCCAGGGGGCAAAGCCCCCAGAAGATCAGAGGTTTTAGACATTTAATCACGGTCAGATGAATATATTTTGATACCTCATTATTTTGGGAATCTCGCAGGTCACTATTCTTCCTTTCATTCTTTCATTTCTTTCTATTTCTCTTTAATATACTTTTTCAAAAAAAGAGTGGGGGGAGCTCGAGGCCTCCGAGCCCCGCTGTTTCGCGGGTCCTGACATGAAGGCCTCTAAATAAGCATATTTTTTGGATGACTGTAAATTTAGGAATTTGTCATTTTCCAACAAACGGATGCCTTAAAAAGTATAATTAACTAAAAAGTGAGGAAAAATCTCGGAAAAATATGTCATTTATAAACACCGGTAAATCACCGGTATCGAATTAGAAATAAACCATGTTTTAATTATATGGGGGAGGGAGAGGGATGGGCCTTTTGGTCCCTCCCCCGATCCACAACTTGTTGGCTAGAAAATTGCAACTGATATCCCCATTCTTCCTCTTTTTATCCTTCCCTTTTTCTCTTCTTTCATTTGTTCTTTCCCTTTCCTTCCTTTTATTATTTGGGAGGTAACACCTTTTCGCCCCCCCCCCCCGATCTCCTTCTTCTCCCCCTTTTCTCTTCTTTTTCCTCTTCTTTCTTTAACGTTCTCTCCTCTTTCCCTTTCCCTTATTTTCCTTCTCTCTCTCTCTCTTTTTGTTGGGGGGGGGGGGAGGCCCGCTCGGCTCCCCTGGATTCGCGCCTGGATCAGCCCCTTGATAGTAACGCTGCCACATCCCCACCGCCCCTCCCTCCTTGAAACATAGACAGGCTACGCCATCTAAACTAATTGGAAGAGAATTGTCGGTAATATATACTTGTACCAAGGGAATACTGCGGGGAGGGTGGGCCGAATGGCGCAGCGTGGTCGGACTGATCAGGGGGGGGGGGGGGGGGCTGGGGACGGGATGATGGCTCACGTACATTTTGGGGGCAAGCCCTTTTTCTTTTCTCTTTTGTTCAGAAATGTACTTTTTTAATATGTTTTCAATCAATGTTTTCTACAAATATTCGGGGTCGCGTGGCGTCCCCCTCGGTTTAATGGTGTAGGTTTGTTTGAGACTAATATAGCCTTTAGATGGTTTCATTAATGAGATATCGGATCAAATCATATACTGAGTGATGCAATCGAACATTATAGTATTAAATTTCCAATTCCCTAAATAAACCAGTGAAACCTCGGTCTTTTGATACACAAAAGAAGATTACTAAATTTGGCGCATGGTTTAATGGTGTTGGCACTCGGTTTAATTGTGATAGCTTGTTTGAGACTAGAATGCCTTTGCATGGTTTCATTAATGAGATATTCATGTATCTCGGATCAACTCATATACAAAGTGATGTACTCGAACATTATAGTATTACAAATTTCATTTTCCTAAATATACCCGGGAAACCTCGGTCTTTCGACACAAAAGAAAATTACTAAATTTGGGGCATGGTTTAATGGTGTTGGCACTCGGTTTAATGGTGACGGTTCGTTTGAGACTAGAATGCCTTTGCATTGTTTCATTAATGAAATATATATCGAATCAAATGAGACTAAGTGATATTATCGAGCATCTTACCAGTATTAAATTTCCATTTTCCTAGATAAACCCGGGTAACCTCGGTCTTTCGATACACAAAAGAAGATTACTTAATTTGGCGCATGGTTTAATGGTGTTGGCACTCGGTTTAATGGTGTTGGTTTGTTTGAGACTTTATAGCCTTAGTATGGTTTCATTAATGATATATATCTCGGATAAAATCATATACTGAGTGATGTAATCGAATATTATAGTATTACAAATTTCATTTTCCTAAATATACCCGGGTAACCTCGGTCTTTCGACACACAAAAGAAGATTACTAAATTTGGGGCATGGTTTAATGGTGTTGGCACTCGGTTTAATGGTGTTGGTTTGTTTGAGACTTTATAGCCTTAGTATGGTTTCATTAATGAGATATATCTCGAATCAAATCATATACTGAGTGATGTAATCGAAAATTATAGTATCAAATCTCCAATTCCCTAAATAAAACAGTGAAACCTCGGCCTTTCGATACACAAAAGAAGATTACTAAATTTGGGGCATGGTTTAATAGTGTTGGCACTCGGTTTAATGGTGATGGCTTGTTTGAGACTAGAATGCCTTTGCATTGTTTCATTAATGAAATATTATCGAATCAAATGAGACTAAGTGATATTATCGAGCATCTTACCAGTATTAAATTTCCATTTTTCTAGATAAACCCGGGTAACCTCGGTCTTTCGATACACAAAAGAAGATTACTAAATTTGGCGCATGGTTTAATGGTGTTGGCACTCGGTTTAATGGTGACGGTTCGTTTAGAATGCCTTTGCATTGTTTCATTAATGAAATATATATCGAATCAAATGAGACTAAGTGATATCATCGAGCATCTTACCAGTATTAAATTTCCATTTTCCTAGATAAACCCGGGTAACCTCGGTCTTTTGATACACAAAAGAAGATTACTAAATTTGGCGCATGGTTTAATGGTGTTGGCACTCGGCTTAATGGTGTTGGTTTGTTTGAGACTTTATAGCCTTGGTATGGTTTCATTAATAAGATATATCTCGGATCAAATCATATACTGAGTGATGTAATCGAACATTATAGCATCAATTTTCCAATTCCCTAAATAAACCAGTGAAACCTCGGTCTTTCGATACCCAAAAGAAGATTACTTAATAATTTGGGGGCATGGTTTAATGGTGCTGGCACTCGGTTTAATAGTGTAGGTATGTTTGAGACTATATAGCCTTTACATGGTTTGATTAATGAGATATATATTGAATCATACTATACTGAGTGATGTTATCGAGCAACTTACCAGTATTAAAATACATGAAACACCTATTATGTTACTTAATACTGTGGCTGTCAACTATCGAACTATTTAAGCAACATGCAAGTAATATTTGGTAGTGGGTATGTAGGTATATGAACTGCATTGAACTGCTGGGTGCACATGTTTGTTTTTTTTCATTTATCTACAATATCATCTTTTGAAAGTTCCTTTAAAAGTATGTAGCCTTGAAAGAATAAATTATTATGAAAAAATTAACTATATGTTATTACAAAAATAGCTAGATTAGGGAGTGTAGTTGCTTTCAATACTCTGTTCGTACTTGGCTTCATGGAGTAATTTGTCCTTTAAATAGTGATTCTCTTCATTCCGCAGCAAAGTCCATGTACAATACTTACGAACGTACTCGTACGTGTACTAGTACATGTGTATATGACAGAGTACGCACGCCGCACGTCTGTGACGTAGGGAATAATGAATATTCATGACTCCACTAAAGCTCGTGCCAATATATGCTACCAGCACTAGCATAGCTCCGGACAGCTGACAGCGACAGGCCTGGATGTTACATCAGCTACAGCTCTCTCTTAGCTTCCAAACTAACATAAAAAATATTGCTACATATATCTGCAGCTTTTTGATATTTGATCTCAAATTGCAGACGACATTGATTTGTTTGAAGAACAGTCTACTTGCTTGCTGAGCTGAGCTGAGAAGTGAGAGTAGTCTACAGTCAGTTCACAATCTAACTGAAGCTGAAGTGAAGACGTGAAGAGTGAAGTGCAAGATGGCATTTTTCAACAAATTGAGTCAAAGTGCAAGGAATGCTGCTGGATCATTGAGCAACATCAGAGTAGCAGCCCCAAGTATGTGAAGTTTGTCTAGATCTATACCAGTATTACCAGTTTCATGTGCATTTAGTTCTAGAAAAGAAAATCGGCACCAATTTCAATTTGGGATGGAAAATGTAGCTTTAGGGTCTAAGATTCTAGATCTAACTTAGATCTAGACTCTACATCCTTAATTTTATTAGCCTTTAGAGTTTAGTCTACTACTAATTTAGGACAAAAAAACGAAACTGAGAATTATAGATGTTTTATCATAACTTAGTCACAATAATGATTAGTAGATCTAAATGACACATAGAAGTCTATTTGTAAAGCTTAGATTAGAAGTAGTCTAGAAGTCTTAGATCCTCCACTTTCATTTGATGCAACTCTAGCTCTTATGATGCATATTTCATGCATGAGTGATTAAAATAAATTTAAAGTAATTTGGCTGACGGTATCTGAATTTCAAAGAGGAAATCACATTTCTAGAAAGTTCATTTTCTGCCCTTTCATATGACACCTCAATCAGGAAAAATTAGCTAGGAATAACAAATGTATTAATGCTTGCATTTCCATGATTTTATGAAACGAATTCGTTTTCACTGGCTGCCTGCCGTTACTTGCCGTAGCAACAAATAGAATTGACAAAAGAATTTATTCCGTTTCGTTGCATGGCTGATTGGCAACCCTTTTTGATAACTTCAAATTTTTTTCAGAGCCAACGCAAAAGACAGCAAAATTTGAATTGAATTGAATTGCATTGAATTGATTTATTGTCCATGCAATGATGCAAATGGAAATTCGTTGTTCACTGGTCCAGGTGTGTTCCAAACAATGTACACAATTATACAAATTATAAAACATGATAACAACATAACATCAATGGCGTTTACATCCAACAATACGAGCGACGTCCCAAATCCAGGCACCTCGCAATTCAAACGTAAATATAGGGAACATGGAATTAGTCTATATCAGATAAGCATGATAACTACAATGTGATTGCTTGCCTAGAAAATGGGATGATTTTTCTTCAATATTTTCATAATTTCACACCCAATTCCAAAGAAAATTTTGTATCAGAGTAATTTTAGGTTCCTTTTTCCATTGGTGGTATTTTTTTAAATCTTACTGATATTTTGAGATAGCGCATGACTATGGTCACACCAACATATGGATCTTAGACTTTGATATAGATCTTAAAATGCTTTAAAATGCTTTAAATTTCATCCTTACCAATGCCATGAGTACCATACCATCCCAAGCAAGATCAGGAATAGACTGAAATACTACCAACCGTTATTGGGAGTTCGTTTAGAATAATTACATTTATAATTATTCCCCAATACCCATACAAGAAGCATAATTGGAAAAGTAACAAGTTTTTTTTTTTTTTTTTTAATAAATTGAATAAAGTTTTCCATACCATACAGTACAGTTATTTCCGTAAAGATCAGGGCAGTGCTCACAAAACCATCGTTAGTACAATTTCATCAACATCCCATTGATATGTGTGTTCAGGTGTATACAGTATGTATTTTAATGGGATGTCCGCAAACTTGTACTTAAAGTTAAAGACCAGTTTTGGAAACGCCCCCCTCTCAAAAAATGAAATGGAAGCTCTTATTACCAATCTTGTGAAAGAATATGTTTTGACTAATACATGATGATAACACTTTTGCTGGGAAACTGCCTACTAATTAATATATTTGGTAAACTAGTTAATCTATTTGGACGTGATAGATATAACGCACGTGTCGTGCACATGGGCGTACTTAGAACCATTCTGTGTACAGTGCTTGTAACTTTACGAAGACTGGGCCAAATTTCTTATCATTTTGATGATTCCAGAACCTTGCAGTACACACCAATACTTACTGTATATGCTAGATGATCAACATTTTCTGATCGATTCCACAACGTTTTTTTTCACAATGCAATCGCATGACCATAACTGGTCTTTATCTTTAAGTTACGACCGCTTGAAGAAAAAAAAATACCTGGGTAATAATCAGAGATGTAGACTGAAACTGATTACCTGACTACCAGTAACTTTCATCACTCATGAGTTGAGACCCCAAAAGGCACTTGATATTCAACTGTATTATCATAATATTCACTTATTATTTTCATAGGCAAGTTGGCTCAGAGGGTATACCATCTGCCTGTTGAACCAAAGATTGTGGTTTCAAACCAACCCAGGCGGATGATTGCATGAAGCCTGTACTATGTGTTGATATGTCCCTCCCCTAAAAACTCACAAATGATTTGATCAAGTTTTTAGAAATTTTCTTAAATTTTGTTATTACATGACTGTCTCTTCCAAATTTATTTGTATTTCAAAGGGCCTCTGAAAGATTATTTATATATGTATTACTAAGGCTGTGCACAACAGTGTAATGAGGTAACCGAGTACACTCCCAGGCTTACAAGCGAATACTCGAATATTCGGACGCCATGTTTTTTTTATAATTTTTTTTTTTTTTTTGTTGCCACTGGAGCAGTTTCCCAAGTCCATCGCCGAAAACGCATGCAATTTTACTTCGAGTTGCAGTTGAAGGCGCTGATTTAATAATAATAACAGTAAACAATGCTGTTTTAAAAACAAAAGATGGCAGAATAATCCATTTTTCTCTGAGTTCAAACAGAAATCCGGACATTTGGTCCCAGTTTCTGAGTGGTGAGTTTGACAGTGCTTGAGTTGGGAAACATTTTTACCGATGGTACCATGCCAGCGGCCGCCGCTCTCCCTGGCACGGGTAAGAGTCGGCCTGGATTTTTTTTTTTTTTTTTTTTTGCAGCCGAATATTCGAGTACAAGAAATCGTACTCTAGTAGTTGTCAACCGTGCGGGTACTCGAGCATTCGACTACTCGTCGCAGCCCTATGTATTACCCCTTCTGAAATTGTTTAACTTTTTTTTTATAGGTGGAAGAGGGATGGCAATTTTGTTTACATATATTTATGTACAGTTACTGTACATGTACATGCCATTTAGGTGCCCATGTGTACTTGTTGTACCCCACCCCTCCCCATTTTTGTTTGGATCCACCAACATCTTTTGAATTACTTGCAAAGGTTGATGTACACCCTGGAAGCATTCATGTGTATTTCTTTTAGGATGTAACGATGCACAATTAATTTTTTTATTCAATTTATGTTTCAAAGTCCAATTCACAGAGCTTTGACAGCAATCTAATGATACATGTAGTTTATAATAACAAGCTTTCTTCTGGAGCGATAATGTGCATAAGTTGTTACAGATAAATACAAAAGAATCCAATTGTACTACCATAATGCTACCATGCATAATGTTTTACACTGTACGTGTAATTTTACTTTGTCACTGATGTATACTTTGTAAAAGAAACTGCAATTCGGCTTTCGGGCCGAAAATGTTTTTAATGAAATAAACCATTTAAAATAAATGAATAAATAATCATTTTTGGTGATTGTATTTTGTTGTAGTTCGTCACAAGGCATCTGCCAGTGCCGCAGCACCCAAGCTGGTCCCAGATGAATACGATGGGCCACTCATGAGAACAGAGCTTCCAGGACCAAAGTCACAGGTAGGCCTCATCATCATTATCATCATCATCATCATCATGATCATCATCATCATGATCATCATCATCATGATCATCATCATCATCATCATGATCATCATCATCATCATCACCAACATCATCACCATAATCATCACCATCATCATCATCATCATCATCATCATCATCATCATCATCTCTCATCGCCATCAACATCATTATCATCGTCATTATCATCATCATTATCATCATCATCATCATCATCATCATCATCATCATCATCATCATCATCATCATCATCATCTCTCATCATCATCATCATCTCTCATCATCATCCTCTCTCTAATCTTCTTCTAATGTCTATTTCCATGTTTTGCGATGTCTGCTGTAGGGTTTTGAGCTACATGTAGCCGCTTGGAAATTTATTGCTTTCTGTAGCCAATGGCTTTCCTCTCTCCTAATTAACTGTACATGTTAATACCATCTCAATCTACCCATCCTTTATACATGTACATCCATGACCCTACACATTTGAGTTTTTTCAGTCATGCCTATGCACGAGATCTATGCTTGAGAGAAGATCCTTCAGCGATATAAAATGGGTACTTTGTCATTGCAATTTCGTTTTCACAATAGTTTATTCAGGCAACAACCTCATAGCGTGCGTCAGAGCTGTCAACCATTATGTTTTTTTTCGGAACTATTCTGTTTTTTCCTCCAAATTATGGTAGTACGTTTTTTCTTTGTAGTACGTTTTTTTTTTTTTTTTTGGTCGCACAAGGTTTGCAGCTATTACACTGGGAAAGTAAGAGACAATGGAATGACAAACTAAATACATGGTGATATTATTGTGCTTTTGCATTTGTCAAAACACGATAATATAACTAAAATCTTGAAGCATAGGTTTGTATTTTCAAAAAAGTCTCAAAAGATATTTTACACTCTTCCACATATATTTTTTACTTGATATATATCTGCAAGTTTTTAGTTATTTTTGTTTTCTTACACCTAGTAAATATCAACGCAATTACATTTACCGGTACATGTACATGCCATGCATCTAAAATAGCCTTTATATGATATACCGTATACACTATTATGGATGAATATGATAGTATGTAAAAGGTCATCAATTAAATGAAAACCATATTGAATCAACTTTGGAAAGGATGCAATGCCTACAACCTTTTATGGAATTCCATTTCGCAAAATATAATTTATTGTCAGTATCGGTTGAGTTGAAAGTTCAGTAGGAAGGAATATGGTAGGCCTATATTTATGGAGAGTTATTCATCCATTCATCTTTTGTAAAATCAATAGCCACGTCATTTGAATGAAAGGTCACTCGTCAGGCTGTAGAGAATACCTGAATTTTAGATATTTAGTGTATTATACAGTGCATCCCAGAAAAAACTAAACCAAGACTTATCAAAGTTTTTATCATAACTTAATCACAATTATAATTAAATGAATAAATGACACATATTTGTAAAGCTCAGATCCTCCTCTTTCATTTGATGAAACTCATATGATGCTTATTTTACGCATAAGTGACTAAAAAACAATGTACCAAAAAGTCATTTGGTGAACGGTAACTGAATTTCAAAGAGAAAATCACAATTCTAGAAAGTTTATTTTCTGCCATTTCATGTGACACCTCAATGAGGAAAAATGAGCCAGGATTCCAGGAATAACAATGTTCTGTTTGTTTAAAGTAATGCTCACATTTCCTTAATTTTATGAAACAAATTTGTTTTCACTGGCTGCCTGCCGTAGCAACAAACAGGAAACTCTGTTTCTTTGACGATCAGCCGTACATGAAGTCTTTCATCTTCTTTGTTTTTAGGGCAGACAGCCAGTAGAACGGATTTGTTTAATAAAAAGATTTAAAAACATATTTGAGAGTGTAGGCCATCTGTAGCATGCAAAACTTATCTGGTAATTCATATTAAAGATTCAGATTTATATTTCAGATTCCTAATTCATTGGTCTTTACCGTATTTGAAAGGGGAAAAAAAGCAGACAATTGGCCTCCACTGGCAAAGTGAGCAATAAACATAATGCCCTCAATATAACAATATAACAGCACACTCAAATATCAATTTTCATATCTTTATGGACAAAGATGTCTGTAATAAAGATCATTCGAAATGGATATTGTCCTGTACACTTCAATTTAATACAATTAATTTTATTTGCACATTTGATAAAAATCACAATAACAAACATACACAATACAAAGTAAATTCCAACAAATAACACAGCAGAACAGAAGTATCAAAATGTGGGGGGACAAACAAAGGCCAAAGGCCCATCAAAGGCTTGTCCCTAAACTATATGAGCAATTACATATAAATTAAGTGGTACAACAGGAAAAAAGAGACACTTATATAAAAACAAAACAATACCCAGAAAAGCTCATTTCTCCTGCCAGTACCCCTCTATTCCATCATCATGGGACAAATGGAGATCTATAGGGGAGGCAGGTGAGCAAATAACTGCTTCCATTTGCCATCGATCTCCTTCCCACTCCCAGGCTCGGTGGATGAGACCCTGGTACATGGGTAGTGTAGGGTTTCTAACGGTCCCAATGGTATGCTGTCTGGGAAATCCTCAAGCCCTGCATTTATTTTGGCTAGAGGTTTAGTGTATTACAGAGGGTCTGTTTGGAACCAGAAGGGACTTGTAACTCATTATACAGTGTGCATGGCCTTCTGGCTCCGAACAGGCAATATGTATGCCCTTGTGTGAACATTTTATAATGTACATTTACAATTTATTATCCTTAGAATATGGGCATACAATATTGTACGTACGCTACATTTATGTTGTGATTTCAACCTTGTGTCAAAAATCTTCCTAGATTTAATTTTTGTGACATTTTTTCCTTGAGATTTTACCCAAGTTATTCTTGCTGCCTTTACTGATTTAGACACAGTTTGGTGTTGAATGCGTTTTCAATGAATGCATGGTACTTTAACTGTAAAGCTATAATGTATGTTGATCCATTGTGTAAATTCTTTGAATTTCAATGTAATAATAACCATTCACATGTATTTGAGATTCACCATATACATGTAGCCTCAAATTGGTGTACACTGACTCTCTATACAAGCCAATGACAGGGTTAAAGGGATCGTTTTAAACAATGTTGAATCTGAGATGCATGGCCCTACGTGTTATCAGTGTCTGTGATATGGTGTAATATTGAAGCCCTAAAAAAAATCGCACTTTAAAATGATCAAGAAGTGACTCAAAAAAAGTAAAAATCTTTGAGTGACCGGTTTTACCATACTCGTTTTCCACAATAGACTGTAGTTTTGTTAAAACCGTTAGGCAAACGCCAAATTTGGTCTTGATTTCCAATCATAAATATCTTGATAATCAGACAGGCGATCGGCTTGTAAAAGTCATGGGGTTCCTGACTGCTTATAATTTTGATTGCAGCATGAACTAAATCCCGAATTTTGTTTTAGAATCTGAGACAAAGTTACCGGATCCCTTAATTTAATACCACTTCTTCTTTATCTGTCTTTCTTCCACAGGAACTATTGAAGAAAATGGACAGCATTACAAGGGTATGTACATATCATTTACTAGGAAAAGTATTCACGATTCCAAATGCCCCAAGGCCACCGTGTAATAGTGCTCAGTGATTGTGTCCATTGAAATGCAATCCAGGGGCTTCTTTTGTGTAGACCTACATGTACATGTAATTTTATTTTCAGTTTATTGAGTACATATTCACATAAAGTTCCCTATTTGTTTAAAATTGGTATACAATCGTTCAAATGTTTGCGAACATCATGTAAATGTGACAATTTTTAGGTGAAATTTTCTTGCTCTTTGTTATTAAAAGAGCCGCAAACAATTCAATGTTTGCATACTGTACATATCAAATATTGAGGTCAGCAGGCCTACCAGTAACATCAACTTATCGGGTCCATATACTCTAGGCACATTGCTGAGAGTATAGGGCCTATTAATATACACATTGTAGTTTTATACCTTCAATTTCCATCGATTATTATAATGGAAATAGCTGCTTTACTGGCTCTAGGCAGTGCATGCTCATACTGTACGTACATGTACTGTATGTGAAATGGTAGGGACTTTAATGTTTATTTAATTTGATTTGACCTCTGTCAGGATAGCAAATTTACATTTGACCCACGCTACAGTACAGTATTTACTCCCCTGTCTGCCTTTCCATATACATGTGTACACGTACATGTATGCTGAGAACTGCACATAGAGAGCATAATATATGCACCTGTACCTGTACGTTTATATAGATCTGGGGATATATGCCCACCTGTCGGCCTTCCCATATGTATATCTATACATGCGTTCACAGATATCTGATAGAACTGAAGTAGGTCAAGGCTGAAATGGTGCAGGCTTGAATGGTCAAATCAAACTGGTATGCTAGCTATTGTAATCCTTTCAGCTGGAAAACTCAAAATCTTTGAGAGTCACTCAACTATTAAATTGTATTGCATTGCACTTATTTAATCTCAGTTACTTTATTTAAAAAAAAAACGTGTAGCTATAATGTAGAAGCTGCTTATAAGCAAGACTGAACAAAAAAAATGAATTACAGAGATTATGTTTACAAGAAATAAAAAATATAACTACAATGTAGTCACATATGTACATGTTCATGTAGCTCTGATTTAGAAGCTATTGTCATGAATTCACACCTGCTTTAGTGACCACCTGCCTATAAAGACCACATTTCTTGTCTCCCTAGGGTGATCTTTATAGACAGGTTTCACTGTACATTGAATAGGTATTGTGAAACCAAGCATTCACAGGGGTTAATGGTGAAATGACCTTACCTGTATGTATGAATTTCCAGACAGCCACAATTCATTGTATGAATGTGAGCTATACAATAAGTAATTACATTTTTCCTAGTCTGCACATCGCATATCAGAAAAAAATTGATTCACAAAACGTTGTTAAAGATCGAGCCCTTTTGAGCCTCGTTTTGTTCGAAAAGTCGTTAAATATCTGATGTGTGACATTAAATTTAATGCTTGATGAAGCACTAACTGCTTAGAAGAGATTACCTGTTTAATGCATGAGCAGTACACATGGATCAGTCTTTTTTACCAATTAATTTGGATAATTTGAATTTGTTATTGTAATAGATTGAGACCTGACCCTTTATGCAGCTTAAGTTAAAAAATAAAATGGTTCAACCTTAATTTGTAATACAATAGTCTTTTATTTGTGGGCTAGAAATGAAATATGTTCAATTTAGTATTACATGTATCACTTTAAAAGTTTGAAAATAAACCCCATGATTTTTTTTTGATTTTTTTCCTAATTTTTTTTTCTTCCCTGATTTTTTTTTTTCTTCCCGATTTTATTGTTATTTTCATGATTTTTCTCTTATTTTCTCTATTTTTCCTGATTTTTCCCCAATTTTCTTACTCAAAAGGAGGGGAATGTTGTTAAATGCCATTTTTTTTCGTGGTTGAGGGGGAAAAAAAAAACCCCTTTTTTTTAGTGCTCACTATTACCACTGGTTTGATGTGATATTACTCCTACAGAACACGGCAACCATTCAGATGTTTGTAGACTACAAAGCCAGCAAGGGTAACTTCCTGGTAGACGTCGATGGCAATCGATACCTGGACTGCTTCAATCAGATCTCATCCGTTCCTCTTGGTATGTTTCTCCTCCTTTATTCTTCACCTCATCCTTGTCATAATCACAGACATACAATAGTGAGATTAAAGTCTGGAGGTTGTCTGCTGACTGAGAATCAATCAGGAATACATTGACCCGTTTTTAACAAGAATGCTCCCCCTTTTTAAAGTGTACTGATCATCAAAACATGTTTTGCTCCTGATGTAAGGGGTTCCATTTTGCTATACTGTAGTCAAACTATGAGCTTCAAATGTTTGTTTTTTAATATAAAAAGATATTGCAGTTTGAATACACTCTCATTGAACAGTAAGAACGTCGTGTTGAGTAGACTACTCAACACCTGCATATACGCCCTATACAAAGGGTTTTATGTTATCCTTTATTATCTTCATACTCCTTAACTGTTTTAACTGTAGATCTCCGGGTAATTTTGTGTTAATGTTGCTTTTTATACATTCTGGTGATTGGTACAATACACTTTAACATTATAGAAATGAGAGAGTTCAGTAGTTTGAGGGTTAACTCATATCTCTTAAGCACTTGATCAATGCCCTTCTGGCTCTCAACTGATCATACATGTGTTACTCCAGGTACCCGGGACACGTGAGACAATCGTGAGCGCCCAAAATATAAGTCTGGACCCCCAATATTTTGAGAGCTTTTAGATAGGGCTCATGCAATACAGACTGTAAAAAGTCGAGACTGGGCCCCCTTTCAGAAAAGTCAGTATAGATCGAGCCTTGGTTGCTCTCAAAATGTTAAAGGTAATGCAAAGTTTTGGTATGGGGTCATGAATTTGGTTCAAATGAACATATTGGAAGCATATTCGACCCTACATTATTCAGTGATCGTTTTCGCGGTTGAAATCGATTCTAAAGTTATGAAATTATAAATAATAAACTCTTTATGTTGTATAGCTCCCTCTCAAGGTCAGGATATCAATTAAGCTATAAAACAATGTTTCTTGACTAGAATCGACTGATTAGCTAGTCCCGTTTGGAAATTATATATCACAACTACATATTCTGACATTTTCATGGTCGCAGCTACCATTGTACGGCAGTACGGCGCTATTTGAAATTTATCAGAATTTACTGGGAGCACCGGTAAATTTTTATATTCAATTTTTCTCGAAAGCAGAAGTGTTTTAGGGCCTAAATTTTCTAGTGCTTATATTACATCCACAGGGGCATCCAAATATATCAAAATTGAAAAGAATCACCACCATCAAATTTTCAAAAATTCCCAAAACGTTGTATTACCTTTAATGCTATTCTAGTCTTCTATGTACATGTACAAATTTATATTCCCAGTTTTTGTCATTTTTCATAAAGAAGCAAAACATTCTAACAAAATCACATATAAAAGAAGAGAACAGGAAAAGTTACATGTACTTCGCAGTATTTGGGATTAGAGTTAATTTCTATGAATGCCAATCATTTGAAATAGCATTGTTTTTTTATAGACAAGTAATAGATTTGCCTATCTTTGTCATGAAATCCTGCTCAAACTACAGCACTTGGTAAATGTAGCGATATCTAGCATCTTCCTCGTCTCTAACTGTTTCATTTTTAATAAAAAAAGAGAAGATGAATGATACAGTACATATCAATATAAAAAGAAATCTGGGAGAGATTGGTTTGAATAAAGACTGGGATCAGTATTGAGCAGATGGCATACAGCACAGAGCCCAGGAGTGACCTCCTGAGACGTGGCTGGTAACCAGTCTACAACCTGCCACCTTGAAGCTTCAAATCTGATGTGATTAAGATATAATCAAATTTCATCTCGGGCACCAGGGTTCATAATACAGTTATCTGCTATAATGAACTGTATTCGCTAGCTCGGGTATTCCTTGCCGAACTCGCTAGTCTTCTCCACTGAAGTAAAGATTAAAACCACTCTAGATTTAAATGAAAACTTAAATATGATATAGAGTGCCATTAAAATGAATTGAAATGCAGGTATTTATCCTTAATGGTTGTTGTCAAGGAAGAGGTATCACTATTGGTAGAATAAGATAAATACACCTTCTTATATCTTTTGAGTGGCATGATTGAATGAACTGTGATGTAAATGAATGGTACATGTACATGTGCACGTATGCTTGGTTTGTGATCAAGAGACTTGATTTATTGCAAACATGGAGTTTAAAATTCATAGTTCATAAGCTAATTAACACATCTTCTAAGAGCGTTAACAGCATCAACTCACATTTTTCAACATATAATCAACGTCCTTCTACATTGAACATATATAATGTTGTGTTTACATACATATTTGATGGAAATATACATATATTCTTGCATGTCATTTTAATTTGTATGCAGAAATTGGAATTATCATGGCTACAGGTTTGATGTATACATCTAAAATTCCAATGCAAGGAACAAAGCCCATCTCCTGTTAATATGCAAGATTTGGAATGCTCCGATATTACACTCCTTATTGGGGTAATATACTGTAGTATCTGTATTGATTGGATGTGAGGCTGTCCAAACACACCAAGATTGATAGAGTGCATTGAAAGAAAAAAATACAGATTACATCAACCAAGAAAATACCAAGGAGCCTGGATTAAATCAGTCTCGGCCTGATCAGACGAGGTTAAATTTATATGAAACCTCGTATAAAGAAACGTTTACATCGTGTTCAGACTAGAAAACAATATCGTATATAAAAGAAAATCATTTTGATGAGGTCAATATAGGCTATTTTCATAATGTAACCAAATTTAATGCATACGTCTTTGTGAAGTGCCTCGATACAAACTATTTCATTCACCTGATAAGATTAATGGTATATCAATAGACAGAATCCCAACTGCATACATTAGTTGTTGCCAGGTTGGACAAACATTATGGCTTGCCCTACCTAGCAACACAGTTTGCATTTTGACTACCGGTATTGAAATACTGTTATTCTTATCAAGTGAATGAAATAATTTGTATCGAGGCACTTCACAAAGAATTATGTATTAAATTGGTTGGATTACGAAAGGCCTATTGATAGTTGGCCCAGTTATATGATTTTGGTACAATTAATACACCATTCAGACTGGAGAAGGACCCTGGTTCTTTATGAAGTTTTTGTTTGAAATGAGGCTCAAATGGGTGTCTTGCTATATTGAAGACGTTTTGTTACATGTTTCTTTATACGATGTTCAGACTAGGCAAAAAGCAATTACATATATAGTTGTGTGATTCTTATATAGCTTTACAATTCATTCCGGTAGATTGACCTCAGTGTAAACTTGGCCTCATGCAGAGAAATGATGCAATTTTATTATGATAGTGAGCAACTGCAATTACTAGCCCTCAGTGATTTTCTATGGGCCCTGTCTTATAAAGAGTTCCGATTGATCCGAATCAATCACAAGTCCTTTAATCAGTCGTAAATTTGCTGTTTACTATATCTTATGTACATAGTTGCAATTGATATCAATCACAAATAACTTTGGATTGATATCAACTCTTTATATTAGACGGGGCCCAGGTTTACATAATGTGCTTGGTAGAGTCGAGATACCAGTGATATTTTTTGTATGCTCTATGAACCAAAGCTTATAGTGGGAGGAAAGCCCTTTTTGTTGTTAAAAGAAAAATATTTCTATAGGAGCTCTGATATTGTTCAAAGAAAACAATGTTTGCATTTCATTATGCTTGGCCTGTTTGGCTTGCAATACCTACATATTGTACATATTCATACAGGTATATATAAGTTATTTGCTAGATTGATATGCTTAGTAGCCTGAGTATAAAGTCAAAACAAAGAAGTATAAACTTCTATTTTGTATTTTAACCACTTCTGCGTTTTATGGACTGCAAATCCTGTCAAAGATTTTGAGTGTTCAACAATATGTTCAAGGTCTATGGTTTCCTTCCTGAAACAGGAAAGGATGCATCTATCGTGAAGTTTAGGTACAAGGGTGTACACTGTATTGGGAAGATATTTCAAGTCAATATCAACAAAACAAAGCGATTCAAGTCAAAATTGCACTCTTGAAAGTTCATTTATAACAATTGTTAAAATTTGTGATGGACTGGGAAAGTTTAATGAACAGATTTTTGTAATTAATGCATTCAAAATTCAAATTTACAACATTGTATACACTTTTACTTTGTAACTATCTGTTACATTTTACCTGGAATACAGTAAGTTTTTATTCATTAGTATAGTATTAATGACTGCTTTGAGAGAAATAGTTGTTTTTATACGCTCAAGGGAAGGTTGTAACCTTCCCGAGAGCGTATAAAAACAACTATTTCTCGAATATTAAAGCAGTCATTAATACTTTTATATGCCAAAAAAAAAATAGACTAAAAAATAAAAAATAAAACAACTTTTGTCGAAGATGGGATTCGATCTCTTGCGTACAAAAGGTGATGTTACTAAAATCACCGCCTTAAACCGATCGGCTATCGCGCTCTGTTACCATACATAGCATTTTTTTTTTATATATACATTAAAATGGATTGAAAACGGCTTCGCGTGGTAGATGCTTCGCGGCTGCTTCATTAAACAGGCCCTTCTTTTACTTTTGCAATGCATATTGGCACGAATTTAGATCAAGATCTATCAGCAGATGTTGTTTTTTTGTTTTTTGGAAGTTTATTTTCGTCTTCATGTCAACAATGCAAGATAAAATTGTCGGTAAGATCGATCGAGATTCAATTGTATTGAAATTACCGACCAATTCTTCGCACACGTACGGTATCCTCGATCGCTCAGACCATTTTTTAACATGTAAACCTATGGGGTAACCATGGAGACTGAACTATTTTCCCAATAACCATGGTTACTGGGAATTTTACAGAAATAGTTGAAGTTTATGAATGCAATTTCGACCAATCAGATGGCTGGATTTCTTAAATGAGGTATATAATCTAATTTAGTGATAGCTGAACTGAAATCTTGTTAATTAGTTGATATCAATAAATTATTTAGCAATTAACCTAGAAATATGAAATACATGTACACTGTACATGTAGGTGTTTTCTCTTTTGTTTCTAGTTGTTTCATCAAGTATTTATTTTAAAAGAACTTGTAATACATAAAGACCTGATGAAACAAGGAATGGAACAAACGTGACAAAACAAAGTAAAATCCAATACTTACATGTATTGCATTTGTGTACCGGTATGTCTCTTTTGAATAATTTTTGTTTTCTTCTTTTGTTCCATTTTCTAGGGTACAACCATCCAGCTCTATTAGAAGCCGTTACAAATCCAGATGTTGCTGTAAGTGTATCAAACAATTTCTTTTTCTTTTTCTCAGAAGCTTTCCAAAGTTCATTATTTCTGAAATGCTATTCAGTTCTTTCTTTCTCTTCATCCTTCTTTTCCATTTTTCTATTTCAGTGTTGCAACTGTTCAAGACAAATTTCAGTACTGCTACTGCATGTGAATTGTGATAATGATAATGAACTACATGTTAATGCATAATTGTCATGTAATTCACCACTGAATAATTTATTCAAACTGATTGTATGTTGAGAGCCAGAAGGGTGTAAGCTCACATCATTTTACAGAGAGTTAATCATGATGGCCTTCTGGCACTAAACATATATCTGTAGTGAATTTTTTTTTAAAGGTGAAAATGTATGAAAAAAGCTGTTGTTCAGAGTGAATATAAAAACCGGCATACATGTTTTAATAAATAACAAACATCACCACCCAGCACAAAAGGAAATCATGGATAAGGGCATTGTTGCGTGAGTTTGGCTTTTACCATTTACTGTATAAATATAAAATCTGAATAAAAAAAAGACAGTTGTTATTTTGAACATGTTCATCGTATTTATGTAATAGAAAGAAGCAATCTTGAGGAAATATGTCTGTGTATAACAGTGTAGATCCTGCATTATACCCACCCAAAAAAGTAATTAACAGCAACCATTTTTTTTTTTTATTTGGGGGGGGGGGGGTGGGGGCAACCTGTTTGTGCCAAACACTAGGATCAAATTGGCTGATGAGAACCATGCAGGAAGGCGTTATCTCTACTTGAAATGATATACGTTAATGCCCATTTTGCGCTGTACGGCCCGGCTGGCTGCAATGCTAACAGTACATCCAGGGTTGATGTTTGTCTTGCTTTGTGTCTGCACTGCTCTAGTGTAAATGGACTGACGTATCGTATGTCAGTCAGCTGATGCATTAGTACTTCTCATGCTCCTCGCTGCCATCTCCATCAATGTCATTGTGCTTCTCTGTACTTGCTCAGGGTTTTAAACCCTTTCTGTGTTTGCCATGTTCCTTGATACATGTATGTCCTCTCTCGATCCATGCTAGTAACTCCATGCTCGATCCCATTCTCCTCTTCCCCATGTACATGTAGGCCGATAACTATCCCTCATTTTCCGTATTTTTTCTGTCTTTCTCTCTGTCTGTCTGTTTCTATCTCTCCCTCTCTTTCTCTCTCTCCCTCTCTTTCTCTCTCTCCCTCTCTCTCTCTCTCCTCTCTGTATATTTTTAATCTGTCTACACCTGTACTTCTCACTCACTTTCTCACATCTTCCATCTCTCTATTTTCTTTCTCAATATCTCCTCCTTCTAGCCTCCCCTCTCTCTCTCCCCCTTTCTCTCTCTCTCTCTCTCTCTCTCCCCCTTTCTCCTCTGTCTCCTCTGTCTGCCTGTCGATCTGTCTCTCCTCTCTCCTCTTTCTTCTCTCAACCCCCTTCCCTCCCTCCCTCCCTCCCTCCCTCCCTTTCTTCATTCCCGCTCTTCTGTCTCTATATACTCCTCCTCCACTTCCACAGTGACTTCCATTCAAGTCGTCTGTAATCACACAACAGCCTGCAGTTCCCAATCCTTTCTACCAGCATACCCTTATTCCTCCGAGCTTCCTCTATTTGCTGTCCGTCTAACAAAATCCATTATCCTGGTTTGCCTTTACAACAGTAGAAATGTAAATGGAGGCAACATTCTGCCTCGGGTTGATTGAAAGGGTTAGAAAACAGTGACCTTGCGTTGGTTGCAGATCTGGAAAAATACCATCCCTGGATCATGATGGTGTTCTCACTGTACCACAAAGTAATAGGAAAAGTCAATGCAGTGAGAAGATTTGATATTACTTATTGTACACTATAGGGGATACATACATGATATTCTGAAACTACAAGAGGGGGGAGGGGGGGGGGGCGGGGGAGAGGGGAGGGATACAATGTAGACATATGAAGTGTCCTATATATATATATATATATATATATATATATAGGACTACAGAATAATGGGCATTATTAACCAGATTACTATTGTACAATAAGCCTGAGATAATGTGTGCTGTGGGTTCAAGTTCAGGGAAAATATACCAAAAAGAGATTAGAATTGGTAGGTTTACAAACCCAAGATGAGGGGCTGGGGTACTTAGATTGAGGGGCATTGCAGATACATGTAGAATAAGGACAAGTTGGGGAGAACTTTGAACCATTTGATTGTGATTCCATCTAAAGAGGTTTCGTTTTGTTATTTAAGAAGAATCCCAGTAGTTGAGAGGAACATAATAGAAAGCACACTTGGTTCATCAGGCATGACGCTCGATCATGGTACATTTATTAAACCTAAATCATTGAACCTACATGGTGCACGTGAATGATAAGAATCACAAAAGAAAGATGATCCATTCATGCATTTCTAAAAAATGTCTACTCTAGTCAGATCAAAGATGCGTGCCGAAGGGTTGACAATAACAATGTCTGCGACATGTGACATACACCTGTACATTATTCTTTGTTCATGTTAGCTAAAGAGGATCAAAGGTTGAATACGTGTCTTCATTGTGTGAAAACTTTAACTGAGGAAAGAACACGTGTCTGAAAACCGCTTCCAACTGGATGTACTTTAATACAGCATGCGTTACAAGTTTCTGTACGGGGGGGGGGGGGGGGGGGGGGGCACATATTGAAACAAGTGAATGCATTAGTTAGCATTTGCCAACACATTTTATGTCACAATCAAATGTAGTCATGGACATATAAATTACATTAGATTACATATTAACTTAAGTATATTATTGTAGATATTTCCCAGAAAATCCATGCAATCAAACTCCTCTGAAATTTTTCCCCACTTTTGTGAGATACGAGATACCGGTATCACTGGGATTTAAAAAAAAAAAAATATGCACAAATGTACAATGTGTATCATAAAAATGTCATTTGCCTGCAGGAGCAAAAAATCCTTATAAAGGATAGATAATGAATGGAAAAAAAAGTGATTTCTTTCATTTGAATTTATATTTGATATCTTTTCAGACAAGGGCATTAATTCTATGTGAAAAGATACATGTATGAGTTCATCTGGCTGTCAGCACACTATGCTATTCATAAACAAGTGCAATCGTAGGAGGATGCAGTACCCAATCTTGAACTTAAATCATACCTTTTTATAACATGCATTGTTAATTTTGTATCATCACCACCTCCTCCCCCTCCTTCCTTATCTTCTTCCTCCTCCTCCTATTCTTCTTCCCCTTCAAGATAATCTGCCTCCTTCAATACTGAAGATTCTTGCAGATGCCGTATACTCAGCCTTATTGGGGTGTGCAGGTGGACCATTACACCGAGGTTTCCCCCTACTCTTATACGAATAGTGCAATGGGTTCTTAACGTGCAAGGGTGGTGACTCTCCTGTACATGGGGCCTCCATTTAATGTCCTATCCGAGGGACGGAGTGTTTTCCACTTGACATAACCTGCGTCTATGAACAAGGGAAGGGGCACGTTAACACACAACGCAGGCTTCAGTCATCCGCCTGGGTGGGAGTCGAACCCGGGATCTTTGGTTCGACAGGCAGACCCTTTACCGACTGAGCCAACTCTCCTCCACCTCCTTCTCCTCCTCCTTCTCCTCCTCCTTCTCCTCCTCCTTCTCCTCCTCCTCCTCCTCCTCCTCCTCCTCCTCTTCTTCCCCCTCTTCTTCCTATTCCTCCTCCTCCTCCTCCTCCTCCTCCTCCTCCTCCTCCTCCTTCTCCTTATCCTCTTCTTCCTCCTGCTGCTACTTCTACATATTTTGATTTATTGTGTATTTCTGTGCAGGATCCGTACATTACATTAAAGTCAGTAGTATAATCCTGAACTTATATTTTTTATTGTTTTAGATTTCGATGATAAACCGATCAGCCCTTGGAGTGTTCCCACCTGCTGAGTACCCTGGACGTATGGAAGATGCTCTCCTTTCTGTAAGTCAATCAAATGAGGCTCGATCACAATAGACATGGGAAATAAAGTTTATCGTAGCCTTTTTGTATACAATAAAGCCCCACTGCACTACTTATAGCTACTTGCGCCCTCTATATAGCAAACAATGTCTAATCGGTGACCATTGGTACCCCACGATCCCCTTTTTCTTATGTTAATTGAGAGCTGATTTGATGAGATAACCGCCTGTCAGTGACCTTGCAGGGAGGTCTATTCCTTCCTGGCTAAACTAGTGCAGATGGGCTTTTAAAAAAGAATGTCAAGTGGGGACGAAAGTATAGCTGCATGCAATAAAGGTCCTATTATATGTGTACTTACTAATCTGTGTGGTATAAGATAAAACAGTTTCTTAAAGTTGATACTCTAAGACAATCCCAAATACTGAGATAATTACATAAATAGAAAGCTTTTAACCCCCATAATAACACCAAATGGTGTCCACCCGACAAAACAAGTTTAGAATAATGAATTTATTCGAGTAAACTCTACCAAAATATCTAAGTCTGAAACCCGGAAGTGCACGTATAGTCGGGCCTCTATCCGTGACGTCACGAACGGGAGTCATGGGCTCAGTGAGAGTGAAATGCAGTGATATCCCTACGTAAATGCTATCCTGTCAGAGCTTAGATTTGTTGTTGTTAAGGAGTATATTGATGGATTTTCTGTTTTCATTTGAATGAAGAATAACGAAGCAACATTTTCCAGTCGCTGATTTCTTTTTATATCCTCATATTCACCTATTTGGTAGAGATTTAAGACGAGTTTACTGCTTAGGAATTAAAGTTAAATCGTGCACTTATGAATAGGCGGATGCATTATATTGTCATCAGATGAACATGAGCAGTTTTGTAAAACGAATAGGTCTAGAACTATGATAGTACTTATCATAGATGTGTGTGACTGCCTCAAAAAAAAGATACAGTACCAGTTAAACATTTTATGTTGTAAAATATCAAACTTGAACGAGATCATGCAAGCGCGCTTCCTCTATAATATTTTGGCGAGTGATGCGGCTCTTGCATGAACGTTCGTGGAGCGAGCAGAATCGGGAGGTAAGACCAAGCCGTTGCTCTAGGCGCTGCTTGCTTGTGATGGAACGTACGTGCGCTAGTTATATGTTTATCGGCAATTGCAAGAGAATGAAAGCGACGTTGCCAGCTAAGAAAAACAACTAACAAAGACTTGCTCCTGACTACCGGTGTCAGAATTGGTAGATGAAGGATGTTCAGGGCCAAGGAAGGCGAAAGACATGGGAAAAAGGAAGAAGAAACCATCGGGAGATCGCTGTAGTGTATGGTAATGAACTGTGCATGGGTAGACAGCTACTGTTCACTCCGTGCCTGGGCCGATTTCAACACCAAAACAAAAATTACATGGTGAAAATATCGACTAATAGCACATCGTTGGCATGTATATGTCATAATTTTTAAAAGGGGAATTGATATTAATACTATGAAGTACTTGGGGAAGGTAAAGAATTGTACATAGAATTATGATTTATTAGACTTTTCAGCCTTTGAAACAAAAATATGCAGAAAATCGTATCACTCTGCACATGTTTGCTATGGAACATCCGGGTACGTGAATATACTCTCTCCCGGACGTGAGGTCATAAATAGTAGACCAGCGTCGTGACTGATTTTCTATGCAAAGAGAGGCGGATATTTTAGACATTTCAATTGAGGATTTCGGGTAGACAGAATTTGTTTGTGATATACTAAGTAATTGAAAAACTTCAAAATAACATATACTTGCCGTAGGTAACAAATTAAGGGACATTTATTTGCTTAGAGTATCAACTTTAAAGCAAGTTGTACTTTATGTTGCAACATAAAATGCAAAGGTTTACTTTGTCATTCATGCACAAATCTAAAGTCTGGTTTTCCATCAAGAAGGACCATGTTTTCTTGTGGCCTTCCTTCTGTCCTTTTTAGATTATCAATCAAATGAGGTACCTTGAGATATTTTGGATTTTTTTTTTTTTTTTTTTTTTTTTTTTTTGGGGTGGGGGTATTATTGCTGTAACCTTGCAGTTTGATGATGTTTATAATGTTATCCTCTATCACATCAATAAGCTTACAGGGTATTGATAAATATTTTGGCATGAATATATAAATACCAAGGCTGAAAGTTTTTATATACCAGTACAGTTTATTAACATGTAAATATTATTGTATCATGCAAGTCATTCGGGTGTACCCAATACAAGCTCCTTGCTTCATTGAATCTAACTCTTCCTTCCCTGTATCATATTATAATGCCTTTGAATTATACTCATAGCAAAAAACATAAATGTCTTTGTCATTTGAAGAACATCAAAAATGTAAAAGAAAAAAATGACTGGATGAAAATTTGAAATGGAAAGTTTATGATAAAAAAAGAATTAATAAAATCCTTGTGTGTAATGACTGGCTATCAAATATATTTGAACTGATGGTGAATGATGAATGTTCACAGCAAACCAGACATTGAAGAAAAGAAAAAAAATGCTGAGTTGATCAATTTTCTTTTGGCTATCATACAGACTTGATCAATGTTTATCCAGTGGGGGTGTTATCGGGTATGCCATGTGTTTGGTCAGCAACAATGCCCCACATTGGACTTTGACACATGATTTCATCAAATATGTTTATAATGTAATCTCAATTGTTTGATCATGAACTATTGTTTAACTTTAACGGAGTCTTGTCACTCGTGCATGACTAACTCGAGAACATTTCAATATTTAGCACATTTTTTCCCCCTGTTTTTAAAGGGCAATAAACTTTAGATTTCTAAATACAGTAATCCTGAATAAATACCTTTTTGAATTGAATTGAATTGAACTCTTCCTAAGATGGGGCCTTTAGGAAAGGCTCATAAATATTCTGATCCTAAGTACACTTTTTATATCATTCATTAAATAGATAAAAAGGTCAATAAACTAATGAGAGACGGATCACATGAATGATTAAACTTGTATAAAGTTTGTCTTTAATATTGATAGAAATTCCAACATGATATTTGCTTATATTGTTTTCAGATTGCACCTAAGGGGTTGGAATGCGTTCAGACAATGATGTGTGGATCGTGTTCGAATGAGAATGCACTCAAACAAACTTTCTTACAATACAGGGTGAGTATTCATAATAAATGCCATTGGATCATAGATATTTCACAGATAAGATTATTATTTGTCTGCGGTACGATTGTATAGCAGGCAAATGTTGTTTGTATCGTTAATGAAAGCATACTTATGTTGGGTTCGGGGCCGTGCCCACATGGAATGTAATTTGCATAGGTAGCTCTGCTGGTATTCGGTGTGCGAGCTAATTCTGCCTCGGAGACCAGGGCGTGGCATGAATTAGTGTGTAATTGAATCATTCTAGCTTGAACTTTCAACGAGACAACTTTTATTTACAGTAAAAGTGCGTAGTGTCATGTTATCGACATGACTGTGTTTTATTAAGGTTTTCCAAAGTTTTTATGCTCGTTGAGTTTTACCTCTGGTTTTTTATCCTGAAGACCTGGACCATGGTCGGTCCGGTTTCCAGTGAAGGAAACGAGAAGAAATGTTTGTTAAACATTCATACTGAATAAACGGTAGGCTCTCAGTAGTCGTTGTCAGGCTATCCCACAATAATTGAAGTGTATTATTGTGTTATTTGTTTGTATTGGGAGTCAAGAGGGATGACAGATGAAATAAAACGTGAAGTTATGACAGACAATAATAATAATAATGATATTGATAATAATGATAGTAATAAAAATGATAGTAATGCTAATAATGAAAGTAATAATTAATGATGATGATGATGATGATGATGATGATGATGATGATTATGGTGATGGTGGAGGTGGTGGTGGTGATGATGATGATGATGATGAGGATGATGATTGTGCTGGTGGTGGTGGAGGTGGTGATGGTGATAGTGATAATGATGATGATGATGATGATGATGATAACAATAATGATATGATAATAATAATTAATAATTGATATTGATTTTTAATATTTTGTTTGTTTATTTCGCCAGCACAAAGCCAGAGGAGGAAATCCAACACAGGAGGAATATGATTCATCTATGTGCAACCAGGTCAGTCTACATTTTCAAAGATAGATTGTTTTTAGATAATCTTTGAAGTTTGAAGACAATTAAGAGTTCTCTTTGAAGAAATTAAATTTTTGTAGAAACTGTTGGGAACTGTCATTGTGTTCTATTTGAAATTTCCAATGTACTCTATATCAATATTTCTTCTTTTTTTGTCCCAAAATTTGAAAAATTGGCCGGTCGGCCTTGGGGAGGGGGTAGGGTCGGCTTTTTGGGGTGACCCATTATCACTTTTTTTTATTTTGTTCTTATTTTATTTTTATTTTAAAAGAAAAACAACAATTTTTTTCCTTCCTCCAGAACATACACATAAAAAAAGTTCAAGGGAGGGGGGGGGGGGTGGGGGGGGGGGGAGTAACCCCCCCCCCCTTCCCCTGCGTACGTGCCTGGATTCTAGGCACCAAGCTATCCTTGATGCCTGTTAGCGTCAAGCCTTGTTTTAGTCAATCCTATTGCTACAATCATAATTATAAACCTTTAAGTCATACATGAATCCCATATACTTTTACAAGCCAATCTCTTGTCTGATTATCAAGATACACGTATCTACATGTATGATTGGTATTATAAATTTAAGAATTTGTTTTCCTAAAGGTATTTATAACACTACAGTCTATTGGGGAAAATGAGTATGGTAAAACCGCTCACTCAAAGATTTTTACTTTTTGAGGCACTTTATGATCATTTGAAGTGCAATTTTTGTTTAGGATTTCAATATTACACCATATCACAGACACTGATAACACGTAGGGCCATGCATCTCAGATTTAATGTTGTTAAACGATGCCCTTAAAAGCGATGAACTGTTTCGATGATCATTGTTTTTCAACAAATAACTAGAATTGACAACAATATAAGAGGGCTGTATCTTTTATCTTATTTGCTTGATCTGCCTTAATCGACTTAGTAGCCAAGCTGCTAGTGCTGACTCTTATATGTTATGTAAACAAATTTACTGACGTGGATGTCGGAAATTTGACGCTGGATATGTCAAAAGGCCATAAACAGCATATATGGTCTACAATGTATGTGTATATAGTCTACAGTCCATGTGGGTCACTGGACTTTGCCAGATTGAGGAACAATGTTGTGTCAGCGAACTTTGTAGTGTCTTTTTTATTGCTATGTCATATTCTGTCTTAAACTGGATTATTAAATATTAAATCATACCTGGTATTATTTTCATACCTCTAGACTGGCGTCCAAGGATAAAAAAAGTCTCCTTCCTCTTTGTCTATGATATAAGCATTGTCTGGAGTATGCAGCCTAATTATTATTAACTCATTTATTTCTCGCTACAAATAACGTTAGGTACTGTAGTCTGTGTACCAAAGGTAATCAAAATTTGTCTCCTGTGTCATGAATGTACGGTATGCTCTGTGAGTGTTTCACAATTATGGAAAGCCGCTAGCATCTATGAAAATATTTTGTAAAAGTTATTTTGAAAGGCATAAAATGTTGATTCAAATCATTCATATTTTCTATTATCAAGGAGATATCATGTTCTTGATGTGGAATTTATAAAAAGTCTAAAATACTTAATTTTTCACTTTTTAATAATTTCATTTGAAGGCTACAAATGGCTCTTATTAATGCTTCAGTCCAACGTAGAGTTAAGTTTGACTGATAAGATATTTGTGAAATACCCCCCAGGGCTTCACTTGACATGACTTGTCAGAAACGTAGGTTCATTGTTTTTGGTAGCAAAATGGGTTTTAGGTAAGGCTTAGACTTCGACTTCGAGAAAGGGTTATATATTGTGTTTGGTCTAGGGTTGTAGCTAGGAATTTGTTTAGTGTACCGAACCTCCTGCATTTGGAGGAAGTATCACGCCACCACACTCATAATTTCAAATCACCCAGTTTTCCTGTGATCCATGTCGACCTCTTCCCTATTCACAGCTCTTGTTATTTTAGAGGTCCCATGTTGTCTGTACAAGTATGGTTAACCCAGTACCTATATGGGAGCTGTGTTGTCAATGTATTAAGCCTACGGCAATGAAATAATTCACTTACTAGCCCACAGATTTGTTAATGTGTACCATACCTGTGTGCCAATGTGATTATTATTGACCCTTTGCAAACTGGTTGTGATACTGAACTGAGAATGGCTCTTTGTACGTAGTCCAGGGTAGCTGTTTACCTATTTTTATCCTAGATTGTTATCTCACATTGCCGCATGGATTGTGAGATATCAAAGGTGCTTCCTATGAAATGTAGGTTTACCAATCGAGAGGATGAATAGAACTTACAGTATTGAAATAAAGTAAATACTCTCACACTATTATAGTGTCACGCATTACTGCATGTAGTATTCCATAGAATTTGGTGTGACTCTGTGTGTAATAGGGCGTCTACTTTATTTCAAGCAAAACTGTACCTGCATTATTGAATTGAATTGAATTCAATAGAATACTGTAAACATTGTTTATTTCGCGTGATTAATTTTTCGAGCTGAGCGACCCCAAAACATATTTGCGGTTTCTTAAATTTGCATACATTGCATGCAATTCAGCCCATTCAAAACACGCATAAGAAGTCATGCTTATATTTTCGCGAGTTCTAAAATTTGTGCTTGCCGATCTTAGCGCGAAATCCATGAAAATTAATGAACCGCAAATATTTCCGCGTTTACAGTGAGCCATTTTCTAAATGTATTCAAATTTATACAAGTTTTCTTAGCAAATTAGAGCTATTGCATGTACCTGTTATATATTATTGTATTTCAATACCCAGGATGCTAGTTGCATACATGTACATTAGTTGTTGCTAGACAGGACAGACGTGTATTGTCATACCTAACAACACATAACACATTCTGACTATTAAATTACAATTTTTTGTTACATCTGAATAACAAAATTCATAACAAAGCATTAAAAAGAGATGTAAACATTGGATAAGATTACATTACGGAAATGGCCTGTTGATTTGAATTTTATTTTTTTCTATTATCACATAATGGAACAGAATGAAAATGGCTATTCTATATAGAAATACTTAATAAGTCATATCAGAACGATGAAAGTGTATTCATGACATTGTGATCAAATTTATTCCGATTTTTGCAGGCTCCAGGGGCACCAGACCTGTCTGTCCTCTCATTCAATGGAGCTTTCCATGGCAGAACTATAGGTAGGAATTCTTACTTTGTTCCTTCCTTCTCCATTTTTCATCTCCCACTCTTTCTTCAGCCATTCCTTCCCTTTGTTCGTTTTTGTTAGTTTTTTTCCTCTTCTTTCATCATTTGCTTCATTTGAACTCTCTTATTTTCCCCTTTCTCTCCTTTCTCTCCTTTCTCTCCTTTCTCTCCATTCTCATTTAGTTTTTCAACAGCTTTGTTGCCATTCCCGTCTTATTTTCTTCCCTACCATCCTCCTAATCACTGTCCACTCACACACATTTCCTATCTTTAATATCTTCTTTTTCCACTGTTCCATATCTCAATTTTCCATTTCTTTCCATACTCCTTCAATTTTCATGTGCTCTCTTTTCTTCTTCTTCTTCTTCTTCTTCTTCTTCTTCTTCTTCTTCTTCTTCTTCTTCTTCTTCTTCTTCTTCTTCTTCTTCTTCTTCTTCTTCTTCTTCTTCTTCTTCTTCTTCTTCTTCTTCTTCTTCTTCTTCTTCTTCTTCTTCTTCTTCTTCTTCTTCTTCTTCTTCTTCTTCTTCTTCTTCTTCTTCTTCTTCTTCTTCTTCTTCTTCTTCTTCTTCTTCTTCTTCTTCTTCTTCTTCTTCTTCTTCTTCTTCTTCTTCTTCTCCTCCTCCTCCTCCTCCTCCTCCTCCTCCTCCTCCTCCTCCTCCTCCTCCTCCTCCTCCTCCTCCTCCTCCTCCTCCTCCTCCTCCTCCTCCTCCTCCTCCTCCTCCTCCTCCTCCTCCCCCCTCCCCCCTCCCCCCTCCCCCCTCCCCCCTCCCCCCTCCCCCCTCCCCCCTCCCCCCTCCCTCCTCCCTCCTCCCTCCTCCCTCCTCCTCCTCCTCCTCCTTCTTCCTTTTCCTTCTTATACTTCTACCAACTCTTCCACAAATTCCTCCTCCCCCCTCCCCCCTCCCTCCTCCCTCCTCCCTCCTCCCTCCTCCTCCTCCTCCTCCTCCTCCTCCTCCTCCTTCTTCCTTTTCCTTCTTATACTTCTACCAACTCTTCCACAAATTCTTTTCCTTGTATATTTTCTTACTTTCCTCTTCTGTTGTACCCATTTTATTGCTTCTTTTCCTGCTTGATAAGATGCCTCCATGATATTTTGTCAGTCTTCATCCTTTACAT
This sequence comes from Strongylocentrotus droebachiensis, assembly GCA_035222895.1. Taxonomy (NCBI): domain Eukaryota; kingdom Metazoa; phylum Echinodermata; class Echinoidea; order Camarodonta; family Strongylocentrotidae; genus Strongylocentrotus; species Strongylocentrotus droebachiensis. Next base: position 359,886 of record JAVYIG010000630.1, read on the forward strand.
TACATCATGAATCATCCTATGCTATAATAATTATTAAAAAAGCATCTGCAGGTATAAAGATTCTCTAGTTACAGCCAGAAGAACATCCTTGTGCACATATTTAATGCTCTTCTTGCTCTAAACAGACAAATATCATGTATTTGATTGTAGGTATGTTGGCTCTGACTCACTCCAAACCAATCCACAAGGTAGACATTCCATCCATTGACTGGCCGTCGTCAGACTTCCCGGCTCTCAAGTACCCCCTCGACCAGCATGAACAAGAGAACAGGGTGGAGGAGGATAGGTGCTTACAGATGGTAAGCAGTCAAACCTGTCTATAAAGACCACCTAAGGGAGACAAGATAAGTGGTCTTTATAGGCAGATGGTCTTTGTGTACAGGTTCCTTTAGTACATGTTCCAATGGAAAACCATTTTCAAGGAAAACAAAGAATGTGGTTTTTGTAGATAGGTGGTCTTTCTATACAGGTGGTCGCTAAAGCAGGTTTGATTGTACAAGATTATTATAAACATGATTGTGATTCCATAGATTTTAACCCTCCTGTCCCAGTACAGGTTGATTAAAAATTGTAAGAATTTGTTTGAAGTGATGATATTGATGTAAGACACTTGTTTGATAGTTAAAATGAGGTATAACATGAAGAATGTTGCAGAATATTGATGAGTAAAACTAAATTAATGATAATGAAGAAGATGATGTTGGTCATGATGATGATGACAATGAGCTGAGGATTATCTGACTGAAAAATGTCAATTTCAAATATACCATAACATTATCCAACCCTGAAGAATTGTCCATGATGTAGGCAGTTTCTTCTGAAAGCAGGAAAAGTTAACCCATTGCAATGTTTAAACCTTAGTACATTTAGCACAGCCTAACCAACTCCAAACCGATCCCATACCAACCGATTCTCAGCAATTTGTGGATGATGTATTACAGTCAAACCTGTCTATAAAGACCCCCCCAAGGGAAACAAGAAAAAGTGGCCACTGTAGAGAGGTGGCCTTTCTAGACAGGTTCTACAATACACATTCCCTCTCAAGGGAGACAAAATACATGGCCACTATAGACAGGTGGTCTTTATATAGAGGTGGTCGCTAATACAGGTTTGACTGTATTTTGTTCAGTTTGTTGTTGGTCTGGTGTAGGTCTCCATGGTGAGACCTGGGCCCTGTTTCACAAAACTTGTCATCAGTGACAAATGACAGTTTTTGATATAAGCTACTGAAATCCTTGCTTCTGATTGGTTATCAGCAGATTTGTCACTGAAATTGTAATTTGTCATTGAAAAAAGGCTTTGTGAAACGGGTCCCTGGGTAATACATTCATTGCAGCTATTTATTTGCAATTTATCAATGAAACAAAGCACCCTGAGTCAAAGTTTCAAATTTTGAATGTTGATGTACAACAATTGTCAAAAATGTAGAGGCCCAGGGGGGTGTTTCACAGATATCCTAAGTTGAACTAATCTCTAAGTTGGACTTAAAAATTATGGAAAGCCATTAGCATCTGTGAAAATATTTTGTAAAAGTTATTTTGAAAGGCATTACTTGTTTATTCGAATCATTCATATTTTCTATCATCAAGGAAATTTCATGTTCTGGATGTGGAATTTATAAAAAGTCTAAAATACTTGAATTTCTGCTTTTGAATATATTTCATTTTAAGACTCCAATGGCTGTCCATAATTTTTAAGTCAAACTTAGAGTTAAGTTCTACAATAGGATCTTTGTGAAACACCCCCAGAAAGAGTTAGATATGTGCTCTTGTGGGTGGGTATTAGTATTGATGCCAAGGGAGTGAACTGTTCAGTGATTATTTTTCTTTTAAATCACAATCTCTTTGTATCTTCTACCGTAGGTGAGAGACAAGATAGCAGAGTATGCAGCCAAGGGCAAACCAGTAGCAGCATGCATCGTGGAACCTGTACAGGCTGAAGGAGGAGACCATCATGCTACACCATACTTCTTCATTGAACTACAAAAGATTCTCAAAGAGGTAAGAATTTTGCTTCATATGTCAATAATAAGCAATCCTTTTTTTTTACTCTCTTCTCCTGTGGACTGGTCTCTTTGCAATTTTCAAAATCATGTGTGTCCCAATGAAGGAAAATACGTGTCCTATAGATGGAAGAAAAATAATGATGGCTACAAGAGCTGTTTCATTTGCCCCTGAGCCCCAGCTTACATTCAATGCTGGTGATACTCGGGCAAAGATGGCATACAGTTTGTATAAGGATTGATTTTAGTTATGACTTCTAAATTTTTTATGGACTTTAGATAAAAGAAATCATTTACAACGTTCAGACAATGACTATCCATATTACAATTGTTTTTAAATTGATAATATTTTTTTTTAATCCAAGTGTGGATCCTGACATTATTTGTCTTCTCTTACAATCACAACATTTCTAAATCACCATTCTCAATAATCTACCGGTATTTCATTCCACTAGGTTGGAGCAGCATTCATAGTAGATGAGGTGCAGACAGGAGGAGGTATAGCTGGGACTATGTGGGCTCATGAGCACTGGAACCTACCAGAAGCACCCGATGTAGTCACCTTCGCCAAGAAGCTCATCACAGGGGGCTACTACTACAAGCCAGAGTTTGCGCCAAAGATGGTAAGAGTGAACTCCCCCTTGTGTAAAATTGTTTAAAGTGACTTGATATCTTTGCCTGGGATTCTAAAACAAAATCTTGGATTTAGCTCATGCTGCAATGATAATTATAAACCTTTAGGTCAGTTAGGAACCCCATGACTTTTACAAGCTGATCGCCTTTCTGAATATCAAGATATTTATGATTGGAATGTCAAAAACAGTTTTCCCAACGGTTTTTATAAGACTACAGTCTATTGGGGAAAATGAGTATGGTAAAACCTGTCATTCAAAGATTTTTTACTTTTTAATATTTCAATATTATATATTTCAATATTACACCATATCACAGACACTGATAACATGTACAAATATTGTTAAACGATGCCTTTAAAGAGATTTGGAAACATGTTTAAATTTTGAAAGGCTAAACTGATTTCATTTTGCATGAACAAATTGATTATAAACGAGTAGAAATATAAATGTAAAGTTGTCAAATGATATTGGTAGTTAATTTACTGTTAGCAGAAACATATTGAAAAATGCAGTCACAGTTTCATAAAACTTAAAATTAATAACAGGTGTCACATTTCTTTAAAAATATTGCTCACAATCAAAATCAATGATTTCAGAAGCTTATAGTATTCAGCATAAATTGATACCAAGTTTTATGAAACAGGGCCTTTATCCTTTTGTTCTTCTAGGCATACCAAGTATTCAATACTTGGATGGGAGAGCCCACCAAGCTGATAATGCTGGAAGCCATCGTTGAAACCATCAAGAAGGATAATCTCCTGGAGAACGTTCAGAACTCTGGAAAGCTTCTCTTGAGCGGACTGGAGGAATTACAGGTAAGAATTCATTAGGAAGTTTTTTATATTCGTAGAAGTGTTGTAGTCGAGTGGTTAAAGCATCAGACTTGAAATTCAAAGGTCGGCCCTAATGTCCTTTGGCAAGGCATTAATCTTCATATGCCACACTCGACCCAGGTGAGGTATATGGGTACCTGGCAGGAATTAATTCCTTGAAATGCTGGAGCGCTGTAATGACAGCTAGGCTAAAGCCGGGGGTAATGATGAATGCACCTCGGAATAGAATTTCTAGATAGACGGCGCTAAAGAAATGCCTATTATTATTAGGCATTGTAAGCTGGGAAATATAAACATTGAGTGTTAGTGCTCATAATAAACTTGTCCTAATTTGAATGCAAACAAAGTGTTCTGAACCTGAACCTGAATGCCCTTATTTAGGGCATAAATTTTGATATTTCAAGTTGTCTTTCATTTTTTTATTTTTTTATTTTTCCAACAAGACCTGCATGGTGCTACAAATATTTGCATGCTCACTTTACCCAGGTTTTTATTGCTTTCCATAGTTTGATTTGGGGGATTTATTTACAATTATTATGGGTTATCATGGAACAAATAATATAGCTCACAATACAGGAAGATAACCACTGACTAAATGATCAGAATGACTTTCAGACAGCTCCTTTTGAATTACTATTCAACTACAAGTACTGAATATTATTCATTACGAGTCTACACAATGATACCACAATTACAGAATTTATAGTACAGTAAAACCTGCTTTTATAGTGACCACCTGTCTACAGACACCACATTTTTTTGTTTCCCTTATAAATGGTTTCTCCTATAAAAGGAGCCTGTTTACAAAGATCTAATTTTTGTGTTTCCCTTGGGCAGTCGCTATAGACAGGTTTGACTGTATTTATTGAGTATCATAAAGATACGGCATGATTTTATCATTTTTATTGAAAGAGGATTATTTTCTCTCTTTTCTTCAGGCCAAGTACCCACAGTTCATGTCCAGGGCCCGAGGAATGGGAACCTTCATAGCCATTGACCTCTCATCTCCTGAGACTGCAGCAGAGATTGTAGCCAGAGGGAGGAAAGCTGGTAAGAAGAACACATCTCAAACCATACCCTTTTGGGTCCAGCATTCAATCTTTTGTGGTTCGGTTCAATAACTTTCGGTTCAGAACCTTTACAAAATATACTAGATGCATGAAAGGAAAGGGCAAAAATTACTGCACATACTGTGCCCAAAATGTTGCATGATCATATTGTGTCTGACGCCAGGAATTTTAAAAAGGACAAATTAGCTTTAAGTTGGAAATATGTTGGGAGATTCAAAATCTTTGTCTTTCAAATTTGTCATTTGTTCGACTTCCAAACTAATTGGCACCCATGTATATTGTTTTCAGAGACTGTTGATTTTATTAGCTCATTGTAGCATTAAAAGAAGAAAAACATTGTTGCTGCCAATTTGACGAACAGTATGTGATCATTTTAGTCCTTAAAAAAGTCCTGAAAGGGATAAGCCAATTTATAGTTGGGCAAGTCCAATGTATTTGGTCATTATAAGTCTTGTATGATACCAAGTATTCTGGTATGATCATATACATAAATGGACACCAAAAATGTCATTTTACTTGATATTAGGTCTGACCTAAGCACTGGTAAAGCTTGCAAGTCCATAACCTGTCGCAAATTTTCAAATTCGTCGTTTTTAACTTCAAACCTGTCGCTATGGCATGTTAAAACCCCTCATGGACCACAATGGATGAGAGATAATATCAAACATGCTGGGCCCTGTTTCACAAAACTTTTCATCAGTGACAAATGACAGTTTTTGTTATAAGCTAGTGAAATCCTTGCTTCTGATTGGTTATCAGCAGATTTGTCACTGATTTTTGTAATTTATCATTGAAAAAAGGCTATGTGAAATGGGTCCCTGGTATCTCAGTGTTCTGGCTTCATCAGATTTACTTCTAATTTTACTTTGTATGTCTCATTGAAGAGACTACATGAGATCCTGCATGTGCACATAGTTATCTTCACAAGCAAAGGCTTATGATAAGTAACTTTTCATAGCGCAAATTATACTTCAGTTTCCATCGAAAATCTTCAGTATATATATATTATAAACAAAGTTTACTTCGACTTGTTAAATCTCTTCCTCGACACTCATAAAATCAAAATCAAACTTCAAACGGTAGGTTCTCGTTTAATCTTTTTATTTTTCTGTTTCATGATTTCTCTTTGTAGGCTTCATCCTAGGAACCTGTGGCAAGCAGTCCCTCCGTCTGCGCCCCGCCCTCATCTTCCAGTCTCAGCATGCCGAGATGTTACTCGATGAGCTCAGTCATATCATGTCAGAGCTCTAGAGGGTTCTGATAAAGACATTATGGCACGAATTCACAAAGGAGGTTTGTCAACAAACCTACTTTGTGAATTCGGGCTCTTGTGTTTCACACCAGGGTTTAGAGTTAAAATAAATAATAATAACAACATTTATAATGCGTACATATCCACCCCAAATTTGGAAATTATTACCTAGGCTTTAGCTGTGCTGCCATTACGGCGCTCTAGCCTTTTAAGGAATTAATTCGTGGCAGGTACCCACTTACATCACCTGGGTTGAGAGTGGCAAATGTAGATCAATGTCTTGCCAAAGGACGTTAGTGCCGCGGCGGGACTCGAACCGCAGACCGTTTGATCGACAGTCCGGTGACGTATCCACTCTGAAACGCCGAAAAACACTTTTTATGTCACTTTGGAAGAATAGCATAGCTCATTTGTCTCCTGTAAGGATCACTCTGCAAATGCCCTCATACTTTGAAAAATATGAGAAATAGCTGAAAAGTGTGGAACAACCCTACCGTACGTGGTGTGTGTACTCCCATATGATAGTTTTAGCACGATTAAGTGAATTTCCTATCATTTAGAAAGTCCAATCTCCACAAGTGTACTCAAATGTGTATACACTACATATGTAGGCCAGAGAAGGCCAACACAATTGGTTTATGTTGTTTTCTTCATACATATATACTGCCTTCTTATAAATTTTGAATAGGGACAGTGGAGGATTCTTTTATAGAATTTTGAAGAATGTATATCTAAATCAAACAAAAGTACTAGAATTAGTTTGCAGCATTTTTTGATGGAAGGCAGAGTGAAACGTGGAAATGTAAAATAGTTTTTACTATCCTTAAAAGCAAATTAAATAGCCATCATAGTGTCCATGGAAATGAAAAAATGTTCTTGATTTTTTAATCTACATGTACATGTGATCATGTTGTGAATTTGTGAAGAACAAATTCTATTGTAAATTAAATGTAATACTATGAGCGATGGTACATGTTACCTCTGTCACAATAATAATCTAGAATTATTTCTTGACTGAATGGAGTTAAACATACGTTTGTACACCTCTTGAACAATAAAGTAGTTTTCCTGAAATTCTTGAATATCCAGTGATTTTACCCAAAGTGAGACCTTAGCAATCTTGCCAAAATGCAAATTATTATTAGGGTGTCTGAACGATTTTTCAATTTTCAATTTGTGATCGTTTTTCACAATTTTTGTTTGATATTTGAACAAAAAATATAATCAGAATAATACATTTCAAATTTCAAGTCTCAGCGATGTTTCTATCAAAAGATACAGCCCCTCCAAAACGCTGGTATATTCATATCATTTTGGTCAAAATCGACGAAAAAGACGTCCACGCAGAGTGATGTTGTTTTGCTAAATTCAGACAAACAGCTGTATCGCGCGATATGCAAGCGTATGCATATCGTACGCATGTTGCTAAGCCAATGCGCGACTTGCAAGCTTGAGCCACGCTGTCTCCGCGATATGTGCCATTGACTAGTATGGGTGGCTGTTCTTTTATTTTATATTAAATTGAATATGGAACCATGTGGAATAAGTGATGTTTTTGCAGCAAAGAGGAAAGAAATTTAGTCTAGTAAGACAAGGTAGTTTTCAGGAAGAAACAGTTATACATTCCTTTATGCAGTACCCAGTCTACTTATCTTCAGCAAATTTTTTATGTACGTTGTTCTGTTCACTTTTATTTCTTTAAAGTTATGACATAAAACTGTACAGCACATAGGTAGGTAATGTATTTTATGCTCCTAGTCCAAACTTTTTTTCTCCATATGTAAATGGATATGTACGTTACTTTTTAATTGTTTTGGCATTAGGGTAGTGCATGGAATGTAAATTTGTGTACATATAAAAGAAGCGAATTTCATATCGTCTTATTGACGCGTTCACACATGGCAGGAGAAACAAATTGCAAGTGGGAATGAAGAAAACAAGAAGTTATGCAACAAAGGTCCTACACATACTCACTCTCTGTGTTGTATTAGGTACGGACATGTGTAGCTTCTTATATTTTGATAAGACAATGCTTTTGTTTGTTCTGTCATATGTGAACGATTCTGTATGGGTTACGATTGGTGAAAAGAGGACTTTTCACATATTATATTTTGCTCTTTGCTTTTTTTGTCTTCCTCCTTTGTACTCATATTATTCTTTAACCAGTATTAACATGATATTTAATCATTGATTATGATGAAAATTAATCATTGAATGATGTATTTGCTGTGAGAGTATGATTCACACTGTCTGTTGTATCATAAACGCTACCGTTGTTTTCCTCAAAATTTGACAATTAACATGAGAGCGACGTGAAGAATATATTTTGTTTGATATGTACATAGAAATTGATGTGATTTATTGATATCTTTTAAATAGTCTGATTCCCTGGTAAATGCATACACATACAAGGCTGTAAAGAGGATGAATTACCAAAAGAAGTTATTTCACACTGCATGCTTTGGCTTCCATGTTGTTATGCTATTTTCCAACATAAGCTCCTCACAGACTCCAAATCAACCGATATTTGTTCGTAGGGAGTAATGTAAAAAAAAATTCAGTCTGGTGTTGGTTCGTTGGTGTCAATGGGGTTATGCGTGACATGCAAGTTTGATTACTCTCTGAATGAATATAAAAAAGACATGCGAAGAGACTACTTGATGCACCTGTGCACAGAGTTTTAATGTTATCCTTTATTTTCTCCATACTCTGTAACTCCTACTTCATAATCACTAATTGGATAATGAACATATAGAAGATATATGCTGATATATTAGAATGTATTACATTTAAAAAATGTTATACATGTAGTTGGTTGTTAACTTAAAGCCAACCCTTTTATATATTTGTATCATAATGGAAGATTTTAGAAATCTCTTTTGAATTTGAAATGAATTATTGATGGTATAAGTTGCAAAATGTATTACATGTATATCTAGCTTTGCATGGAGTATAGTTAGAAATATGGATACGATTTGCTATGAATTTCATGATAGGGATACAATACCACTTGATTTTCCTAATAAGCCTGAAAACAATCCAAAACAAGTTTGACTTCAATATATTCTGGACATTAAGACGTCTTAAATAGCTTGGAATAGTAAGGTGGGATTAAAAAAGTACGCAAAAGCCTACCTTTTTTTGTATCCGTTTTATATGTACGTAAAAAGAGAAAGAAATATATATGAAGTAATATATCATTAGCCAAAAAATATATAGTAGCTTAGAACAGAAATTACAAGAGAAAATATACAGTTGTTATTTTGTAAAAATTTGAATTCTTTGTAATTAAAATTACAGTAACCTTGATAAACATACCTCTAATCCTTTTGGTTATTTTAAGATTCCTTTTATCCGTCAACTTTCAAAGTCGTTTGTTTTACTCCTTCTTTCTTGCAATTATAATTTTTTGGTGAGGGTTGTTGATTAATAGGGCTGTCTATGATATTCTCAATCTGATATAAACTCTCTTGCAAACAGTCGAGTTTCTGTATCAAAACAATTGGAAGAAATATTTTTTACTTATCAACGAACACTTTGTTTGAAATTTGTATATCTATAATCATGCTCTAAATGTATATTTTCTATTAAATATAATGTAATTATTATATCCTAAAAGTTGCATTTTGTGTATGTGTCTTAATTCTCTCAGTAATGTGTGCCATGCATACTATTAATACTTTTTCCTCGCTAGTCTTGATCTATGTGCTCGCGAAAGGATATTTGTTTTAATTAATTGAATCAAACAGTGTTTTTCAGAATATTACACATGCTTCCCTCTCCCATTTCTTTCAAAGGGAGTTCTATTCCAATAATCACAAGTAACTCCTAAACACCCCTCCCCCCTCTCTCCCTCTGTCTAAAATTACCACAAACAAAATGAATCTCTACCATAAATATGATCTACATTCATTTGTTTTTCCTTTTTAATTCAATAATCTCTTTGTTTGTACAAAACTTACTATACAAATAATCATGGTAAATACGACTTATTATTTTGAAAACTGCAACAAGAATAGTACTATACAAATAAGTGTTAATTTCTTTGTCAAACTCCTCTAAATAAAGATAATACTATTTCTAATAATTCTAGTACTACAGACAATATAACTATGTGTATCATAATATAAACATGGTGTATAAACTTCTTATACAATCAACTTACAAAATTGCAATGTTTTTTTTTTCTTCTCTCAAATCAGTGAAACTAAACAAGAGAAATCATACTCTATAAATACACTTAATCCTAGCCATGACTGGCAATACATGTGTTAATAATGCATGATCAAATATTTTGAGTATCGCTGTGTTAATATCAATACAAATAATATATGAAGAAACATATATCTCTGTCCAATGATTATTCTAGTATCTTTCAAATCAATCGCTTACATAAAAGTATATTATACAAAGCAAATGAAGTGATATATTACCTGCATATAATGAGCAATTCATATATGGCATTTACATGTACAGACATGTAGCAAGATTTCTGTCCAATGCGATAAGCATAGCAGAAAGGGATGTCGATACATGATTACTGGATATATAATCATCCTTATAAATCATCCAATGCCCCAAATATGCAAGGCCTTAGGGCAATTGGGGCCAAACTTCTACAGAAAATGCCCATAACAGAACTTTGGATACCCCCCCCCCCTAATCTCTCTAAAGATTTTTTTGTGGGGGGGGGGGGGGGGGAGGGGGGGGGGGGAGTTAAATCCCAAGGGGGTATTCAACTATTATTTGAGCATTGATTGATATATGGCAGATTATTCAAGAACAATACAGAGACATGTATTATAATGATTCTATTAGAATATCACATCAATCCTTTTTCTTTCTTTGCTTTTGATCATGAACATAACCTAGACTAACTAGAAAGGCAAGATATGAGTTGGTCAGATGGTCGCCTCTAAGAGATGCCTAAACAATGGCCTATGAAGAATCGTATATTTCAGGTTGTGACATTATTGAGGCTGGTCAATAGTAGACCGAAAAAATCAGTCTATTTCATTCAGGGATATGTTCAGCTGAGACTACGTCTGGCTTCACCGAATAGGTGAGATGAGAGCGTCAACAAACAAATGTATTCAAAAAATCCTCCGAGTAGACATATTTTTCTGTCTAGGTCACTAGATAAACAATGATATCTGATACATGTCTGTAAAACCCAATAACACAGTACACACGTCGTGCATTGAGTCACAGACATCTGAAAGTTTGCCTTTAAATTTCCCAAAAGTCAAGTTGAATAGTGATGCTTTAAATACATGTGCTACAAATATCATTGGGTAAATACAGGGCAGTTACTTTTATACCAGATTTTTCAAGAAAAAAAAATTGAAGGAAATAAGAATTTTGTCCTTCTGTACACTCTGATGATAATCTAACTTTATCCTTGGGACAACCTATAGCCAGAAGTACACAACCAAGGGCTAAAAAACGACAGGTTTGGAAATAAGCAAGCGGTCAAAATAAATTGTCAACCAACATTATTTATGAAATTTCATTCATCAATTTTGTTTGACAATGCTTCAAAATGTGGCCCAGATTAAACCAGAGAGCATCTACGAACCCTAGAGCCTTTAGTGAGCCAGGACCCAAGCCAATGGTGACTTTGCGCTTCACACCCACATCAGTTGGAGCTTTATATATTAGCATTTTTGTTTTTGGACCGCCCTGATACATACAACTATGATGTAGTAATGGATTCTGAGTTTGGTTAAACACACACACATACATGTATCACTACTTTTTAATAAAGCTTATCATTGATGTTTCCAGGATAACTGTATAATCATGTTACAAATATAATAACCTGCATTTCATGAGTTGTTGCAAAATGATTATGTCATAAGGCAAGAAAATAAGTTGTATGTCTATCATGTAAATGTATGATAGGCTATTAAATACAATATCAACATGTATATGAAATCATTATAAACATACATGTAGTTCATAACTGTGATTGAATTAATATAAAGCATCAGGACTACAATTATTAAACCCTAATTTGTTTTCTTAATTGAGTTTCAGAGTGTTTCAGATTGGCAAAACTGATTGAATCACACCATTGTATTTTGGCATTCTTTGACAGTTTCTCGCTGCAAAAAATGACAACGTTAACATTTCTTTTAAAGGTACTGGTTGTACAGTATGTAATGACAAAAACCTATTTACAACTTAAGCCTCACCCCTTTTCAATAAACTTTACAAATGTATCAATCAGAGCCATATCACTCGAGCATTGTTTCACGAAAATGTCATTTTATGGTAAGAAAGATTCACCAACATCCCATTGAAATTGCATGGGATGTCAGTGACCTTGTACTTATGACGGTTTTGTGAAATAATGCTCTTGAATCTTGGCAGGAATTGTTTATCCATGGTCAAAGAGAAATAGTGTGGCCTGTCAAAATGCAACTGCACCAGCACTCATTATGATGATTAAGATCAAAGGCTAGCTTCAAGCATTTAAACATTAAAAGGATTTAAAAGCTGGGATAAAAACAACTAAATAAACTGAGAAAGAGAGACCTGTTTGGATCATAATGGGGAAATTTCATCCCATTTACACCGAACACACATGCTGAAATTTCAGATAAACATGTAAGAACATGGTTTTAATATGTAACAAAATACTTTTGTAGAAATTAGTATAAAAAGTACAGTAAGTATTTTTATCCACAAAAAATATCTTGCCTGTAGATGTTATGGATGAATATTCCTACTTATTCAAATATAGAAATGTAAATAAATGTAGAATACTCATCTACTGAATATACATGTAGGTCTACTCATGTACATGTCTTGTATACATGCAAATAGATATTAAATACAGATGGGCAGGAAACAGATTATTCAAGTATGATGTATACACATAGAAAAACAGCCTTTGTGATAAATGCAATTTGCAAACGAACTATACTTGTAATAAAACATATTTGCAAGAATTTCCAGAAAATAAATGAGAATTAGAATGATAAATTAAGCCTCTTTTCTCCCTTTTACATGTATATTTACTGGTAACAAAATGATTACAAGGTGAAATGTATGTAGGAAAAAAGAGCCCTGACAAACTTGAAACACTGGCTTACTTTAGCCAGTAGAGGGCTCATGTCATGTAATTACAAATGTAGGAATACATATAGGTAGATGCTCACCGTAGAGAGCTTTTATAAAGGGTTAACAGCAAGCAGTTTGATGTTACAAATGTGAACTGGTTCTGGTGTTGTGTAGATTGTCATGGGTTAGCACTTGTGGCAGAGCGCTCTAACAAGGGTCAACGCAAGCAACTAAACATATCAAGTGTGAAGTGGGTTTTGGCCTTATTAAGAGTACATGTACATGAACATGTATGTTGCAATGGGTTGACAGTGAATCTCATGTAGGCAATTAAAAAACATTAATAGCCATGCGCTACCATGGTTGAGAGCTCATATGAACACCAATCAGCAAGCAAGTGTGAAATGACTATTCAAGTGAGTCATTTTATTTTGTTGCCATGGTGATAGCATCTCGTCCTCGACAAAGCTTAAGGCATTACAAAATGATCAGCAATGGTTTCAGGATTAATGATGGATGTCCTCCACAATGCTTCATTACAGACTTCATTGAAAACAAATGGCTTCAGGCGATGACATGTCTTTCATTCTCGTTATCCATTCAATGTATGATCTTTTGATGCGGAACAGAATAGAAACATTTCCAGCTTCATTAATGGTCTCTTACTCAGAAATGATTAGAGAGATGGGTTGTTCACTAGGTTGTTGTTGTGTGGCCAATGGTTTCCCAGACTGTCCATGAAACAGAAGAACAAGAATGTTAACTGCTCTACCCATAAACAAGAATTAATGATGTTACGTATTGCAGAGAAAATAGGAAAATCAAGTTTTACTCAAGCCTCAGAATGGATGTGTATATGAAATGAATGGTTAAAGGCATTGTTTAACAATGCCAAATCTGAGATGCATGGCCCTACGTGTTATCAGTGTCTGTGATATGGTGTAATATTGAAACCCTGAAAAAATTGCGCTTCAAAATGATCATGAAGTGCCTCAAAAAAGTGAAACTCTTTGAGTGACCAGTTTTACCATACTCATTTTCCCAATAGACTGAAGTGTTATAAAAAAGGTTGAAAAAACGGTTTTTAAAATTTTAAATTCCAATCATAAATATCTTGATAATCAGACAGGCAATCGGCTTGTTAACGTCATGGGATTCCTGACTGACCTAAAGGTTTATAATTTTAACTGCAGCATGAGCTAAATCCCGGAATTTGTTTAGAATCCAAAACAAAGATATCCAACTAACCTGTAATCATGCGTGCCAGGTTTCATGATTTAGCCTGATATATCAACTAAGCCCTACCATCTACAGTATCTATCTCAGGATATATAGATCTAGGGCTTCATTTTGTAGAAAACATATATGTAATATTCTATTTTTTAAATAGTCAATGAACATGTAGCACATATGCGTAAGTGGTATTTCTATGACTTATGCTCAGTTCAAAGATTGCGTAAGTCGATTCAGTCGAGGTTGACTGTAGTATGCCTGTGTGTGTGGCACAGAGGGCAATTAAAGTAATCTTTAACATAATTAACATATATATATGTGAAAAATTCCCCTCATGAGTGACAAAACTTCAAAACTTCAGGGCACATGATTTCTCTCTCGTATTCTTTAACATACTTAACATATACATGTGAAAAATTCCCCTCGTGAGTGACAAAAGTTCAGAACTTCAGGGCACATAATTTCTCTCTCCTATTCAATAGCTACATGTAAGAACACTATAACTTCTTTTTATCCACTATCCAAACATTGATGTGGCATAAAAGAGGCGCAATGGCTCAGTGGTCGAGCAGTGGTGCCATTGTCGGGAGGTCCTGGGTTCGAAACCAAGTCGATGCACTAGTGCCCTTTGCCGGTATTAGGCATTGATCCTCATTACCAGGTCCATCGGAGAGGACTTAAAGCCGTCGGTCCCTTGGTTGCTTACTTACAAGCATACATGTACACACGCTTTCTTAGGAGTCGGGTAAAACAAACAAACATATAATAAAGCAGCTTACATAGCATCAAATGGAGCCAATGAAAGTGAGATCTATAGATCAATCAAACACAAAACAACTTCTCTCACACTTTCATAGAGTTGGATGTCCAGTTGGATCCCAAGATGATTTGCACAACTTGTAGAGAAGTCCGGATTCTGGAACCACGATTCTGGATAACTAAGCAAAATATTTAGAAGTTTTCTGCCTCTTGCCCAGGTCCTGTGTGTAAAGTTTACGAGCACGTCAACCTCAAGCTGTGATTGGATCAGTGCGCGACTTGGTGACATGTGAGATATAGTGGGGCTTTAACAGACATGTAAACAAAAAAGGCTAAACAAATAATAGACATGATTAGAAAATGCGTTGTACACACAATGATTTGCTCGACACTTGCAGTAACTTGTGATTGCATGTTGTGCATCCATTGCTGGGGATCTCGACACTGTCTTCTTTAGTGATGGAAAGAGATCACGCGATGATTCCGGCCGGCTTAAGATCAAGACGTCGGGTCTTTTAACCACGTACGCAGTTCACAAACATCCCGCTCTACAATCAGCAAGAGTTCACAGCCTTTCTGCTTGAGCTGAGAGCGTAGAAAGTCCAGGAATATTGCGGAGGTAGTGCCGATTGTCTGCGGCTTGCTCAGTTTGGAGTCTAGATTGTAAAAAGCGCCCTCTATATGGCGGAGGGCTATCCAGTGTTTGCGACGGATGGGGACGCTGACGAAGCCCAGCTGGATGGGGGAGGGTACGTTCATGATGAAACCCAGGATGTTGTCCGTTGCAAGTTGTTCCAGACTCCTGATGGATGAGAAGAATTAGGATCAAAAGATGAGAAGAATTATGACTAAAAGATGAAATAAGTTCCAAAATAGAGAGAGACAAGAGGTGTTTGTGTAGAGATGTAAATTTCTAGTAGAAAAGTATTCATTAAATTATCTTTATCATTAATATTATTATTATCACTATTTTTGTTTTGTTTTGTTTTGTTTTGTTTTATCATCATCATCATCATCATCATCTTCATCGTCATCGTCATCACCATCACCATCATTATCATCATCGTTATCATCTTCATTATTATTATCATCATCATCATCATTATCATTTTCATTGTCATCATCATTATCACAATTTTAATTATTAGCATCATCATTATCGCCATCATCTTCATCAACATCAGTTTCATCAATATTATCATGGTGTCTCTCCAAAAGACGTAAATGTACCCAAATGAAAAAGATGGGCAAATAAGAGGTCAAAAACTTTTTAATTCCATACATGTAGAAGTTGAGGAGAGTTGCTCTTTGCTAACCTTCTTTTATCCCACCAGACCGCCTCACATTCTCTCCTCTGCACGGCGGCCATGATGACATTCACGTCATAGTTACCCAATCCCAGCATGCTCTTGTGTGGATTCAGTACTGAGCCGGGCGATAAGCTGTCATCAAGGAAACAAGATTTAATCAGTGTTCAGTGTCTAGACTACTAACTCTTGACTGTAACCAAAACCGTGCATGACTCATAAGAGAAAAATGACAGAGCCTCCACACAAACACAGCATGTACTGTTCTAAAATAAGTTGTGTGTTCGTATATTTTGACAAATTGACGTGGTGAGGCCATAATTATGAACAGTGTTGTTGACGTGGTTTCTCTTATAAAATTCATATCTGGCAAAATACAAATAACAATGACTTGAAAACACATACAATATTGATGATTTATTGAAATAATGCACAGTAAAAAGCCTTTTTTTTGCAAGCTCTGTGAACAGTGGATACTGAACCTGGCAAACGGATTATAAAAGGCAATATGAGAAAAGTTGCTTTCAAATAATCTATTTTCTGTTTGGTAATATGTAATGTAAAGAAAAGGAAAATTGATAAGTTAAAGCATGACTATTAAAGCATAATTCATACATAACAGGTTTGGATAGAAAGTGCAGTTGTTTATGAGAAATCAGCATCATCATGTACATGAAGATCAGTGTTGATTATATGACATGCACTCTTAATGGGATAATAATAATAATAATAATAATAATTTTATTAAGTTAAACTGAAAATGGAAATTCTTTTTGCCCAATTGATCGTGAGCCCGGCAGCCACTGAGTAGCGCCAGATCGACGTTGCTCTATCCCTTATTGTTGAACACCAAACAAGGTAGCAGCAACTCCCGTCTTTTAACATCTTTTGGTATGACGCGGCCAGGGTTCGAACCCACGACCTCCCGGTTGTGAGGCGGACGCTCTACTGACTGAGCCAACACACCGGATATGTTTATGTACATGTACATGTGTAAATCTAATGATCTAAAATGCACTTTCTTTATAAATATGGGTATTAACAAAACAAAAAACACATACAGTGAAAACAATATATATACATTAATTAGATTGGAATATATACAGTTGTACTCAAGGACAAATTATGCATCCATGCATGAATATGTGCAAACATTAACAGTACCTTGACTAGAGGAATATATGAATATTTCCTCTTTTGAAAATGGGAGACAACTACAGACAACTAGAAAAAAGTGTGGCCAATCATCATATTATCTGACATACCTTTGGCATAGTTCATCCATGGATTGTTTATTGAAAGCTTTCCCATCCTGGAACACATTATTGAGTGCATGAAGAGCGCACAGCTCCCAGCGCTGCTTCTCATGGTAGATCGGCATCACGCCTTCTTGACAGGTCAAAGGTCAGGTGGTCAGCTGAAAATGTAATCAACAAGATCCATGGGCAAAGAAGTAAGTAACAATTGACAAACAAGTACAGTTGTATATAAAAAAAGTAGCTATTAAATGTACATGTATATACAGTAAACAAATATTATTACACAAATGTACGTACATATATATATATGTACACTAAATTTTATGAACTGAGGGAGGGGGGTTGAAGTAAGGTGAATGGTTAAGGTCTAGAAAGCTAGAGAGAGAAGAGAAAGAAAAAAAGAGAGAGAGAGAGAGAGAGAGAGAGAGAGAGAGAGAGAGAGAGAGAGACGAACTATGACCAAACCAAATATGAAGATTGCAAGAGGGAAGTCACAGTTCAGCTATCAGCATATTAAAAAGGGCCAACATTTGACCAGAAAGCAACATTTATACTGTGATTCAGCAAATGAATAGTCATTCATTTGTGGTATTATAGTACATGTAGTATACTAGAAAAGTCATATATGGGCAGATTCAGTAAAGTTAGAGTCAATGTAATTGATGCCTTCTTTACTGTATTTCCTGGTTGCTTCTCACATGTCCTTTCTTCAGTTAAAGGATTCAGGTAACATAATGCTTGGAACAAGCTCCAATTGCCCAGTACACATACAGTACATGTACACTGTACCAGCAGAGTGAGTTTGAGTTAAATGCAATCAAATTCACTATGAAATCATTCAAAAATCGTACTTGATGTCATCCATGATGTTATCCATGAGAGCCAATCACCAAAATGTACAGGCTGTGGGTCCAGTGAAAAAATACATGGGGGCTCGGGTGAATTTGCCCCCAAAATGCCCAAAAGAGCCCCTGTAAATTTGCATAGATGTCAATGCAAAACAAATTTTGGAGTGTTATTTTCATGCAGGCAAGCTTGAAAAGTAGCCCCCCAAAAATAAATATTAATTTTTTCCCTGCTGTAGTCCAAACTTCTATCTACTGAAATTAACAAGAATTCTTATTTCAAGTGTCCAAGTAGTGTCTAAGTAGGCATGTACATGTACATGAATGTAGATTTCCAAATGTAGCTCAAAATACAACTCAAGTACGTTACTGTAAATGTACTTACATCTGTGGCTGGTTGAAGAGTCTACATGTGCAAATTGAGCAAAGCGACATCTGTGATGTACATACTGGTTCAAGGCCTGCCTGTGCTCAAGTCGATCGTCTACAGAGCGCTTGATCTTGCTATGATTCACTGTTCATGATGGATGGATATCAAAAGACCTGCATAATCCCCTGAACTAATCCTTGGAGATTAGCTAATCAGCTAATGGACTTGAGCTCCCAGTAAAGTGCAATATTTATAGTGCAACACTGATGTGTGACCTGCTGATAAGGGTATCTGTTTGAGAGAGCAATATTAAAAGATATTAAAATGGGAATTTATGATCAGCAAAAATGAAGAACAAAACAGAAAATACATGTAATATAATATGTGTTCATCAGCATGTAGGACATACAGTTTTGTCACATTTGGGCTTTGCACAGAATTCTTGCACTTGAGTTAATATCTCAAATAAAATCTTCATATTGAAAATGGCACTTAGATAAAGAGATCATGGTTCATGATTTGAACTTATATTGAACCTTTAAAACTACATGTAGTTACAAGTATTCAAATAAAAGAATGAAAATGAGAAAAGAGAATGAGAACATTGCATTTTAAAATCAAGCAAAGAATAAGTGGTGACTGTATGCAATTATACCAATACACAATTTCGGTTTAAAATGTAAAAGAATATTAGTTTAATATTATTGTGTTACTAATTTTTTATGCAGTCATTATTTTGTGTAATGCTTTTTACAATGTTCATTATAATCTGTTTTTATGTCAAAGATTTGTAAAAAATTGTGCAATTCAGCCTTTGGGCTGCAATGTGATTTTTTGAATAAATAAACCATTATATATATTGGCAATTCCATTTGTTAATCAGTTGCCAACTTCTCTCCATTTGTTTAGTATAAAAGTTTTCATAGATATATTTCCATTTCCTCCAAAGAAAAGGGTTTCTCAAAACTGTTGTTTAAAAACAGGAAATCTGTAATGGTGGTTTAGTTCAGTTACATGCAAGTTTAACTATCAAGCTTAATGAAACTGAAATTCATCTGGGAGGCACATGTGAATGTACATTAAGTGACATAAGAAAGTTAGGATAAAAGACCTTTTCTGAATATACAATTTTCTAACAATGTAATTAATTTAGATTTGCTACTTGCATTATGTGCATACGACAAAGCATTATTTTCATTTTATTTCATTTATTTATTTTATAATATTGGATGATACTCTAATGCACAAACAGTAGTATATGTACCATAATATAACCAATAGAACTTAGAAGTACATGTACATGTACATGTAGGTTCTAAACCACACTTGATCAATAAGTGTGAATTTGATTCACCGTAAGTGTACCAAAACACTCTGAATCAAGAAAGACAAAAGGTGCTTTAATTCTCTCCAATTAGCAATAATGAGAGAAAATAACACACATTTTTTTTTAGTAATACCTAGTAAAGTGCGCTTGAACAGTACTAATTTTGGTATACTACAGCAATGTGGACATTGGGTACATGTAGGTAGGTACATATATGTTAGGTTAGTAGATGTCATGTCATGTCATATATTTTCATTGAAAAGTATCAAAGACAACAACTGAACAACATTCATTTTCTTGTCTCTGACAAGAACATTGTGATTTACATGTACATGTATGTACACTGTACTAGATGTTTTTATTCATTACTCATTTTAGATAAAGTAGTTTTAGAATACAAAATTTTGACCATTTGACCGTACAAACAATAAGCTTAACAACAGAGCCACTATTATTATTATTATTATTATTATTTAATAATCAAAATAAATCTGGATTTATATCACTTACATGTAATACAGAATATCACCTCTGAGTACCTTACAAGAATTATTATCATCTCAGTCATTGGATTCATTTACACACACACACATTGTGCACCATCTCCACTGGCTAGGGAGTATACCTGCCATATATATATAGTAACAATATGGCAGTGACTGTCATACAGGCCCAATTCTACCGGGTCCCCATAGAGTTGTTGTGGTCTAGTAGATAAGTCGTTGGACTGTGGATCACAGGGTCCACGGTTCGAGTCTCTCCACAGCAATTTTGGCAAGATATTAATCTACATTTGCCACTCTCCACCCAGGTGTTAAATGGGTACCGGTAGGAAAGAATTCCTTGAATGCTGTGAGCGCCAAATTCGGCTGCCTAGCTCAGCCGGGGTAAAAGTTGGTGCGTTATATTAATATCCGATATCATTATTATTATTATTTCTCTCCTGGGTATAAAGAGGGAAATGCGTCAGGGATTGAACCCATGACCTTTGCAATTTTGGTAGTGTAATATGTTTAAAGTGACTCGGTAACATTGTCTCAGATTCTGAAACAATATCCTGGATTTAGCTCATGCTGCAATGAAAATTATAAACCTTTAGGTCAGTCAGGAACCCCATGACTTTTACAAGCCTGTCTGATTATCTAGATATTTATGATTGGAAATCGAAAAACAAATATTGTTTTCCTAACAGTTTTTTTATAACACTACAGTCTATTGGGAAAAATGAGTATGGTAAAACCAGTCACTCAAAGATTTTTACTTTTTTGAGGCACTTCATGATCCTTTTGAAGCGCGATTTTTGTTGTAGGGCTTCAATATTACACCATATTTGTTGTTGTATTCATGAATCAGTTATCTTTGTCACATCATATGAGGGGGCCTTAACTTAACAAGCTGTGCTTCAACCAAGGTCTCCTCGTCTTTCTCTATTCTACATTGTACTGTTATTGTACTGCTATGATCATACTCTATTATATTTTGTCACATGTGTTTTTTGGAAGACAAATAAACTTGAACTTGAACATATCACAGACACTGATAACATGTAGGGCCGTGCATCTCAGATTTAACTTTGTTAAACGATGCCTTTAACCTTACTACCATTATTTGAATTTAAGTGCTCAAACCACTTTACTCAATTCTATAACACAGTCTGCTTACAGAAAACTAAATAAAGGTTTGATGCATAACATGATTTTTAAGTAAGGTTCCCACTATTCTTATCTGGGAAATGGAATGAGCAGATGTATGATGATGATGAATGGTGGTTGTTATTTTACCTGACTACTAAGAAAGCATAAATGCTTGTAAGTAAGCAACCAGACGGCCGACGGCTTTAGATCCTCTCCGAGGGACCTGGTAATGAGGATTAACTCCTCTGCAAGTGACAAATGATTTGAATTAATATTTGTCTAGTTTTTGTATACAGTCATCACACTTATGTTTGTCAACATACATGTACTTGGGTCCCCTGGTTCACAAAAAGAATTAAAATAAAAGTATCATAATAGACATGAGCTCTTCTTCTTCTAGTGTTCAACTTTAAAAGGCTATGCACTGTGCAGCCTATCACAAAAGATCAGTGTGTATGCAGGCAAACTAAACACTTGGTCTATCCCTAGCAGCAGTAGTAGTAGTAGAAGTAGTAGTAGAAGTAGTAGAAGAAGTAGTAGTAGAAGTAGTAGAATTAAGTTGCAGCAGCAGTAGTAATAGTAGCCTCCCCCCACTTTGTATGGGTTAGTTAGGGGAGATTACAAAATGCAGTTTGCTAGTTATTGTCTTTCACAAATTACAATGATTTTAGATGTTACTATCATAGTAATTTGAAAATCATATTTATTTTCTTTCAAATCATAATTTTTGACAAAATCAAACTGTTACTGAGGGCAAACTTTTGGCCAGATTTGACAGAAATCGGTTAGTACTTCTCCCCTTGTGTGCGCAGCAAGAGTTACCATTCCTGTATGGGGAAGGTTGATAATGAATGTTTTACTAACAAATTCCCATACCAGACGGTCATTTTTGCCTAGATGACTATGTAAATGTAGACTAGACACTGTAACTCTGTAGTGTAAAAAGCGCAGAGAGTGTCAGTTATGAATGCGGACCGCCCTGGTGTTTCGAGCAAGCACTAGCGCGTAAATCTACTACCGATATGCCTAAAGTACACAATACACCCTGGTATGCATTATAAGTGAATCCAAAGACTGTATTTTCTATGGACAAATGACAGACATGCTCAAAACCAGTAGGGGCGCTGGTCCGAGAATAAGGATCGTCCGCATAAACGAGAACCGTCTCCGTAAACGCGGACAGACGCATCCTAAAAAACGGATTCCGCAATGATGATGCTTGATACATTTCACATTCACTTTGCACAGAGACTTTCACGTTATGAACGATAAATCCTCGGGAAGACGGACAACCTCTATTAAAGTCTAATAGTAAACGGTGAACTGGGAATTCGTTTTTCACATTGCCAGCTCGTGGATCGGGAATGCTACACACGCAGAGCGCAAAGAAAAAATGTCTGCGTTTGGGACGATTCTTATTCTCGACCAGCAACCAGCGCCCCTATTGAAATTTGATGCATGAACTGAACTGTTTAACAAAAAATAAATCATAAGTTAATTAGACTTTACTTAAACACAGTACACACTCCATACTAAAGTAATAGAAAACTGCGAACAGGAAGGCTGGCTTCACATGACAAAATGTTGATGAATGAATCACACAGTGACATTTACACATTCCATAGCATAGGCCTAAAGTTAGATCTACAGAAAATCAATTGGAATTTGGATATGAACACAACAACAAGCATCTCACACAGTCACAGACAGTAGAGCACTCCAAAAAACTGCGTTAATGACTAGATAGTTGGTACGCCCGTTCCTAAAATCATAAGAAACAATTTACACAATGTAATAAATACATAAGAAAATAGAAAGTGATGGAGCAACTCACGTTTCCGTAGAAAACATTCACAATTTGGCCACAGGAACGAGATATTTTCTGCATTGATATTATTTTGCCTGAGAAACTGAAATAATATACTCACTTCCAACGCAGAGGGCGTTTGCATTTTGTCGATTGGCGAAAAGACCGTGCATACCATAGAGATATGGTGCATACCTGCAATATTGTTGAAACTTTAAAAAAAATATCGTGATTACGTGCTGATTGGGGGAGGGAGGGGGGGGGGGGGGGTATCCGGCATCCCCCTGCCTCATACGCATATGCCTTTCAGACGATTCCGGAATCCACTCCTGGATCGTAAAAGGTGAATGTGGAATGGATGGCAGAGAGTGAATTGAAAATTAACCTCAAAGTGGTTGAAAGCCTACAAAATGTACTAGGAAAATTCATCCACATTATCTTTTCTTTTCTAATCAATTTTAGGAATATTTCCCTCGTACTCGTCTGCAATGGACCTATACACATTATGTATCCTAACGTTAATTTCTCTATATGTTTATTCATGAATTTATTTATGTATTTATGCATTTAATTTATACATTTATTTATCCTTTATTTATTTATTCATCATATATTTATTAATAAATTAATTCGTTCATTTATTTATTTATTTATTATTCTATTTAAAACCCTTTCCACATTACAGCATCAAATAAGATGATCATATCTTTGATAATTATGCTCTCTGACGAAGGCAACCTCGACGACGACGGCGACATCTATTATACGCAGGATTGCCTCTAACAAACTGCTACCCCTGAGGGCCCTGCTCAATATAAACAACGTTTATGGAAACGTATATTTACAGACTTAAGTACAAATTGAACACATTAATAACATAAGAAACAAAGATTATGAAAACCACTACTACTAAAGGTACCACTGCTGTTACTACTACTACTACTACTACTTCTACTACAACTACTACTACTACTACTACTACTACTACTACTACTACTACTCCTACTACTACTATACTACTACTTCTACTACTACTACTACTACTACTACTACTACTACTACTCCTACTACTACTACCACTACTACTACTACTACTACCTTTACTACTACTATACTACCTTTACTAATACTACTACTACTACTACTACTACTACTACTACTACTACTACTACTACTACTACTACTACTACTCCTACTACTACTACCACTACTACTACTACTACTACCTTTACTACTACTACCTTTACTACTACTACTACTACTACTACTACTACTACTACTACTACTACTACCACTACCACTACTACTACTACTACCTTTACTACTACTATACTACCTTTACTACTACTACTACTACTACTACTACTACTACTACTACTACTACTACTACTACTACTACTCCTACTACTACTACTACTACTACTACTACCTTTACTACTACTACCTTTACTACTACTACTACTACTACTACTACTACTACTACCACTACCACTACTACTACTATACTACATCTACTACTACTTCATCTTCTTCTCATTCTACTTCTACTATATACTATAGGGATAAACCCGATATGTATTGTTCCTGTAATACACAACTGGTAATCTACATACATATCTTGGTAATAAGCTACGTAGCCCTTTGAAGATTACAAGTTGAAGAAGAAGAAGAAAAGGAATTTCTGTTTCACTTCTACATTCTTTTCTTTCTACCTTTCTTTCTCCATGTTATTACTCTTCCTAATTGCATATCATTATATTAATATGCAACTGCATAGTCTGGTGATTTTGTGTTCATTTTAAACAGGTGAAATATTTGTCACCACCATACTTGCAACAATTATGATTTTAATTAATAAGGAATCAGAATTAAGACTTGAACAATAAGCTCTTTTACGAATTTTCATCTTTGCTGTATTTTCTGTATTATTTCTTTATCACACACTATGCCGTATACATTCCGCCTTCAGACTTATATCACCGCTTTGGGAGACGCTTACACTGGTTTGATTTAATAATTCATTCCGATTTGGTTCGTAAGCTTTTGTAACCATGGTGTCTGTTTTCATAAATCATGATAAAAAATATTGGAACCAAAAATGGACTATACGCATTTTTTCATGGAAACGTTGAGAAAGGAAAGCTCATTTTGGCTCACTATAGCAGGAACAGAACACCCACACCTTCAATGTTTCATTTAATAATATTCTGCAGTTCTTTTAATACAAAGATACGACAATCTAGACCTAGCTTGCAGACGAATGGTCAATGTATACAAAATATCGGTATAACGAGGGTACAGTAATTAACCTTTCCCTCCAAAAATTATTTCAATGCGATCGCGTATTATGATAGTCTGTTGATTTTCCGTTCAATTAAAACAGGTGGATTTTTCCTAATCGTTGAATTTTGCCGCCACTCTGAAGTCAAATTATATCGGTTAATGAATCAGAACTAAATTTTTAAACAAATAAAAATATTTCCAGGTCACAAAGTTTTTTTTCTTCTCCTGCATGGTCATGCTGCGTTCGTAGCTATCTTCGAGGGCGCTTCGGTGGTATATTTCTCACTACCTCTGATGATTTGCACAAGTTTTAACCCTTTATTTAGATAAAATCAATAATATAGAGAATAATATGTTTGGCATATTATTGACGATTCTCTCAATATGCTACTATTATATACAATAAATATTTGAGTCTTTATAAAAAAATAAGAAAAAGCAACATTAACAACAGTAAGGACAACAGTGTTTATGTCAAAATCTGTCAGGCTACCAATTTTGGATGTAAAGCCAAACCGTTAACAAAACAATGACCATTATCAATAAAAGTGGACTTGTTGAAACCAGTTATTTTTTATTTTTTAAAGTGATTTATTATTTGGTAGCTTCATTGTTCAACCAATGGTTGGAGCCGCTGGACCCATGTAACGCCTCATTCCACTGATTCGTGATGTAAACATTTCCATTCCGTACAGTTTCATGTATTTATTTAACAACAAAATGAAGAGGTCCACATGCACTTGGCGCCGGATCCGCCCATCATGAACTAACACGTATACTCTTCTCCTTTATAATCAACAGTGGTTCATACTCATAGTTATACGTTCTTTTTTTTTCTTCAGTTGGGTATAGTATGAAATACGAACGGAATGTTAAATATGTTTTAGTGTAAATGATTATAGGTAATGATTTCTTGACATAAAACATGATATATGAAATGTTTCGTCGATGTGCTTCTTTGGCGTGGCTAAAGTATGGGTGGTTGAGCAGTGGTCTCGTAAGTTGTAATCGGGAAACCCTGGGTTCGAAATCCTTATTACCAAGTCCATCGGAGACGACTTAAAGTCGTCGGTCCTTTTTACTTACAAGCATATTAATGCTTTCTCAGCAGTTATGTAAAACAATAATCATCAAAATATCATAATTTCCATGCAGCAAATGGAAGAAAATGAAAGACTTTGATTATATAGATCTTTTCTGACATTTCATGATGAATATATAACTTCTTGTCCAAACTTTTTTCCAACATGAGAGAGAGAGAGAGAGAGAGAGAGAGGGGGGGGGGGGGTGTTGTCTCACACATTTCTTCTCATCTCCCTGCCCTGGGCAACATCAATACGATAATTGCTAATGCGATAAAGACCCCGGGAGGAGACAATACAAGATTTAAAAAAAATGGATCTCTTAATCAACCTTGCTCCGATATCCCGAACGCCAAAACGGACAATACTCTAACTTCGTTATTACCCTAGTTATGGTAGTAGTATACAATATTCCCAGTGGGAAACCCATTACCACACCGTCTAAAACACAATAGAGATTAATTGTCAACGATGCCTCTAGTCTGTAGATGATGGAGTGTCTTTTTATTCGTGGAGGATGGCAGAAGATCGCATTAATAATCAACCAGCCGTGCCAATTTGATGCCCAGCCTCACCATAACCACAAACTGTAAAGCAACAAATAGAGTTGCCATGCCAGCGAGAAACGCGTTGATGCACTTTAATTTTCGTTACCATGCAGATATGCACTGTGTATTGTTTGTATTTACAAAGAATAAATTTTAATTTGTAGTGTGTAGGGAAACTCATTAACTTTAACTGCAACATACATCTATTTTTAAAGAAAATAGTTCTATTGATGATAACACACTCCTAGATATCAATACACTCAGATGTCATTGGCAGAATTGGAACAGTTTTACAGAAATGACACATGGTGTTGCAATATTGTGGGCCTATATACTTCGAGTGCAATTATGAAAAGTAAGATAAAGTTAATAATTTACGTCATAATATTTGATTTGTTTGATAATTGAAATGATCCTTATTTAGATTATCAGAATGTTTTGACATTGCTAGTCAAAATATCACTCGCATCACAAAGATGGTCCAGAAGCATTTTGAAACTCGTCCCATTTCTGCAGTAAAACCTTGATAGGTTGCATGTAAACAAGAAGCAAATTATGTTATGATATTATAATGAAATAAACATGAAACACACGATGGGTTTTTATAAAGGTCATAAGTGTATTAAAATGAGGCGTCAGCAATTTTCCTTCAAATATGAATTGTGCTGGTAGCTTTCATTGCTATGTTTTCCCACTTTATTTCTGCATTTTTTTAATTTTTTTTTGTATTTAAACTAAAGATTGTGTGAATGCCAAATCAGTATATTTATGGAACATACACGATTAATAAAGTAAAGAGGCGTATAGTTAGGGGGTACTTGCCCAATTGAATGGATAAAAACGGGAAAATGAGGGAAGAAGGGAAGGAGGAAAGACTGGCGGGAGAACGGGGAATGCCACGTGGAAATAACTATGATTAAAACCTGTCCACAATCAACATCCTTACCTCTTTCGATCGCCCCACTTTTGGTATTTAAATCAATCCAGCGAAGTCACATGTCCCCTCCCATAAATTATATCAGTGCCCCCCCCCCCCCCCCCCCCCCCCAATGGCTAGCCCTACACTTCCCCATTGACTTGTATGGTACATACTTATAGTAATTTCATCATTAAGATGGACTTATTTTGTTTGAAATAATAATATAATCGTGTAAATGATAACATTGTACGGCTTAAGGACAACTTACTGCCCATGGTCTCCATCAGCCCTACACACATACAATGGCCTCGGACAATTACCCCCGGAAAACTCTTCCCCAATGATATCTATATGTACCCCGGACCTGACATTATTTCGCTTCAAGAACTATATATTCAGAGGCAAGTGCATGGTACACAAGCAATGTTACCCCCTTTTCAGAGACGTTTGAGACCTGTCTAACCCCCGCCCAATCCAATAGAAACATTATCGCGCCGCTTTGGTAGTAAGCCTATTATGACGTTTACGTACGGTGTTTTAAATAGATGTCGTAAATCCCCATTATGCATCAAGCCTCTTTGTGCACTTTATGGAAATTGGAATAATATCATATGCTGGAAAGGAGATTGTGCAGAAGATGAAGCACCACCCCCCTCCAAGCGGATAAAACAAAACAACCCACACCAAAGTTCGACACGACTTTGCTTGCAACAAGTAATTTGTTACTATTTCTGTTTAAAGATAATTATGTCCCTTTTGCAGCCAACATCAAATTCTGTAGCACTTTGCAGGAATTGTGAATATGTCATGTATGTCCTATCTGTGAAAGTTAAACATTAGCAGTGTCCTCCTAGTATTCAAATTATGCAAGGAAACCCGTTTATCTTCTAGAATACACTGTCAAACACTATTGAGTGACTGACTGACGTCTATTTTTCTTTGGTAACATACATAAAATGAGCTGTAACAGGTACATGAGCATTTGTCTACATCAATAACCCACAACCTGTAATGGCCAAAATTAAACTGTTTGAATCTTTATGCAGCACAAAACGTACGACCATTCGGTAAAAGGGCCTGAAAATCAGACTATTACTGAGGTGATTGCAATCACTTAAGTCGATTCGACAACTATTGGTCGCTATTTTCCCAGTTAAAGTTAAAGTAATTTTCAAGCCCTTTCGTATTGAGGGAAGTTCTAAATAAGTATTGTCTTTCAAATGCCGTTGGAATTTAACCTTTTCACTCATTGGCCTGAAAATGGGACATAGTACCTTTAATGTGATTTTTACATTATTTTGCACTAATTTTGTATTTTTGTATTACCCAATATTTTGCATTATTTTTATATTTTTTATATTCTTTGTTGAAAATGAAAATGATCCTATTTGTTTGGATTATAATCCATAAATTTTGAATTTGAATTCGCAACAATGCACTCGCTTATCATGACGTTTTGCAACTTGTAATTGTCTATTATTGATATCCCAAACATGAATACTCCAAGGTGACATCGTGTTTCAGGTATAATACGGTAATCACCCTGATTAAATCGTCAATTTCATTGACTATTGTAATTTCATCACAACCTATCTCATTCTATTCCCTCCTGTTCGATCATAATTAATCATGTTTCTCATAATTCCAGTCTGTTCTAGTCTGCTTTTTCAGTATTCATCTTTTTTTTCTTTTTTTTTTGAGGGGGGGGGGGGGGGTTAAAAATATTATTTTATATTCTGATCTAGTTAGATATTTAATTTGATTATGTGCTATTTATTCATATATTTTGCTATATTCGTTATGTTTCCTCTAGCTTAGTTTACTATTTTTAAACACTATTTTGTTATCTGTAATCATCACAATAATTCTTTGTTCAACATGAATTTATCTTACTATAAAATCTTATCACAATCTATTTAATGCTGTTCTATACTGTTCTCTAGCTTATTGATGTCCCGATTGTTTTCGATCGTTAGACTCTTCTTTACTCTTCTAACAATCGGATATTAACTCCATTGCCCCTAGCTTATTTCTAAAATATAGTCTGATCGCGCAGACTAATATAATTGTTAGGAATGGTCCAATGGCTATCTGTATCGTCTGCTTGCTCCGTCGACTTTCATTTTCATTAAACAAATTGCGTGCATGCATCAGTTCCCGATTTTCTGAACTTACAATTTTCAATTTGTTCTTCAGTTTTCTGATGGCAGAAGTGTCGGTGGTAAACTGTCTTTCAGTTTTATCTGAACATTGCACTCATCTGTACTGATAACCTACCTGTGGCACAGGAACCCGCAGGGGACTGGAGGAGTTCAACGAAAGAAGGAGAACAAGTAGAAGAAGAAGAAGAAGAAGAAGACGAAGTTCGAAGGGTTTTACTTCCATTCTCGCTTTTAATTGAAGAATTTAGGTTTTCTTCTTTGTTTTCCGAGATAATTTTTTTTGAAATTTAACCATCTTCTCATGAGCATTTAACGCGTTAAAAAAAGCCTCGAAGGCCCGCTCGGAGGCTAACATTGAACAAGTCTTAGGACATGGTTGATTCTTACTCGAATCGGAAATAAAGACTTCTCCATA
The DNA here is from genome assembly GCA_035222895.1 of Strongylocentrotus droebachiensis. Lineage (NCBI taxonomy): Eukaryota > Metazoa > Echinodermata > Echinoidea > Camarodonta > Strongylocentrotidae > Strongylocentrotus > Strongylocentrotus droebachiensis. Next base: position 390,696 of record JAVYIG010000630.1, read on the forward strand.
AGTTATCAACCTTTCAACAAAATTACAACGATAGTGACAGTTGCTCTGTTATTAAGTGTAAACGATAAATGGAATTGAATCGTAACTCATTAACCGAATGTAATTTGCAGCATTGGTGTTAATTCATGTTTTCTCCTTCATCGAAATCATTAGCATTGGAAAATGAAGAGAGATCGTAATTATGCTTAATTAGCTTTACGAGAAAGACAATTTCTGGTTTGCGTTTATCGTCTGTGGATAGAGAAATGGCGCGAACACTGATGAGCGGGATGCCAGCCTGGATGCCGGGTATTTCTCGGACGCGTAACTCCACTCACGCCGTCAACTTACTACTAATGGAGTTGCTGGTGTTGCTGATGATGTTGTGCCTCTGTGGCTGCCACATGCCTGGAGCAGAGATGGGGAAACCTTGCCGTCATATTCCTTACGATGAAGCCAACGGTAAGTCTGGTTGGTGCGATCCGACATAATTCTGCTCCAGCCACATTTTTCTCCGGGTTATACAATTTCGCGAAGATATAAGGTTAGGGGTAAAAGTTATTCAGTTGGGTTTTATCTTACGTTTAGGGTTAAATATAGGGATGTATGTTAAGGGTTTGGTATATTTTTCTTTATTAACTTCATTTAGCTAGTGTTGGAATTGAACCGCTGATGAATTGTCGCCAGAGCAAAAACCGTACACCCCCCTTGATTATTTTGTCATTTTTCAAGGATATAGGGTTAGACTGTAGGATGGGGTTAAGATTGCGTTTTAGGTAGCACTTGGGATTATGATTGGGTAAAGTTTTGGATGTAGGGTTAAAGTTAAGACCTCGATTAATGTAGCAAATGGACCGCGGATCAATTTGTCGTACAACACATGATTAAGCTCCCAACAAACTAGTTCTCACTACGTTCTGTAAAATGTTGCCAAACGGGATCTAACTGTGTGCGAACGGGGTTGAACGTAGTAGCAACTGTTGACGATCTGTTTAAGAATTATGGACGGGCTCGGACTGGGCTATTAAAGGCACACTGTCCTACTTGAAGCTACTTGCTCCCTCTATATAGAAAACTTCTCCAATCGGTGCCGGTTGGTCCCCCATGATACTCTTTTTCTTATGTTAATTGAGAGCTGAGTTAATGAAATAGCCACCTGTCACAGTGACCTCGCTGGCTCGCTGGGTGGTCTAATCCCTTCTAGCTGAAGTAGTAAAGCATGCCTTTAAGGTAGAGTGCTCTAGAACTTTGAGCCTGTTAAAAAATGCCCCCGTCCTGCTATTAGACGGAGTGACAACGTACTTAAAACGAGGAGGACGTACTACAAAAATGGACTGATTGTCGCACTTCGGTCCTACTAGGAACGCGTTACAACGTGACGTGGTCGAGCATCAATAGCAGTCGTATTTTTGAACGGAAATGAGGAATGGCAAGAACGCTCTGGTTTTTATAACTGACCACAACCCGTTTTAGGATTTTCTAGGACGGTTCCAGAACGTAGTTAGAACTAGTTTGGTGTGATGGGGGCTTTACAGAGCAGAGTATTACAGTCATCGATATCAGATATTAAAGCTAATCTCGAGCTCTGGTATTGGACATTGTATGTCAAGAGAACATGGCTATAATTCATTCTGGATTGTTTACCATGCAATATAGGTTGATTGTTCAAACCTTTAAAATAAAAAAAATCTCACAAAAACCTGTTGGAAAATATCTTCAATAAAAACCACAACTCTTATTTGGACATAGGGACCTATGTTAAGCACAAGTCATGATGTCGAGCCTACCTTAATACTCAGATTTCATAATCTTTCAATGCTCACTACTCAGCAACTATACATTTTCTACCCAATTCGTTTGGCACGTTTCTTTTGTAATCTTGAACATTCAGTGTAAGTTTTGTTGGATTCTGTGAGAATTTATTTTCTATCCTTACCAGAACTCAAGCTTATCTTTAATCTTTGTGTACATTCAATGCTAAATCGTCTCATCTTGTTTTTGCATTTATTTTACGCAAAATTAGTTGTCTATGGCTGAAGTGTATTTTTTATTGACGACTTTGCATTTTAGTTTTAAAAATTACTTATATGACGTATGATAACTTCTGATATACATCGACATAATAGAAGTATACCTTATTCAATACTGCAATTTGCTAAATTACATTGATGGATGTAAATTTGAGCCTTTAACTCCTAGCCATTTTGGGGTCGGGTTCATCGTGTGTAAAACGCCCATATATTAGCTAGTGGTTATGTATACACCAGGCGCGGATCCAGGATTTCTTAGGGGGGGGGGGCCCAAATTTGAAATTATGAGAGCCAAATATTGGTACGTAATGGTGACCAACAGTGACGTGATGCGGGGGGGGGGGGGGGTCGGTGCAGGGAGGGGCGAATTTCCCCCTCCCTCCTCCGCGAAACGCGGAAGCTTTGACGTTTCATTTAATTATTAGAAAAAGAAGACGGTTCGTTGTACCGTTCTCGAAAATAAATCTCGTTTTTCCCCTCTCGCGCGAAGCGCGACATTTCTTAGGATTTATTACATTATTAGAGAAAGAAGACGATTCGTTGTAAAGTTCTCGACTCTAAATCCTCGTCTGAATTTAGATTCTCCCCTCCCATCCCGCGCGAAGCGCGGAAGCTTTTACGTTTCATTAAATCATTAGAGAAACAAAACGAGTCGTTGTACAATTATTCTCGAAAATGATTCTCGTCTGAATTTAGTTTTTCCCCTCTCGCGCGAAGCGCGGAAAATTTTAGGATTTATTAAATTATTAGAGAAAGAGGACGATTCGTTGTAGAGTTCTCGACTCTAAATTCTCGTCTGAATTCAGGTTCCCCCTCCTTTTAAGTTTCCTTAAATCATTAGAGAAAAAAGACGATTCGTTGTACCGTTTTCGAAAATTATCCTTGTCTGAATTTAGATTCATTTACGTTTCATTTACGTTTCATTAAATCATTAGAGAAACAAAACGATTCGTTGGACAGTTCTCGACTCTTAATTCTCGTCTGAATTCAGTTTACCCCTTCCGCGCGAAGATTAGAAGCTTTTACGATTCATTAAATCATTAGAGAAAGAAGACTATTTGTTGTACCGTTCTCGACTCTTAATCCTTGTCTAGATTCAGTTCCCCATCCCTCCCCCCTCCGCGCGAAGCGCGGAAGCTTTTACGTTTCATTAAATCATTAGAGAAAGAAGACGATTCGCTGTACAGTTCTCGACTCTCAATCCTCGTCTTAATTCAGGTCCCCCCCCCTCTCGCGCAAAGCGCGGAAGCTTTTAAGTTTCATAAGATTATGAGAGAAAGAAGACGATTGGCTGAATAGTTCTCGACTCTTAATCTTCGTCTGAATTCAGGATCCCCCCCCCCTCCCGCGCGAAGCGCGGAAGCTTTTAAGTTTCCTTAAATCATCATTAAAAAAGACGATTCGTTGTACCGTTTTCGAAAATAATCCTCGTCTGAATTAAGATTCTGCCCCCTCCCGCGCGAAGCGCGGAAGCTTTTATGTTTCATTAAATCATGAGAGAAACAAGACGAATTGTTGTACCGCTCTCGAAAATAATCCTTGTCGGAATTAAGTTCCCCCCCCTCCATCCCGCGCGAAGTGCGGAAGCTTTTACGTTTTATTAAATCATAGAAGATTGGTATTACCGTTCTCGCCTCTGAATCCTTGACTGAATTCAGGTTCCCCCTCCCGCGCAAAGCGCGGAAGCTTCACGTTTCATAAGATTATGAGAGAATTATATGAGACGATTCGCTGTACCGTTCTCGATTGTTAATCGTTGTCTGGGGCGGCGGCGAAGCCGGCCCCGGAAGCTCAGAGGTTTTAGGCGTTTAATTAAGGTCATATGAGCATATTTTTTATTGTATACCTTATTATTTCGTGACACTGGCAGGTAACTATTTGGCGTTGGGTCCAAGGGGCGGAGCCCCCAAAAATCAGGGGTTTTAGGCATTAAATTACCGTCAGATGAGCATCTAAGGGCCCGCCGTAGGGCCTTTGGTGGGATCCAGGGGGCAGAGTCCACGGAAGCTTAGGGGTTTTAGGCATTTAATCACGGTCAGATGATCATATTTTGATGCCTCATTATTTGTTAACACTGGCAGTTAACTATTCTTTCTTTCTTGCTCTCATTCTATTTTATTTCTCTTTAATATACTTTTTCAAAAAAAGTGGTGGGGGGGGGGGGGGAGAGCTCGGGGCTCCCGATCCCCGCCGTACCTCGGGCCCTGACATGTAGGAATCTCAAGAATCATATTTCTTGCCTGGGAGGCAAAGCCCTTTCGGCCCCCCGATCTTCTTCTTCCCCCTTTTCCTTTCTTCTTCCTCTTCTTTCTTTCCCTTTCTCTCCTCTTTCCCTTTCGCTTCTTTTCCTTTTTTCTCTTTCTTTTTGTTTTGTTTTGTTTTTTTTTGCGGGGGGGGGGGCCAAGGCCCGCTCGGCCCCCCCCCCCCCCCTGGATCCGCGCCTGGTATACACAGTCATTATGGTTCTTCATGTATGAAAGCATCGGATCATTTTGTCGTAAAACACAGTCATGTTTACAGAGCAAAAAATTACAGTCATCGATATCAGATATTTTTGTTGTTGGTACTTTTAATGCTAAATTGTCTCATCTTGTCTTTGCATATCACTGAAAATCAGTTGTTTGTCGCTAAAGCGTATTTTGAACTGACGACGAATTTGTTTTTTCAATTATAATTCTAATTTTCCTTGTATAAAAATAACATATATGACGTACGGTAGCTTTTAATATTTATGGACACCTTATTCAATACGGCACTTTGCTAAATTGCATTGATGGATGTCAATTTGAGCCTTTAATTCATAGCCATTGGGTTGGGTTCATCGTGTGTAAAACGCCCAAATAAGTTTAGCCAGTGGTTATGTACACAAGTCATCATGGTTTCATGAATGAAGAACAGAACAAAAAAAAAAAAAAAAGGGGGGGGGGGGGTATGCATAACCATACTATGCTGGTATGGTCCAGCGAAAACAATGCAGCACAAAAATGAGAATTGTCAAATTGTCAGCTATGATCTAAATGATGATGGCGAAAATGTAATGGAGTTAGAAAGAAGGAAAGAGAAAGAGAGAGAGAGAGAGAGAGAAAGAGAGAGAGAGAGAGAAAGAGAAAGAGAGAGAGAGAGAGAGAGAGAGAGAGAGAGAGAGAGAGAGAGAGAGGAGAGAGAGAGAGAGGAGTAGAAAGACAGAGAAAGAGACAATGTGGAACAAAGAGAGAGAGAGAGAGAGAGAGAGGAAGATACGCAGGGAGAAAGAATTTTTGAAAAAAGAGAAAGAGGAAGAAGAAGAAGAAGAAGAAGAAGAAGAAGAAGAAGAGTGAATAAAAATTTAGAGATAATTTAATCTAGATATTTCCATACTTTAAACCAGTCTTTTGTATTGCTGCAAGTAATCGAAATGTACTTGTATTTATATCATGAAAATCATTTGCAAAAAATTAGTTTTAGAAAAATCATTAGAGCATTTTATATTTGAAGCGATACAAATTTAAACATTAATTGCAGATCATGGAATGTAGAACAAATGAAAAATGACTGGGAAAATGTGAGAATAACACTGAAAATGTATAAAGAAATGAGTTTACATAATAAGAAAATTATGAAATACTGAAAGTTTGCCAAAATCTGCTTACTAAGCAGGAGAGTGAAGAATATGACTACCAAGAGGAGGAATCGTGAAAAGAGGTTTAAAGCCCCACTGCAGTACTTATAGCTACTTGCGCCCTCTATATAGCAAACAATGCCTAATTGGTGCTTGTTGGTCCCCCATGATCCTCTTTTTCTTATGTTAATTGAGAGCTGATTTGATGAGATAACCACCAGTCCTGTCGGTGACCTTGCAGGGAGGACTAATCTCCCTGGCCAAACTAGTGCAGACGGGCTTTAATGTTCGTTGTTCTAGCATTCATGATCCATCGTTCGATATGTACCCCGGGATGTACCCATCAATATCTCGTTAGGTAAAAAGAGAATGGTTTATTTCTATTTCATCAGCTTTCCGTTAAGTGAGTTCTTCTGAATATTCACCACGAATGATATACGACTTACTATCCGTTTTGTTTGATTGATTGAGGTACGTCATATGTATCCTTCATTCCATAGCAGTTTTGTCTTGCTAGCCGAAAAAAATAGAATTTAATTTTCTTTTTTTTCAAGGCAACAATGACACCGCCATTAGCAGATTAGAAGTCCGGTAATTTACACGACTTGCTCATAGAAGCGCCATGCCATTGCGTCTTACAACACCAAAAATGACTCGAATCTGTGTATGACGCCTGCTGTCCTTTTCTTCATAATAGACGTTAACGGAAAAAAAACTCAATTTCAAGAAGACAATGATTATTAGTTGACATTGTATTTCTCGTTACTGGCATATTGTACCATAAAGAGAAATTGATGAGAGAGGATTAAAATGTCACATAGTTATGCTATTTTAATTTGAAAGATGATTAATTTGGAAGATGATTCAATTTGAAAAGCAATGACTATATGCAATTATGTTACTACATTGTATTTTCATCAAGGAAGGAAAGTAACGATACATCAAAAAGAAGAATTATCTCCAATCCAGAAGGTTGATAATTATAAATACATACATAAAAATACCTGTTTGTATACAGTGATCAATGAACGATGTGTAGTGTTAACAAAAAGATCTATAATCATTGCATCACTTTTCAATGGTGTATTTAGCATAGTATGTATCCGGCTGCGTGCCTTTCGTTCTTTTCTTCTTCATCAAATGAAATGTGTTTAATAAACCGCATCAAATTGTTTCATCACTCGATTCACTCGTAATTTTAGTCGCGGATAATTTGAGTTTAGGGATGCATCTTATCAATTGTGCTTTTTTTATTGATTTGTTGCAATCCAGAGATGTCAGATTAGCGCTATGTTGTGATATTGTCAAATAATCTTCAGAAAGACGAAAACCAGGGGATAGGATGGATGCATGTACACTCACAAACGAGTTTATACTTGGCACATGGCTATAGTGAAAGGAGATAGGGGTAGCAAGGTGGCTCGAGCATGCCACTGTTTGAACCACAAACCTAATACAAGAACACCATATCATAAGGAATGTTGCTCCTCAAGTTGAGTATCTCCTATTTTAAGGAAAAAAGATAGAAATACAGGAAAAACAAAATATCATAGTTCCGCCCAACCTAAAGGAAGAAGGTATACTGAAAGTAATCGCCCATCAAACTTCCCATTAGCGTAGAAATTCAATAAAAATATCAATATAATTAAGGTTTCGCCTTATATTGATCAAAATGTTTCACTCAATGTCCGTTCACGAAGCTCAAAGCTTGATGGCAATGCTATATCTTGGATTTCCCTAATATATGAGAGTACTTTTCATTGTAATCTCATTTTATAATGATGTTGATATAGCTGGACGCTAAAAAGGGCTCTCATCGGTTGTGACTTACAAGTGGTGTACTTCACCAATCAGTAGAGAGCTCGTGCACAACGCCCACGGGCGTAGCCAGGGCCCGATAATAAAGGGGGGGGGGGGGGTGTGTCACGAGTCTTACTCGGTAAATGAAATGAGAGAGAGAGATAGATAGAGAGAGAGAGAGAGAAAAGGCCACCAAATGTGTAGGGGGGGGGATCGTATAATTTTCTTTTCATATTTGCCTCGTCCTTTCCCTCTGTTTATACCCTTTTCCCCTTTTTACTTCTTCTTTCATTCGACTGCGAGTTCATCGTAATTACTGCGCGTTCTTGCATAATGCAATAGCCTTCTATAACGCTATAATTATCTTACCTAATTATTAAGCATACCCATTCAACCAGACCGTATTTAAAGCCCGTTTGCACTAGTTTGGTCAGGAGGGATTAGACCACACAGCGTGGTCACTGCAGGTCGGTATCTCATCAAATTAGCTCTTAATATTAACATGGGGGACTAGCGGTCACCGATTAGGTATTGTTTGATATATGGAGGGCGCAAGTAGCTATAAGTAGCGCAGTGGGGCTTTATATTCAATGTGATGTTGACATAACTGCATGTTGAAAAGGCATTTATGGATTGCTTGTTAAGAGGACATGTCACTGATATGTCAAATATACTCTATACTAATCAATAAAGAGTACAATTTAAACATATTTCAAGCGGGACCAATCATTACAGTCCACCCATATTCTCTACTTTCTTGTATCAATATTGATCAGCATATTATACACACACACACAGAGGTCTCAAGTATTATGATGATGACGTATCAGTCTTTGGAAAGCTAATTGTTGATTAAAAATTATTTTAGCAAAACTTTGTGTAGGACTTTTTTGCGAGAAAATCTTCATGATCATTCAGTCCTTTTAAGTGTTGGAAATTATAAAACGTGCAGCCACGGTTAGTTTGTTGATTTCCTATTATATCTTTCAGGACAGGATTTTAAGAGCTGAATTCATCGCATTTTCGTCGTTAAATGGACAACAGTTACATGTTGTCTTTATTGCTACATTGTTCTAATCAATTTCATGCCTCTGAAAACAATATACATCGTTATAAGCCACGTTGAAAAGTTTAAGAAATTTAAGTATAAACAAAAAACCCGTGGTGATTTTGAACCTGTCAAACACTCGAGAGAATTACCTGCCTGTAATAATTATTTATTTCCCCCTATTTTCTTTTTTTTCCTTTTCTTCTTCTTCTTCTTCTTCTTCTTCTTCTTCTTCTTCACCTTCTTCTCCTTCTTCGTCTTCTTCTTCTTCTTCTTCCTCTTCTTCTTCCGCTTCTTCTTCTTCTTCTTCTTCTTCTTCTTCTTCTTCTTCTTCCTCTTCTTCTACTTCTTTCTCCTCTTCCTCCTGTTCTTGTTCTCCTTGTTGCTGAAATGCTGAATGTCATACTATGGTTTCAGCAGTATTATCAAAATGCACATTGGTCTATCGTATCATGATCAAGTCTGCAAAACTTTAAAATCAACCCAAGAGCAATTTCAATACCCTTTTGCATATCCCTTAAAATCATGTTCGGATTACGTAACACGTTATTGTAATGTCCGCACATTTCAACATAAGTGATGGACATTACCTGAGGTTGATTTTTTTCGAAATTCTTTTTGATAGTATTCATTCTTTTCCCTTCTTCTTTCATCATCATCTTCAAGAAATATTTTTAAAGATCTTAAAGAGAAGGTTGAGTTCTGGGAAGAGGTGAAAAATAATTTGTGAGCGTTATCATTCTTATAATATTATGCAAGTGTGGAAGAACATAAAGACATGTTCCCTGAAAAGCATGGCTCTTCAAATGCCTTCATATTCTAAATATAACATGTAACATCGTAAAAATCCAGGGTAGGATTTTTACGCCACATGTTCGTGTAGTCCCATATACATCTTTCTGTGTACAGTGTTTGTAACTTTACCAAGACTTGGCCAAATTTCTTATCATTTTGATGATTCCAGAACCTTGCAATACACACAAATTCTTATATGCTAGATGATCAACCTTTTCTGGTGGATTCCACACCGTTTCTTTCACAATGCAATCGCATGACCAGAACTCAACTTCATCTTTAAACATGAAAATATAATAATAGATAATAATATTCGGTTCTTGTATAGCGCATATCAAATTGTATAACGTTTCCAAAGAGCTTTGGAAATTATTACCCTAGCTTTAGCTCCGGCCGCCGTTACCAGCGCACAGTGCATTTGAAGGAATAATCCTACCCATTTACCTCACCTGGGTAAGTGCATTCCAAACCTTAAGGTTGGCCCTTTTCCACGGTACAGGTTGAAACGTGTAGGCCTTTTATAACTAAGAGTACAATGGCTCAGTACATCGAGAAAGCCATTGCTGAGTGTTTTGGTTGGTGTATGTATTATCCCCAGGCTATAGGTGACAGGATTAATTATTATCTACTTCTTCTGAATAATTGAAAAGCTTTGATGAAAATAATTGTAACCTCGCTCGTGATATGATCCTTTTGCTTTTGTGATGATGATCACAAAGAGGGTTCAGCCACCACTTCACGAAGGATGAACATTTTGAAATATTGACGCTACTTTGGCAGATTAGATAATGATTTTTTCTTTTTAGACATTGAAAAAAATGGCGGCCATGCGTGAGGTTGCCATGGCACCAGATGAGAAGCGCCTTCTCATCAAGCTCATATAGTCATAAAATGCAGTGTATAGGAATACAGCTGTCTGGGTCTTATGGACTTTGTGAAAATGGATGACAGCTTTTTATAGGAAGAAATGACAAAGAAGGCATCGGCTCTGTGGAAACCTGATGGAGGATGATGAGAGTAAAAGCAATTATATCGCTTTGGATTCGTATAAAGGGTGCCAATATCGCATTGCCTGTTGAAATTATACACTACCCTGTTTTTGCGAATACCACTTCTTGGTATTTCTTTTTTCATTAACGTCATTTATAATTACATCATTTTTTTTCTTCTAGTGCGTTTATTTAATAATTACTTGGATTAAGGCATTGTTGACCCACGATACACTCTCCAAAATGAACCATAAACATGTTTACTACATATTTCAATTCATGCATGTTTTTCTCCAAAACTCCTAACCCCTTAAATGGCATCTAAATCGAAGGAACCAACTTTGCCTACATTAAACCCCACTGTACTACTTATAGCTACTTGCGCCCTCTATACAGCAAACAATGCCTAATCGGTGATCATTGGTCCCCATGGTCCCCCTTTTCTTATGTTATTTGAGAGCTTATTTGATCAGATAACCACCTGTGCAGAGGATATTTAAACATTGATGTGTCTAGCAAGCCCCTTGAGTTGTCAAGACAAAATTTTGTTTAACATGTTTAAGAAGTTTGCAATAATTATTGAACAGGTCTATTGTATTGAATGGATCGACATAACATATGGGTCTATTTTGAATATGCTGAAACTCTAGAAAATCAATTCATGTACGTCGTACGTGCCGACGTGCTTCCCCATCCGCCCTCGTCGCCGGGCCTGCCATACTAGGGTATAGTCCATCTAACTCATTTGTAACTTCAAATATTCTTTTCTGTCATGAAGGGGAAGCATCAAAATGGACAATTCTAATTAATTTGGAGCGACATTTGTGCTTACCGGTAGTCAATACATTTGACAATGAATTATGTTTACAGACAGAGGCCTGTCGAAGTCCCATCGTCATTTCATTCAATTGATAGTTCAATTGTTATTAGTTAAATACAGCTTGCACTCATGTCAGTAACCAGGGCAGCGCTTCTGAGAGCAATAACTTTAACATTTTGAAAATATTTGTTGAAATAATTTGTTTGTCAAAAATGTTTATAGGAATCAAGAGTATAATTATAGATGGTAAAAAAGGTGGTGAATTTACTTGAAAATAGTTCTCTAGTAGTGCTGATATTTTCCTTATTTCAAAGTTATTCCTACCGGCGTACATTGTATATATTTGTTATATTCTTTTTAGAATTAAATTAATTTTCCATTACTAAATGCTGATCTTTTTTATTGAAACATTTTCAGACTAAATGACAAACATGATTAAACTCAAAATACTGTATGTTCAAGAACATTTTAACTACTTTCTCATTTCTGCCAACATTGATGATGTCAACATTGAGAGCGTTGGAAATTTGCTAACATAAACATGATCATGTATTTTATGTTTGGTATTTTTAAAATTATATATTTAAAGTACTAATTTTGTCAAAAATGTTTGTTTTTATCTGCCACAAAAGTTTTCGGCCGTAATGATTATTATCTGTGTCAAGCCATTATGTATGGAAATTATTTCTTAAATTATTTGTATATGATATATGGATATACTGTATATGATGGAATTTGTTTTGAAAATAAAGAACCTTGTGGAAGGGGGAAAAAAATTATTAAAAAAAACTAAAAAACATTGATGATGATGATGATTGAATAACTCAAGATTAAATTATTCATTTCATGTCAAATCTACATGGTGGAATATAGAGAAATGCAAATTTCATCAGTATTAAATTTCACAAAGGCGCATTTTACTGTCAAATTATTATTTCATCAATAAGTCCATTAAATTGAGTTTTATTGTTGTTATTGTTTGTTTTGCTTCCTCGAAAAATAAAAAAATTATGTCCCGGATTATGTAAACACACTCATTGGCCATCTTCACCTGTTTTAAGACACATATAATTTACAAGGTATTGGACAATGTGGATGCCATGCTTTTCATTCATGTCTTAATTACAGTTATACCTTGCATGCTCGGCTATTATTTTAGTTTTATAATATTGTGGTTATACTAATTTACACATCAAAGGAAGAAGTACAAGGCAAGTCATGAAAATAAGTTTGACGTTCAGCTCTAATGTAAATGCAAAACCCGCGTGCAATATACGTTACAGGTAAAGACCGGTAGTGGTAAAAATGCGGTTCAATTAAGGGTTTTGGCTGCAAAATATCCGTTTAATTTTGTTTAAATATTGGTTTAGGTGGCAATACTTCAACCTTAAATCCTAAAAAAGAGAAATGTATGCTTAAATGTTCAATGTTGAAGTGCGTTCGCGATATCTATCCAGGCCGGATCGATATGATAATTTACCAAATGTATCAATAATTAGTAGGCGGTTTCCCGGCAAAATTTGTATCATCACTCATTATTTAAAACATATTCTTTTACATGATTGGTAATAAGAGCTTCCATTTCATTTTTTTGAGATGGGGACGTTTCCAAAATTGGTCTATACCTTTAACCTCAAACAGAATTTGTAAACATATTTTGTTCTTGTCACAAGGATATTTTTGCTTACTCAATGCTACCCAACAGCACTAGTGATTAAAAAGTCTAATTACCGTCATTCACACCGGTTAGACAGGAAAGGACCTTAATGATATTGGGGTGATACAAATGAAAGGGTTCTAGGACACCTACCGCTGGACATCCACTCCCGGATCATTACCCCCAGTCAACTAACCCCTAGGAAAACTACCCCTAGGGAAACCACCCTCTAGGACGACTACCCCTGGGACAACTAGCCCTGGACGCCTACCCCCCGGACAACTACCCCCTAGGACAACTACCCGGACGACTACCACCCGGACAATTCCCCTAGACAACTACCCCCTACGAAAACCATCCTCTAGGACCACTACCCCCGGACAACAATCCTAGGGGGTAGTTGTCCGGGGGGAGTTGTCCTAGGGGTAGTTTTCTGGGGGTAGTTGCCCGGGGGGTAGTTATCCCGGGGGGTGGTAGTCGTTCTAGAGGGTGGTTGCTCTAGGGGTAGTAGTCCTAGGGGGTAGTTGACTGGGGGTGGTTATCCGGGGAGGATGTCCTGGGGGTAGATGTCCGGATACGAAATGAAAGATAAAGATATGTTTAAATTGTGCCGGGTAATACACAGCAAGGACAATATACGTGAGACTCGAATACACTTCAGTGTCAAGTTTTAATTAATCTTTATGTTTTCCTCTTTTGAATCGGATTTGTCCTTTATCCTACTCTAGACGACGGTGATGTCTTCAAGTGGCCTCTGCCGACACCAGACGACCGGTTTCGCCCTAGAGGGATACCACACTGTCTTGAAGACATAGAGCAATGTAAGCATGGTTTCACAGCCAGCTTCAATGTCACAGCGGACATCGAAGGCGACGATGTCATCGATTTCGCTCCAAGATTTGGCAGCGTGCTAGACTCCAGTGTCTATGATCGCGGCTGGATAATGCCCGTGACTTTACGCATGGAGGAGATGGACCCGATGCAAAAGATAGGCGTCTTCAAGGTACTCAATTCCTTCCTTGGGGAAAATGTAATGTGATGTGGTGCGCCATTCTCAAACATTTAATTGTCACTGCCGCTTCAGTGATGGGTCCAGGGTTCTCGGGTTGGGAGGGAGGGAGGGGGGGGGGGCACAATTATGATAAGTCTGACAAATTTCTATCAAGTAAAATTTAAAAAAAGTCAACGCATTTGGGGGATGAGTGGGGAGAGGGGGGGGGGGGGTTCTAATTTGGTTGCAGTGAGCACGAATGGGGGCACTTTTTTTGTCCGCACTCGATGTTATGCAAGATTGTATTCGGCATGGATCCCCTGTGCCCCCTGAATTGGTCACATGCCCTCATCTTATTCTGTATGATTCTTTGACTAGGTGCGTGTGATGACCAACGATCTGGTTTGGAACGCAGAGTTCAGCTCTCGGCTGGATCATCCCATGCTGGTAGGTGTCACATGGAGACACGACGTCGGTCTCGATGTCTATGTCGACGACATCTGCGCCGGGTTCGACGACGTACCACAGAAAATACCAGACGAAGCGGAGACAGAATCGGGGGATGCAATCAGCACTGTCCCAGCGGATACATTTCAGTTCGTCGAATTTTTGAGACCAGCTGGATCCCCGGCTGAATTGCTTCTTGATTTTCAGAGCGAGGGTAAGGCGCTAATTGGTAGCGTTTCATAAAACCGTCACAAAGTATATACCCATGTCTGGACAGGTTGTATGGATCCGATTTTTTTTTATTTCTAACGGTAATTTGAATACGTTTGCGTTCAAAGTTCCATGAATCTTTTCAAAAGATGTGTTAGCAATAATTTAAATGAAAAGTTTTTATGGTATCAATTGCTAATTGATGAATATTTTCTTTAAATCCAATGGCAAAAGATTACGTTATTGTCCGAACACACAGCCCCATCCTACTAATTCGCAGACGACCATCTGAAAACGCGTTTTTTTTTTCTTCTTCAGCGAACATGTATTTTATGACGGTTTCGTGAAATGATTAATGCCCTGTTTGTTTCCTATCGATACATTTGGTTTACTCATGTTTATTATTTTATTTAATGTTGTTGATTGTACAGTATGCTTCATAATTTTAATCTATATTATGTATTTAATTCTAAATGACAATAAGTAAGACGAGACAAATGAATACAAAGGAGGTGATATGATAGAAATCTATATGTATAACACCAATAAAAACATTGTAACAAAATCCAATAAAGACAATTTGGGGTTCCATATTGATTACATGTTCTTTTAAGTTCATCAGTGTTAATTTTTAAATTACTCAAATAGCCTATTTCGTTTTCTATTGCACTGTATGTGAAAAGAAAAGAAGAAGTGAACCGAGATAGATGTATGTATGTGAAGTAGGAGGACAAATGTATGAAAACAACAGGAAACTGTCATGTATCATATTATCATCTTTATCATAGCTAATTGATTATGGAATGTTGGTATATTTATTCGGTTCACGTATGTCTCGTAAATGATGTCAGGGCCTTTTATTGTATGTGAGCCAATACTTCCCAATGTACAATATCACATTTGAAAATATAAATCAAATGAATAACTAAATAATCTCAGGTTTTGCCACACCTAAGACATCATTTACAACTTGCAGAGACCTAGCTATCAATTTGAAAAAAAGATAAAATTTACATATTTAAATCAAAATTCTGTTACACAAGAGGCAACCATCATAATGTGTGATGAGGGAGATGAGCAAGTAAATTCTCCATTCATTATGCTTTTATTCATATTAATCTAATCATAGATACGATCTACACCTACTACTTGGGCTGCCTGGTTGATACCAAAGCATCACGTGACCTGTTTACAGAAACGTTGCCGATACCGCCCAAAGACAGCATCATTAAATCATGTCGCATCTCGTGCAGTATGATCGCCTCCGCGTATGCCGTCATTGGTAAGAACCAGTGCAACTGCGTGGATGACATTGTCACCCTGGACCATACACGCAAGTGCGGACAGGTTTGCCATGGTTATCGCTCTCTGCCTTGTGGCTCTATAGACGAATGGAGTGTGTACTTAACATCCAGCTTGATCTCTCCATCACAGTATCTACCTGATGTTAGGCCTGGTGACGCTCCTGTCCTACGTTCACCGCCGTACGCACAACATGACCGATACAGGAGAAGTACATTGGACGAAGATACCGAGACGCCTCTTGTTAGGCACCGTAGGAGTGCGAATTTTATTAAAGTCGATATCATCGAAGGTCTAGTGGATACGCTCCTGAATTTCACGTATGCCGTACAAACTGACTCATCGGCGCTCGTGTGTTCATGGATATTCGGCGATAGCACTGGACCGCACAACCAACCTGACGCCGAACACCAGAAGCATTATCAGCACCAATACACCCAAGCCGGTGACTTTACAGTCGCTGTAGAATGTGGCGACATACACGACTCCGCATCGGTCACCATCTGGAGCAGTTTCCAAGGATTAACATTCAGTGTTCAACAGGACGGCACTACGACTACCCTGTCAGATGTTACTATTCAGGTTACTCTCACAGGTGGAAGCCCGTGGCCAGATAAAGCAATTTTCGTTTTCAACGGACAAGAAATTGCCTTTAAGGAATCACTCACTACTAGTGACACATTTGAGACAACCTGGACACCAACTAAATTTGGAATTTTCCCCATTGATGCAGTTATATCAAACAAATTCGAAGAAGACATTCCTATTTCGGTAAACGTAACTGTTGGGGAGGCCATATCTGGACTAGCAATCACGACATCAGGTTCACTCGGCACAAACCTTCCTATACAAATTATTGTTGTAATAAGTGGTGGGAGTAATGTAACTGTCGATGTGGATTTCGATGATGGAGATCCTATTTCCCAACAACTTTTGATCGATGATTACACATGGATACAAAGGTACTCCACCCCAGGCACAAAGAACATCATCGTCACCGCATCTAATGTCTTTGGAACCGACTCAACCAATACCTCTATTGATGTACTCCAATCCGTCGCAGGTCTGAGGCTCTCTCTGACTCCAGATGTCGTCAATACAAATGAAAACCTCAATGCACAGCTAACTGCAGGAGCAGATGTCATCCCCGGAGTCACATGTACCATACAGACTGGCGATGGGGTAGAGTTCGTTAAAAGCGACACCATACTGAATAGCACCTTCGAGTTTTCTGTAAACTTCAACTACTCGCAAGAGTTCCTCAACCCTGTCAAAGTATCAGCAACCTGTTCAAATGCCTTCAGCAACCAAACAGTTGAGAAATACGTCGTGGTAGGTAAAGTGGTGAAAAATTGCTCTATTATCGCTCCTGATGCACAGGAGGTAGGGGAAAACAAAGAAACGGTCATCGTTGTTGAAGGTGGCAATTCCCTTCAAATTCAAATTAACTTTGGCGATGGCTCGAATGATGTAGACTTGAATCCCCAATTCCCGGGTGGCCAAGCGGTCAATCACTCCTTCAATGCACCTGGATCATATAACGTCACCGCCACAGTCACCAATGACGATTCATCCGACATTGAGTGCTCAACGGAAAATGCTACAATTATAGTGCAGGAAAGTGTTCCACCCGCTGACCAGTTTACCCTCAGCGCCTCTCCTGAGGCGATTGACCTGACCATCGGAAACCAAATTAACTTCACTTTGACACTGGACTCGGATCAAAGCATTCTCGGAGATACTTATGTCACTTTCTTGTTCTCTCAGCAATGTACGTGCAGTCTTTCAATGAAGCTCGAAAACCATGCGACACTTACTGGGGCTTTCTACAACATAAGTGGAACCTACATCGTCACGGCAGTGATTTCCAATAGGGTCAGTTCTGTCATCAAGAAAATACAGGTGGGAGCGATGTATGAGCTGGATGAATTTTCTGTAAGTGTATCTGAACCAGCATTGCTTGTCGGGGATGTCGTGGAATTCACAGTCGTGCCTGTTAACGGAACTGAAATAATGATAAACGTAACTTGGGATGATGGTAGCCAAGAGAACAGCTATCTAACATCAGCGACATCTGTTACATTTAATCACACATATAAGAGCCCTGGAGACTACGACGTATGTGGACAAGCATTTAATGCGCTATCACTCAGTAAAGCACCACAGTGTGAGACGATACAAATCCTGCACCCGGTTCAAGGATTAACATTCGGTATAAATACTCCTCTTGTACTAGATGATACTGCTGAGTTTGAGATTGGGCTTCAGCCAGGATTACCCTATCCTTCACATATGAATTGTACCATAGATCTGGGTGATGGCGCCACTCCTTTAATGGTAAACGAAGGAGATCTATCTGCATTTCCTGTAAATGTACGATGCGGGTACACTCCAGCGGTGAAGAATTATCTGGCCACATTGAACTGCCACAATGTCCTAGGCTCGTCAAACCTTACCTTGGCAGTGACCGTGAGAAAGCCAATTTCACAGATATTTCAACTGAACTTGACTAAGTCGTTTTATTGGCTTACCGAAGGTCTGGTTGAGTATACATTATCTGTTACCACTGGTGAAGACATTCCTGTGGGGTACGCAGATTTTTATTGGGACTTTGGAGATGGCAACTACTCACAGGAGAACAAGATCATGCTGGATCGTGAAGAAGTCAAAAGGAACAGATTCACCGTCGAGGGGTTTTACAAAACAAATCTAACGATATCTTACGGCTTGTGGAGTGGTATTTTGACAGCAACACTGTCAGTAGCCGAACAACGCAGTTGGGAAGTTTTGACCAAATATTTCGGCGGTGAAAGAGATGGTCAGAATGGAGGTGGTCAGAATGAAACTTGGTTTTATGAAGATCAGGTACTTCGATTTACCCCAGAACCTCTTTATGATGACACACATTACATATGGAAATATAGTTCAGATCCAGCATCGACCACTATAAGCGAATTTGATCATGAATTTGAAACGACAGGTGTGTTCGCCGTTACCGTTGAAGCCAGTTTCCCATTATACAGCGATAATCTTGTAACGTTTGTCCATATCGTGTCACCATTTACTTTTGAGGAAATCGACATTGTAGACTCTGGAAATAGAAATTTGAAGCTGAAGGCGTACAGCAAACTCAACATAACACTTATGGGTACAGATATGTACTCACCTCTATGTATCCTTTGGATGTTCTGCAATGAAACAATTTACTTTTCTGGCCCACCGAACTGCTACAACGCTCCTTATGCCAGCGGTGGACCAGGTGTTGCATGGACAACGGATACACAATTGCTGACACATGTTGAGTTCAACACACCGGGAATATTTAATTTAACCGTTGTTGTGACAAATAACATGGACTCGGACAACTCTACCGTCACTTTGTTGAAAACAATCACTATAGTCGGATGCACTGGTCCACCGGAAGTAGAAATAAGAGGAGATGGTGGGACCCAAGCACAACCTAAGAAATATTTACGCTCAGACCAGATCAATTTAGCGTCCACCGTGAGGCTCAGATGTTACGGACTTGAGGAAACGCCCCAGTTTCAATGGTCAACGAAGATGATAGATGACGTGAATGGGACATTTACTGATTTGGATAACAAAGCTCTACCAGATTACACTTTTCCACCTCTGACGTTTGCAGTGGCACTATACAACCTGACCATGACGGTTACAGTGACAGAAACGAGCCCACCACTCTCAGGAATCGATTATGTATACATGCGCATTGACCGTACACCACTCATTGTTGTCATTAGCGGTGGCACCGCCAGGACTGTCAACGGTCAACTAGACATTCAGTTCAATGCTACGGAGTCTCAAGACCCCGATGAAGAGCTTGATGATCAGGACCTCAGCAAATGGAACTTCACATGGAGTTGCTACAGAGAGGAGGATGGTTTAACTCCCGCTCCTACGGTCGATCCTACGAGTGAACCGAATTGTGAATACTCTAAAGCTAATAAACACACAATTCCCGGGGAAACGAAGTCGCTCTTTACTATTGGAGCCCTAAGACTTGCCCTTGATGCCAATTACATCATCAACGTGATCGCCAATCACACCGACGGAAGGTCAGGATCGTATGAACAGGTCATACAAACGGTACCAGGAAACCCAGTTCTGGCTAAAATTGAGTAAGTATCATGCTTTTTTATTTTACATTTAAACCATACTTGAGCAGTAAAAGCAAATGACTGCAAAGCATTGACTAAGAGGAAACAAACAATCTAATTCACAAGAAGTTAGAACACACTGTGAATAAATGTGTGCTATTCATTTAGAATTCCGTCGAGGAATTATGATCATAAACATACATCGCTACACCCATTGGATTTGGGTCCATAATGATATTATGCAGAAGGCAACATCAATAGGCATTTATATAGCGCCGTCTATCTAGACAATTCTATTCCGAGGCGTACGAGAAAAATTGAAAGAATAAGAGAGTTTGGATGAGTGTCATAGTGCCAAGTACAGGTATTGTTAAAAAAGATGAGATTTCAGCTTGGATTTAAAGTAAATACATAGTCATACGGGTTCATGTACGTGGAAAATGACGACATCTGATTTTCTTATTTATTTCTTCGATTTCAAGTATCTTATTAACAAAATCAATAAGTACAAGCTATCTGCTCACTCGATCAAGCAGCTAACACGAGTCACCATCACTGTTTTCTCTGTAGCTGCATTCAGAACTGCCTGACGAAGGTTAATCCGACTTCACAAGTGGCCTATCAGGCATCTTGTCTCAACTGCGCCACTCAGAATGCAACGTTCCGGTGGGAGCTGAAGATTGGTATGGACACCCGAGAGGAAGGCAACCTTGCAGCAAAGGCTGACACAGGTGAGGTAACTGGGGGGGGGGGGGGGGGGTGTTTCACAAAGATCCTAAGTCGAACTTAACTCGAAGTTGGACTTAAACATTATGGAGTGCAATTTGGAGCCTCAACATAAAATATATTCAAAAGCAAAAATTCAAGTATTTTAGACTGTTATGAATTCAAAATCAAGAACATGAAATATCTCCTTGATAATCAAAAATATGAATGATTTGAATCAACATTTTATGCCTTTTAAAATAACTTTCACAAAATGTTCAAAGATACTAACGGCTTTCCGTAAATACGAAGCGAGCTTCGAACCCGGAACCTCTCGTATGAGAATCCTGGGCCTTCAAAATATATTACAGTTCAATCTATGAATATATAAGAGGAATAAAATGACGACGTATAAGAGCAGTATTCATAAAAGTATACTACATGTTATTTTAATCATGGACCTACTAAGAGGGTAGACCTCGTTCACTGATTTATTATCAGTTGAATCCCTTCAGGTCTAACAAAATAATTCTTTGACTAAATGAACGAACAAAATCATTTCCGTATGAGATCTATTTCTCACTTTGATTTTATAAGTGGGTATATATTTTTTTTAAAACAGAATTACAGTAATTTATATGGTACATAGAGGATTGATTTAGCTATATACAGTCCACTGTTGTGAATACGGGCCAGAATAATTATAATGGCAAGATGGCAGAGAGGCTGTCACCTGACTATAGAATGGTTACAAAGTGGGAACATTCTTCATGGCATGCAGAAATATAGCAAAATATAGCCATGTAATTCTGTTATCACTAATATGGCATTCATCATCCATCATCTTCTTTGATACCAATGGTTTAATGGAACATGAGTGACATCACAGTTCATGATGGGAGCTAATGGCCCTCCAATAGGCAAGTGGAAGATGGTATGTTTAAAAACTTCATGGAAATCATATTAATCCAAAAAATAATGGTACAGTCAAACCTGCTTTAGTGACCACCTGTCTACAAAGGCCACATTTGTCGTTTCCCTTGAAATTGGTTTCTCATTGAATCATGTACAAAAGGAACCTGTCTACAAAGACCACCGGTCTACAAAGGCCACTTTTTGTGTTTCCCTTGGGCGGTCGCTATAGACAGGTTTGACTGTATGATGATAAACAGTGTTGCCTTGTCATCACGCGAGAGACATGTCTTTCATACATGAATCTATACTGTTAGGCCTTTGCAGGGTCGGATCTTTGTGTAAAGGGGGAGGGAGAGGAGTACAGCTTCGAAGAAAAAACAATCTTTTCATCGTAACGGACCTTAAACTGGCTTGCATCAATATCTCTTTCTTGTCATCTTGTTTCAGATTTAACCAAGAGTGGACTGGTGATAAGGGCCAATACCTTGGAGAGTGGCGAGTTCTATTACGTCAGGGTGTATGTGGCGGAACCAGATATGTTCGAAGGCTTCACAGAGGTCTCCTTCTACACGAACCTGGCTCCCTCCGGAGGCAGTTGTAGCATCAAACCAAGAACGGGTTAGAATCCCAGTGGGCTCAAATGAATTCTTGTGCTTATTTTTGTACGCGTTTGTTCGCTATATAACATTCGTTTTGGAATAGAAAAGAGTGGACATTTGAAACTAATTAATTAAAAAGGAATTTTTATTCCCAATAATGATTCATTTGATGTAGGGGAAGCTCTTATAATGATATCAGACTCGATAGTTTCATTTGAAACATGGTATGATAACATGATATCCTTTATAAAAATATAAATGTAAACAATTATTGATTTACACAGGGAAAGCTCTTGAGGCGGATTCCAATCTAGACAATCAATTGCTCCCGAGAGCGATTTCATTCTCAAAAGTCTGCCTTGATTCGTTTGACAAAGAGAAAATCTCTTATAGGATATCGCTGATCGATCGTGGTACCCAAGATCTGTGTACTTTCTTTGTTTTCTATTATAATTGCACCAATAGATATATGTATACAATTGAAATTATTTATCAATGCATTGTTGCTCCTAAAATATATGTGAATGGTTTTCCTAAAATTTAAAGATAATTTGCTAGATCTACAGTGTATAAGCCGCGTGGATACTTTTGGATGTTCGATAATTCGTGGTTTCATTGAGTACATCAAGATTTAGGATGGAAAAGTATACATTTATATCATCCGCAAATGAAATGAATTTAAGTACAGAGGAAGCTTTACAAATATAATCTATATGAATATCAAAAATTATAAAAAAGGGCCTAAAATCATCCTTTATTAAGGGACTACAAACTGCCTTTGGGATATATAAGAATATATATTGTCGTTGATTAGATAGATAACTTTGGGAACAGTTGAGAGCAATTCCTCTATGCCATTAATTGTAAGTTTATCCAAATGAATTGTTATGATCAAGCGTTTCAAAGGCCTTATTGAGGTTCATGAATACTTCGAGAATAATACGCTCCTTATTTGATAAAGAGGTTACAATATCACCACGTAATGCACTCTCTTGATTGGAGTTCAAATGATTCCATTTGACACAGGGATAGCTCTGAATACAGATTTCACCGCAACCTGTAAAGACTGGAAAGATGAAGGAGATGAGGCAGATTTCACCGATGAACCTCTATCTTACGTTCCCGTACTCAGATACAGAATACAATACCGGCCCCAGGGAGAGGAGGCATATTCACAGCTCGTGCCAGCTGGAGAAACGGGAATAATTGAACAATTAAAGTTTTCCATCGGTCCAGAAGCTTTCAACTATACATTTGAGATTCTGTTCACAATCCTGGACAAGTTTGGAGGAATGGACCAGGCAAATACGACAATTCAAGTTAGTTCTATTTTTTTTTCTTTGTTTCTTTGTTTGTTTTGTTAAGGATTTAGCTTGGTACGGAGCGCACGTTCCCTACCCCCTATCGAATAGGAAGAAGGAAGAAGAGGAGGAAGACGAAGAAGAAGAAGAAGAAGAGGAACAAAAAAGAAGAAGAAGAAGAAGGAGAAGCAGAAGAAGAAGGAGAAGGAGAAGGAGGAGAAGAAGAAAAGAGATAAATAAGAAACAAAAGAGAGGAGGAACGGCAACATGGGAGATGAATATACTGTCCGCGTTTACATACTTTCCTCGCTCAAACTTTTAAAAAGCAAAATTGGAAGTACATGGCGCTTTCAACTATAATTGCACGGAAGTGTAAATTTAGCAATAATATCGAGCATTCGTTTCCTACTGACTTCTTTAATAGCTCCAGGGAGGTGTTTCACAAAGATCCTAAGTTGAACTTAACTCTAAGTTGGACTTAAAAATTATGGACAGCCATTAGAGCCTTAAAATGAAATATATTAAAAAGCAGAAATTCAAGTATTTTAGACTTTTTATAAATTCTACATCCAGATCATGAAATCTCCTTGATAATAGAAAATATGAATGATTTGAATTAACATGTTATGCCTTATACAATAACTTTTACAAAATGTTTTCAAAGATGCTAATGGCTTTCCATAATTTTTAAGTCGAACTTAGTGTTAAGTTCTACTTAGGATCTTTGTGAAACACCCCCCTGGTGTTCTCTATCCTTTAGGTTCGCCCAGGCGTGGTGACCAAGGAGGGACTAGTTGATCTCTTCAGTGGTGGAGGGGACATTGACACTTTTCTCCAGTCTAAAGATCCAGAGGCCGGCATGCGCTACCTCAGTGCCATCATATCGGTGACAGATGGTGTACGTTCATGGTCTTCTTCCATTCACCCCCCGTTAAATCATAACCTTTTCCTCTTAAAACTTGAATCTTAAAGCTACTTGCGCCCTCTATATAACAAACAATGCACAATCGGTGACCATTGGTTCCCATGATCCTCTTTTTCTTAAGTTAATTGAGAGCTGATTTGATGAGATAACCGCCTGTCCAGTGACCTTGCAGGGTGGTCTAATCCCTCCTGTACACTAGTACAGATGGGATTTAAACTGTTAAATGACCATTGCAGACAAGGCGCCATTTACTGACGCAATATGGGTCTGCGTCAGGGACTGGGGTCGTTTTTGACGCGTCAAAAAGTGATTGCCAAATTAACCGGTTGACTATACCGAATATTACCAAATTTCATATTTTCTTGTTTTCATAACTTTTTGTGTGGCTAAAAGCACTGATCAAAGTTTCTGCTGATCGTAGTTTTTTATATATTTTTTTATCGTTCTTATTATCGTTGAATAAAACTTTGACTTTAATTTGGTATCGTCTTTTTTCACTTTAAGTAAACGCATTGGGGTTGGGGAATTGATCCAGATTATCCAGGCATATAATATGAAATGAGCAGACTTTACGATTTTTCACTAGGCCTATAGCAGTACTTGGGCGTATAATTGAAAACGTCATAAAAGTTATTGATAATTGGATACATTATCTCTTTCTCTCTCTGACTCTCTTTCTATTTCTCTATATTCATTAGGCTGCTCTGGATGTGGCGGACACAATATTGGTAAGATCCAAACGATAGCGGGTTGATTCAGAGATGGTCGCGACAGCGGAAGCAACTTCTGCCTTTTTTTATTTTATATTTATTTTTTTATTTTTCTTGTATTTTTTTCTTCTTCATTTTATCGAATCTTGTTAATATGGAATTCTCATGTTTTGTTTTAATACAATAAACAAAGAAGAAGAAGAAAAAAGAACTTCTGCTTGCTATGTCCTTTCGTGGATCGAGCTCCATGTAAATCATATCCTTCCCGTAAAGATTGTACGAGGGAGGGAGCTATTTGGAGCTCCTTGATGATCACGCTCGCGTACTCATTTTATGCGTGTGTCATAACTATGTCTCACATTACGCTATGATCAATGAGTCCGTGCACAGACAATTTCGTTTCCTTAATTGATCACATTTTCATAGCTATCATTTATAGTGCGTACATGCTGCATTGTTATATAACATAACCAGAATACACTAAATCATCCGAGTCCCCAAATACAATATTGCAATATAATGCAATATATATTTGCACCATATTGCAATGTAGGCAGAATAACTATCATCTCAAGCTTTTGATTGTTTATCGCAGATAATATTTCATGAATCTTTCCAAAAAAAATACTTATCTTAATTAGTGCTACTTGATATATATTTTCGTGAATTCCAACGGCAAACTTAACAATCCGGACACACATACCCCATCGCCCAATGCTTAACCCAAACACTAATATAATAATTATGTGGACAACTTACTGCAAACGACCATTGCTCATTCCTCGATCTCTGTGATGGTCTTGCAGGTAAAAGACAAGACGATGAATGTGTTGACCAACATGAGTGGTCTGGCCAAGACATCGGATAACATCAACTTGGCTGCGGACACGTTCAGTACCCTCTACGCCAAGTCTCCCCCGCCTAGTGGCTATTTAGCTGTGAGTAAACAATCTGCTGAAAGAAATTAAAGCCCCACTGTCCTACTTGTAGCTACT
This sequence comes from Strongylocentrotus droebachiensis, assembly GCA_035222895.1. Classification (NCBI taxonomy): domain Eukaryota; kingdom Metazoa; phylum Echinodermata; class Echinoidea; order Camarodonta; family Strongylocentrotidae; genus Strongylocentrotus; species Strongylocentrotus droebachiensis. The sequence continues at coordinate 416,630 of JAVYIG010000630.1, forward strand.
TGCTCCCTCTATGAAAGAAAACTTCCCCAATCGGTGCCTGTTGGTCACCCGTGATCCTCTTTTTCTTATGGTAGTTGAGAGCTGAGTTAATGAGATAGCCACCTGTCAGTGACCTTGCTGTGTGGTCTAATCCCTTCTGGCCCAGTAGTAGTGACGGCCTTTAAATAAAATGATAATGATAATAATTACTCTATCTATAGCGCCTTTTCGAGAGGACACATGGTGCTGTTTTTTAGTCTAAGGAAATATCGAGAATTAATTTCATTAAACAAATCCGTTTTACACTGGCTTCTTGCCGTAGCAACAAACAGAATTGACAAAAGACTTATTAAACTCCGTTTCGTTGACGGTCAGCGCTAGACGAAAGACTTCGTGCATGGCTGATTGTCAACGAAACGGAGTTAATTCTGTTTGTTGCTATGGCAGGTAGCCAGTGAAAACGAATTCGTTTAATCAAATTATGGAAATGCAAGCATTGCTTTAAACAAACAGAACTTTGTTATTCCTAGCTCATTTTTGCTGATTGGGGTGTCATAATTATGAAAGGGCAGAATATGAACTTCCTAGAAATGCGATTTTCTCTTTGAAATTCAGATATCATCCGCCAAATGACTTTTTGGTACCCTCTCAAATTGTTTTTAATCACTCATGCGTGAAATGTGCATCATATGAGTTGCATCACATTAAAAAAGAGGATCTTAGCTTTACAAATATGTGTCATTTATTAAATATAATTATGATTAACTTATGATAAAACATCGATAATTCTCGGTTTCGTTTTTTCTGGGACGCACTGTATGTCTTCTGATGTGTTTTTGAAGAGATGTGGAATAGAATTGAATTGAATTGAATTGCATGTAAGTACGTTTCGTAACAGAGTATGCTTTACTGGCTCAGTGCAAAGATTGTTTGAAATGAAACACCAGCCTGGATACCATGTTACAATGTCGTTCGAATAAAAGTATACAAATTGGTATAACGTCAGCTGTCTGCAACAAGGCTGTTAGTGCTTTGTATCGTCAGTGGCAGGAATGAGTATTGAGATAGACTACCATTGATAGCTGCCACGTCGTGCTACACACTAATAAGAATTTTAAACCTGTTTTCTGCTCAGATGAATGCGGCAACAGCTTTAGAGGAAATGACTGGTAATTATGCCAACATCCAATCAAGTAGCGCAGATGACATCAAAAGAACAGGTGATTGTAAGTATTAAACCACCCACACAATAACCAGTTTATTCATTCATTTATTCATTTCGGTTTATTGAATCAAAATTCCTTGTTCAAACAGCCTGATACAAACAAAGATTACAAAGTTGAAATGTTCAAAGATATAAAGAAAAATTACAAATACATCAAGAAACAAAGAAACAAAAAATTAGTTCAAGGAAAGAATAACAATAATAATGATGGAAACTTCATACATCATACCTAATATAAATCGAATTTACATACATGAATGAGTGGGAAAATAAAAAAAAGAGAAAATGGAAAAAGCGTTTCATTCACTTTTCTCATAACATGTAGATTTTGAGCGTTAAACACAATTACAGAAATGGATGTATAAAACACAAAGTGATAGTGATAATATCGGATATACATGTATTACAAATGAACAGATCTATTAGCAAATATGAAGAAAGTTAGAAAGTAAGAAATGAAATGGGCATCTAAAGAAGATCTAAAGAAACAAGCGTGTGTAAACAATGTGTACAAAATATGTGTCTATGTGACAATTAACAGAGACGTCGCTTTCTATCGGAAACTAAATTCTAATTTGTATACGCTGTATGCAAATTTTAATGATTACCTATTCTCTCTCATATTTTCTTCTTGAATGTTGGGACAGGTTTTGAAAATTTATCGACAAACTTAAACATGTACGTGACAACAAATCTTCCGCATGCAGGCAAATTTGAAAATTTAGGGATCTTGGGTGACTAATTCAAAATGAAGGCCAAACGTTAACCATCGGATGTTATAAATGTTTGTGTAATATGCAAAATTGAAATTGAAATCACATGCTGTGACCTATCTTTGTTTTTGTCTTACTCCTATACACTCAAGCACTCATTTTCGCATGCGGAAACATGTTCACATCAACATTACCCTCCACGTCTACGAATTCATCGTCAGAAACGACTCCTACGAAGGTTTCATCCCTAGACGAAGAAGAACAAATAAAAGAGGCGAAATATGAGGTGAAAGCACTGTCTTGAGACTTAAAGCTCTAACAATCTTAACTTATTGATGCTCTTCTTATTCGTTTCATTTCATTTGTTTATTTTCCTCTAATTCTACTAATTCCTTTACACTCTCCATTTATATACTCTCTTCAGGCGTAATCCTACTATTTATATTTTCTACTGGTTTTGAGACTATAACAACTAACACTCTTATCTCATCATTATTCTATTCTACTCTATTAATTCTATCACACTTCCTATTTATTTACTTGCAAGCAGGGGCGGCCATCTCAGGGGAGGGGGGGGGGGGGGGGGGCGAAGGGGACACGTCCCCCGGAAAATGTTTACAAGTGCAAAAAACATGTATAGCAAATACTGACTAAAGACTGCAACACACTTTTAGGCTCTGGAGGGCCCAATAAGTACAGCGTTTAGACTAATAAAAGTGCAAAAATCTTCTCGCTTCCTCGCATAATATCCTTCAACATGTACAAGTAAATATCGTAGAAAATCTGTATTCCGTTGTTATCACGTAAGCAAAGTTTACACTGTATGTTTACAAGATTAAGAGTAATAGAAACAGATCAGTGCAACAAAAATGAATATTACGCTTGCTTCCTGCCTGGTTATACAAATATTGTCGCCTATAAATGGAAATGGTGTTCACCTTTCCTAAAAAAACAAGACAATGTCCTTCATTACGTGACTAATTTTAAGCACTTTACTCACATTCTGAAAAGTACTGTATTGTACAAGCGACCTAAAGGGGAAAAATACGTGTTTACATGTCTGAGGTTCTTTGGGAGTTAAGGCTTGTAATTAACACTAATTACCGGCGAAGTAAAAGTGAAAGCAAAGTAAATTGTTTGTTTTCATACTATAGTTTTGCGAAGGAATCAAATTTTTTCATAAAACAAGACTTCAAAAACCTGCGAGGGGGTAGTCACTTCCGTCATCTTCGCCCCTCTCGTTATTAAACTATGCTCCCTCGTCCCTCGCATTTCGTCACCCCGGTGGGTCATGAAAAGAAATCGCCACCCCTGCTTGCAAGCACTTCTACTTCTAGCGTTTCTACAGGTAACATTTAGTAGGGTATCCTGTCATCCATTAGTTCACCAATATTATTCATGAATGACTGTTTCATGTTTTTGATAAGTTGGATGATAATTAAATTGAAATTGAGTTTAATACATGTCACTTCTTTTTTGGGGGGTGGGTCACTTGTTCAGGCCAAATTACTGAGCTCAATGTTACTGGATGTCATCGAAGTATCCAGCGATATGATCCTGTCCAAGCAGGTAGCCGGTCAGAAAGCAGCCGTCACGATGAGCAGTACACTCCAGATCCGCAGTCAAGTCAATGCTCCTGAGGACATTGGAACAGGGGATGAACCTATTGCACTGGGAGGGGTCACGATCGGGCTTCCACCAGCCTTCGACTTCTTTGGGGAGGAAATCGGACAGAACCTTCTTGCAATGAAAGTAAGCTTTACAATGTAGGAAGGGGGTAAAAGATGGATAAGGGAGAGAGAGATGGAGAGAGAGAGAGAGAGAGAGAGAGAGAGAAAGAGCGAGAGGGAGAAAGGCAGGGGTAGTTTGGATGCATTCACATTTCTCTGCCAGCTCTTGATATCCAGAGCCACATCGGTGCCGATAACAACTATTCTTGATAGGTCTTCCTGATAGGGTTATGAAATACTTATTATCTTCGTTAAAAAAACACTAATAAAGTCCTTCATAATTATGCGCTTAAACAAGTTGAACACGGTTGCAATGACTTCAGGGGGTATCTCACTGAGCGGCGAATGCTTGCGAACGTTGCGAATTTGGTTTAAACCCCCTTTTTGGTAATTTTTATGTGTGTATTTTGGAGGAAACCCCCCCCCCCCTTTGGTATTTATTTATTTTTATTTTTGTTTAATTAAAAAAAAAAAAAAAAAAAATTATACCAATGGCTGACCTAAAAAAGTTGCCCTTACACCCCCCCCCCCCCAACGGAGCAAAATGTCAAATTTTCAAATTTCGAGACCAAAAAAAAAAAGAAAAGTGTCCTCTTACCCCCCCGCTTATTCAGCGGCTGGCTGAGTCGTTGCGAAATTTTCGACCCGATTTTAAAATGTTAACCCCCCCCCCCCCTTTAAAAAATCCAGCGTACGCGCCTGACTCAAGGTCATCAGTTTCAATATCCTATTGTGATTTCCATAGAAATCGTGTTCGGATTATGTAATACGTATTGTAATAATCGCAGGTCTCAAAAAGGTGACGGACGCGGATACTGACTTTGCATTCGGTTGATTTTTCGAAAGTCTTTGTGACAGAGTGACTAAAAAGTTGTGCCTTGGTAGAGACCTTACTAATTTCTGACCAGACTGAAATTCAATCAATTTTGATCTACTTACAATTATTTATCTAGTCAAGAAACGCACGGCTGGAATACTCCCCAGGGAGTGGAGATTGTGCACACAGTGTGTGCGGGCAAGCACTGAATCCAATGACCGGGGTAATAGTATATAATGTAAAGCGCTTAGAGACATTGTATTAAGCGCTATATAAGCGGAATATTATTATTATTACTTCAGGTCGTCGACTTTCCTAAGTTCAATCCCTTAAGCTACGGCGGAGGCAGTGGTGACATCGGGTCAGGTGTCACCACCATCGAGTTCCAGACAGCAAATAGAAAAAAATTGGAAGTCTCGGGCACCAAGGAACCCATCAGCCTCACCATGAAGACAAACACAGCGCCCCCTGAGACGGAGGAGATACGAGCCAACATCTCCCAGAGATTCCCGATGTCCTACCACCAGTTCAACATCACCAAACCTGACCAAGACTTCCGAGCGATCATCCGCAGCGACAGTACCGATGGTCTATGGGTGTTCGCCAAGCTGCAGTCCACTCCTCTTAATACCAGTTATGATGTGGTCAAGCGGTTGCCACGGGTCATGAATGGAACTGAAGGTTGGGAGGAATCCTCGATAGAAGAGATCAGCAACACGTTTGTTCTTACCAAGGAAGAGCACTGTGGAAATGGGTCATACGTCATTGGCATCATGCCTGCAGGTAAATTTTTACTCACAAGGTATATTGTTTTAATCATAGGGTATACACAGCACAATATATTTTACTCTTTATGTATAGTTTACTCATGAGGTATAAGGTATATTCTACTCATGAGGTATATTTACCCTTAAGCAGGGGCGTACGCAGGGGGGGGTTTTTGGGGGTTCAAACCCCCCCCTTTGGTATTTTTATGTATGTAAACCCCCCTAAAAAAACCTAAAACCCCCCCCTTTGGTTTTTTTTTTTTTTTTTTTTTTTTTTATTTATTAAAAAAAAAAAAAAAAAAAAAAAAAAAAAATTATACCCACGCCTAACCTAAATAAGGTGACCTTACCCCCCCCCAACGACCAAAAAAGTCAAATTATGAAATTTCGAGACCCAAAAAAAAAAAAAAAATGTCCGCTTACCCCCCCCCCCCCCCCCCCCCCCCCCCACTGAGCGACTTTTCGGCTGGCTGAGTCGTTGCGATTTTTTTCGACCTCCAAAAAAAAAAAAAAAAGTGTCCGCTTACCCCCCCCCCCACTGAGCGACTTTTCGGTCGGCGCGATTTTCAAATTTTCGGGAGCAAAATATTTTAAAACCCCCCCCTTGAAAAAATCCTGCGTACGCCGCTGCCCTTAAGGTATATTTTACTCTAAAGGTATTATTTGCTTATTAGGTATTAGGTATATATTACTCATAACTTATGGTTTTCATACGCAAGGTATGATTTACTTATTAGGTATAAGGTGTATTTTTCTCATTAGGCATATATTTCACTTATAATGTATAATTTTATTCACAAGGATTTAATATAAGGGTTTATTTTACTCAAGGTTTATTTTACTCAAGATATATTTTACTCATAAAGTATACTCATAATTCGAGCGTGAGGATGTTCTTGCTATTTTACAAAAGTTTGTGCCTGCCTTAAAATTCAAAACTAGGCCCCGTGTTTATCAAAAAAGATGAGGATATTTTATAGAACCCCTTAAACCGTGAAAAACAAGTATTGTGGATTGTTAAACATAGGCTCCTCATTTTCAAAGACCCATTTCATCAAGGATAACTTTTTGGGCGTTTGAACCGCTGTGTGTACCCGCTTCTAGGGTAATTCTGCGACGTTTTGATTAAACTGTTTAGAATTCCCATTTTTTGCTTTCAATTTCCAGAGATTTGTTTACTTAACAAAACGCCCCTAATATTCCGATAATAACCATCTTTACTTTAGGGAAAAGGATCCCTTATCCTAGAATAATGCTTTCTTCTCCTGAAATCTGATGGAGGTCCCGAAAAATTGAGAATTCTTCGAGCATTTCACGAAATTAACCAAGTATAAAATAAAAAATGTGGATTTTTGTTTGATGAACAGGTTCTGATGAGGAATTTGAGTTGCTGAATTCAACGACAACGCAGTGTTCTGGTGAGGCTGTTGGAGTGCAACTTCCCAGTAATGAAAACACCACGTACATCGAGCTTGCCTACAACTTCAGTACCTATGTCTCGTCCTGCATATTCTTCGATAGTGAGACGGATGAATGGAAGAGTGACGGTTGTTGGGTAGGATGATAGTTAAGGTGTTGCCAGAAAGTTCTTAAGAACCATGGGGCTTGCGCAGCTGACAAATTTGCCAGCCGAAAAAAGTTAATTTATCCAGCCTGCAACGATAAATAGAAGAAGAAAAAAAAAAGATAAATAAAATAGGGGGTTCAGTACCCATGCAATGCATGTATTGCAATTTCTTCGATAACATTAACAGAGGATAATTGGAAAAGTGATGGCTCTTACGTAGGTTGAGAGTTGCGTCATCTACAAGTGTTGCTTGTATGTTTTTAAGAACTATGGGGTATTTGGTGTGTCACAAATTTGTCGGTAGGAAAATGGGTTTAGCCAACATTTAATAAATAAATACTAAATATCTAATGAATGAACGAACTAAATAACTAATACACTTGTCGTCATCTTCCTACCAAAAATGTATGACTGACCCTTTGTGATAATGGTTTCCACAGTGTTCTGTCTTGAGCCATACAATACACTAAGACGAGTACTAGACCTGTACGCTGTCCATCGTATATATGTCGGTCTCTGTCTGCGTTGTTCTTTGGCATTCAGTGCATCGAATTGTCTTTTCCATAATTATCTTTTCAATAGTAATATCATCATTTCCTCTATACAACATGTGGCCAAATTAATTCAATTTGCCTCGATTAATCTTTTGACACAGGGTAGCGTGTCTTTCCATCTGATTTCTAACAAATTCATTAGTTGTACGTTCAATCCAAGATATTCTCATCGTGTCCTCCAACACCACATCTCAAAAAGCGAAAACATTCTCTTATATCTGCCTTTCCAACTCGCCATGTTTTGCAGCCATACCAGGCAATGGGGAACAAAATAGTGTCCATAATGAGAATTTTGGTGGTTTAAAGCCCTATGTCATTTTATACATGTGTCAAGACACTTGCCAATGTTCTTGCCTTTAAAGACTACCATAGAACCTAGCTTGATTGAATAAAGAACTTACTAACCTTTTAAAAAATAACTAACTTAATAACTAAATAGGTAGATAAATGAATGCTGTGAGCGCCGAGCGCCTTGAGCACCATGCATGGTGGATAATATGTGCGCTATATAAATATTCAATATTATTATTATTACAATTAAGTAAATGAAATAAATGAATAAAATTATAGATAAAGAGGGTCTTCTACGCAGACGGTGGTAATTTAAGAATGCTTAAACTTTCTCTCTTTCTCTTTCTCTCTCATCCTCTTGTTCTCTCTCTCCCTTTCTATGTAGACCGGTATTAAGACAACCAACAGAGAGACTCACTGTTTATGCAATCACCTTACATCCTTCGCAGCCTCTTTCTTTGTCCCACCCAACAAGATTGATTTCAGCACGGTATTTGACAAGAATATTCTGGAAAACTTTGCTGCCATGGGAACCATCATCGGCTTCACGTCAGCCTATCTTCTCCTCCTCATCTATGCCAGGAGGAAAGACAAACAAGACATCATCAAAGTGAGTTTGAAGGGTATTTCAATCCACCCACTGTTATTAACCCCCGAAAATTACCCCCTGAGAACAATCACACCGGGACAATTACCCCGCGAAACCCCCCCCCCCCCAGGACAATTACCTCCTGTGGTTAATCACCCGTTGAGGACAATAACCCACCGAAAAAAATGTTTTTATTAAAACCAACTTTTTATCAAGCTGGACTTCCCTTAATAACGAACAAGGGGGGGGGGGGGGGGGGTAATTGTCCTAGGTTTTTTTCAGGGGTGGGGGTAATTGACCTCGGGGGATAATTTTCCAGGGGATAATTGTCCTGATACGCTTTCTCACCCCAACATCTCATGAATAACGGATAAATCCAGTCCCATCGGAGTTGGTTTTAATAAGATTAAAACAATTAGAGAATGGTAGCAGTGAAGAAAACAATTCTGACTGTAGTCACATAGTATATTACGTTCTTTTCTCTTTTTTTCCTTCAGCTTATGAGGTTATTTCTGGTAGCCTGACTTGTCCAGTGCTCAAATTAATCAAGCTGAAGAATAACACACAAAGTTTATAGTTGTCCAGTTTGTTGTTATGCACTCTTAATTTGAGTACGTTGATTAAAAAACCGAGACGGTCTTGATTCGTACTCGTTTGGTATAAAATTCCAAAGCAAGTTTATTTTACAAGGTGCATGCGGAGCTTTACAATTGTGACTCATAATACATGACAATTTGTATATAAATCAATGAATTCAGTCTATTAAATTGTTTATATATGTATTCTTTTTAGTGGGGCGTAACTCCTCTGAGTGACAACCGCCCATCGCATACCTATGGGTATCAGGTTACCGTGGAAACGGGTGTAAGACCAGGAGCTGGGACCAAATCTAACGTTGGTATCATGATATCAGGAGAGGATGCAGATACCGGAGCGAGAGTGTTGGATGATCCTAAACGACCTGTAAGATGCTCTGGTCTCTCTCTCTCTATCTCTCTCCCCCTCTCTCTCTATTTCTCTCCCTCTCCTCTACCACTCCATATCCCGGCCGGGCCCCCTCCCTCTATCTATCTCTCCTCCCCCATCTCTCTCTCTCTCTCTCTCTCTCTCTCACCTCTCTCACCCTCCCTCTCAGTCACTCCCTCTCTCTCTCTCTTCCCTCTTCCCTCTTTCTCTGTATGTGGTCTCTTATGTTTCTCATTCTCTGTAAATACAGTATCAGTAATGTCTCTCACACGATTGGTCATATTTCAATTCGTTTTTTTCTTCAAAACAATAGACTGTATTTGATTATAGTCTCACAGGTTTCAATCTTTCATTCGTTACATCTACTTAAGTACATAATGGAAGTACGTGTTAAGTCTTAACACGTACTTCCAGTCTGTACTTTCTATATTGTTAACAGTGACGTTAAACATTATATTAAAAAACTAAACGAAATTAATGGCACGTGATTTCAGCATTGAATGAGCTGCGTGTATTTAAATCTTGATTTGTAAAGGTTCTACGACATACACTGCTCTTAACCTTTTCCTTCACTTACTGACTTCCTTATTTCCACCCTGGACCAAAACTTTACAAAACCTTCACCCTACCAATAAACCCTAGATCTAACTTAAAAAACAAATTGCAACCCGAAGCGCACTCTTTGCAGAGACGATTAGTATGATTAAAGCCCGGAGTAGATGTCTCCCAAGCAAATGTTGGGTCACCTTCATCATGTTCACCAAAACCAATGATTTACTCTGTAAAGAAGATTGTTCAGATATGACGATGCGCTAAACCACCGCAAAAATGGAGAAAAGATGGATATGTTTTAATGTAATTGTAAATGAATATCAACTGTGCACAACACAGGTCCTACGATTATTCACTCACCTCTAGTTCTGTGTTATAAAATAAAGAAGTGTGAAGCGCATTACAATCATTTTAGGTCATCATAACGAAAAACTCCCCGGTTGCCGCTTTATATCTGGCCGTATCATTAACCTTATCCTCATCGAGCCTTAACTGGTATCATCCATTTACAGATATTTCAAAGTGGCAGTATCAACAGTTTCTTGATGACGACACAGGGACCTCTGGGTCTCCTCGCCTATGTTCGAATCTGGCACGATAACTCGGGTGGAGGGGGACAAGCCGGCTGGTTCCTGTCCAAGGTTGCAGTCATGGACCTACAGACAGGCAAAGAGTAAGTATACCATGGTACGAACTCGCCAAAAGCAATGACACTACAATATTAAGAATACAGAAGGAACCCCATGTTCAGTGAATCTGAACGTTTCTCCACGGGGTCTAAGAGGCACTAATATATTGTCCGTTTTACATTAATGACCTGTTAAAAGGACATCGTGAAAATTCTTCATAGTAGGCCTATATAGTGGTTTAATCACTTGACTTTTAATCCGAGAGGTTGAGGTTTCCCTGTCTATCCTTTGGCAACACCTTAATCTTCAACACTTTAGAACGTAACATGGAGGGAAAGACCCCTCCTACATCATTCCCTCATTAATAATTATGGCGCCATATTTATCTAAAAAACAATCCTCTATTAATTGAAGTCAATATCACATTTGCTGAAATAGGTAATTGTTTTCAGGCATGAAGAACATGCAGACCGCCAATCTCACATATAGGGGAAAGGATTAGGAACGAGAGACCTACATTGTTTGAAGATTATCGTAAGAATTTCGAATTGATTATATCAATCTGCAGGTTCTTCTTTCTATGTGAGCAGTGGCTTGCTGTTGAACAGGGTGATGGTGACGTAGATAGGACATTGTTTGTAGCCAGCAAGAAAGACTTGACTCAGGTAAGCAGACAAATTTGTACACTACCAAATCACAACAATAGAATTCTTACAACGACCTTACCAAAACATAAAGGGACATGTATATGTACAATTATAGTAAATAAATAAAACAATAATTCTAAATGAAAGGAGCTTTCTGTATGGAGTTATCATATGCAGTGAATTTAACAGTTAATATACTTCCAATTGATACAGGAAACTACTTTATATGAAAAACATTATTGTATTGAGTGCAGATGCTGTCAAAGATGCATAAGTCAGTAAGAGGAAAATATATAAGGTTTATGTCCAATTCGTCATTTCACTCCAAAGATCCATAAACAACTTTGTTAATGTCTTGAAATTCATACATCTGGGAAGTTCAACTTGTAGTGGTGATTTTAACACGAGACTAAAGATACAAATATATGAACATGTTATTTCAATTTGTATATCATTATTATCATCATCATTATAATAATTATTATTATTACTATTATTATTATTATTTGTCATCCCTGTATCATGTTTTCTTTCTTAGGTCGGGCAACTCGTCTTCACCAGCGGTCGAAAGAACCTGTCCGACCAGCACCTGTGGTTCTCACTCTTCAGCCGCCCAACAAGGAGTACATTCAATCGATGCCAGCGACTGTGTTGCTGTATTACCCTCCTGTACACCTCCATGATAGCCAATGCCATGTTTTACAAGACAGAGTCAACGGCTGCAAACTCACAGGCAATCAAGATTGGACCAATTACGGTTACACCTCAACAGGTCTGTCAGTATTCTCAGCTTTGAATAAGGATCCAGTCTAATTTGAGGCCAATAAACTCCCTTTCTGTTGTCACAAATATTCTTTTAACCATGCCAAGAAACATGTTAACTCTGTTTGTATTAGACCTACTAGTAGGTACACAATGTTTTACCTGTAGACCTTGGAAGTTGGAGCCTGAAGAGCCAGAAAGAAAGAGTTGCTCCTGCTGTCCTGGGGCCTTAGTGGAAACGTTCCTTGATTAATGAATACACACACTCCAATATCGTTCTCTAGGTAGAATCTTTTCCGGTTAATCTCAAGCTATTAGTTACTAGCTGCCATACTTTCTTTTCTTATTTCTTTAAAATACGAAAGTATTCAAAAATTGAAATTCATTAGCTGTTAAGATCTTCACCTCACAGTAAGCTAGTTTGTTCTTCTCTTCACATAGATATCTATAGGTTTCATAAGCTCTCTGGTCGTGATGCCTGTCAACATAATCATAGCCCAGATATTCCGGAAGGCGCGACCCCTTGACCCGGATGCACCGGACCCCCTCATAGCTCTTATCCGGAGAATCTTCACCATGAAAAAGAAGAGAAAGGCGGAGAAGTCCATCGAACAATTGAGCTTTGAAGAGAAACGCCATGATATGGCCATATCTGAAAAGGTACAATATAATTCAAAAATGGATTGATTGTACTAATGTTTCATATTCCACATAGCAGATATTCTACAGATGGCAACAAAATATAGAAAAATATTCAGCTTATTGTTCAACTTCGGACTGAAAGATTATAACTAAAGTGGCAAAATGTATAGGAAAAGATCCAAACAATCTTTTAAAAAAATCTGTCAACTTTTATGTCAGATTACTCTCAATGTTATATGCAACCGATGTCCTGATTACAAATATTGTCTGGTATGTCAACAAATGTGAAGACCATTTCTGATGAATGAAGACAAAATTTGCCAAATATTCTGATGTTAAACCAACATTAATCTTCCTTTTGTATGCGGCAAATAGCTTTTCTTGTAATATAGAGCCATTCACATGCTATTGTCATATGATGCAACGTTTACTTCCTGACCTTACAAAAGTTATTTCAATCAGTAAGAATCTAACAGGAATCCATTCCATTTTGAACTGATGTGATTTTAAAAAGTCAGTAAGTTATCTCTATAAAGATTATGAAAAAGAGAGGCAGATTACTTATCATTTAAGAATATTTTATCTGCTTTTCTTCTCCTTTTTTCTTCTTTTCTCTTCTTTATTTTTCTTTGATTATTAATTTTCTTTCCAGATCTACAAAAATAGGAAGTGAAAATGTTACTAATATATTATCAACAAAATAGATTTCATGTATTTAATTTATTTTCTTCAATATTGTTTTTTTAAATCATATAATAAGATGATGTATGAAATGTGGAAATTTATTTGTAAACAAGGATAAGGATCTTAAAACCCTTGTAATAGACGAAGACTGTCATCTTGTTTTCATCAGCAAGTAGAGGTTGAAATGGGAGCAGTTCAACCTCCACCTGATCCTCCAGCTGAGCCTACTGCTGCTGCCATAGCCGCCAAGAAGAAGTACCCTCTACCCCACTGGACCATCTACATTGCCTACGCCCTGGCATTTGTGGCATGCTTTATATCATGTTTCTTCAGCGTATTGTACAGCTTAGAGTGGGGCAAGGAGAAAGCAGAGGAGTGGCTAAAGTCCATGATCGTGTCTTTCTTCAGCTCGGCATTCGTCATCCAACCAGCGAAGGTAAGAAAGTTGTCTTGATCAAGAGTTTGACCAAGACCGAGTAAATTTGAGTGGCAGGAGTGGGAAGAATTAGAAGGATATGGGGAGGAGTTAAGATCAGTGAGCACACCTCTCTGTAGCTCAGCAGTGGGCGTCCAGTCAACGAAGGTGAGTATTTATTTCTGGAGACTTAATCACGTTAGGAGTCATTTTTGGTGTCAGGAGTGGGATGCATGACAGAAGTGAGTTTAAAGCAAAGAAGGAGTAACGGTAAATGGCCATATAACCATTAAAGGGTATTTATTCCTATTGCTTTTCTTAAGGTTTATTACATATGAAGAGATTGACGTCGTGTAAATTTTCAAATTGTAGCTATGATATTCTTTCAGGTGTTCCGAATATGTTAATGATTGATTCATTGAGAGGTAAAGATTTTCAGTGTAAAAAAAAAAAAAAACATTTAGGTTTTCACATAGGTCAACATGTAAGTTTACATGCGTTTTAGTATTAAAGTTGTCCTATTATTAATTCGTTCGTTTGTATATTCATATGTATTTCTTCTGCTCTTTGCAGCAGTTCAGCTTAAAGTCATGTGAACTGTTCATTTCAAGTTGACCACTTTGGTGCATTTCCTTTCATATGTGTGTGTTAAAATGATGTCAGGGGTAGGGGTTTTACGTTCAAGCTTCCAAAAAGCAGAGAATTCATCAAATCCTGAATAATTCTCCATATCCAACCATCCCTTTATTCAAAATAATGGAATCTTCAATGATTAGTAAATCAAATCAATTTCTCTATCTTTTTCTTTTTCTTTGGGGAAAATATTTTCAGGTGATAGTCATTGTTTTTATAGTGTCCATCATCTTCAAGAAACCTTCAAAGATGGACGATGCCGATGCTGAAGGTCTGAAAGACAAAACGATCAACAAACTTCAGACGGATGAAGAGTATCTCCATGAGGACTCGCTGACTGCAGGGAAAGGTATTTTTCCTTTCTCTCTCTCTCTCTCTCACCCACACCCCACACACCCCTCCCTCTCTTCCACTTCTATATCTCGCTCACATTCTCAAATTCTCTCTCTCGAAAGAAAAAAAAAGTAAAACCAGTTTTCAATTTCAGTTATCACCAATTCTATTCATACTACATGACCCTAAAATCTTTTATCATTGTAACTAGAAAACTAATCTCATGAGGAATTCCATGCCATTTTTGCCAGCCATGTAATCTTGGTTCACATTTTTTTTCTAGACCATCTAAGTTTATTACCTAAAGCGGAATGATACATTGACAAAATAGTATTGCGCTGTAGCATGATATACGATAATTGCTTGCTTCAACCCTTTTCCCCGCAGTCCCTGGCTACTCCGTACGACCCAAGACTGCGCCAACCAAGCAGATCTTGCAGGAGGCTCGCAAGGAACGTCTTCGAGACATGCAGGTGTCTGGCGTGATACGGGACGCTTTCATGTATGCTCTCTTCTTGATGGTTGTCCTGTACCTGGCCTACATCAACAGAGACCCTCAAGCCTTCCTCATGTCTGAAACGATCAGGAACACATTCGTGAGAGATAGCATCGACTACCTTGTGGATGGGGTAAGCAAGCTTATTGTGGCAAATGCAGTTAAATCTGTCTATTCAGGCTACCATGGCAAAGATCAAGTCCCACTGAAATAGAAAACAAAAATAATTAGAATGGTGGCTTCTTAAAGCACATGTCCCTCACGCCATGATGCTCTTAATCCTTCAATAATAACATTATTACCCTGGTCACTGCTGGCGACAAAAATATGTAGCCCTCTCGCATATTAGGGTGCCCATTTACACCTGGGTGGAGTGTGGCAAAAGTAGATTGGCTTGCCAATATGACACACAAAACTAAAATCGTCACACATCGTCTTCAAGCTCCAGGGCCCTCAGGTATGGCAGTTTGTTAACTGAAGAGGCAACCCTGCTGAAATAAAACTAAATAAACCGAAAATCTCGTTTACCCTGCAGATCTAAAGTAGATGTGGACATCTATTATTTCGATAAAACCGTTCAGCGGTCTGCAATACTAATTTTACATGATGTAATGAGGAAGAAGTTTTGTGTTAAAAATATAGAGATATTCACCATCCTTGCCTTCAGTTCATTTTGAAGGGACAGGGGCATTTATAATTATTACAATTGAGCACTTACTAGTAAACTTGGTTTCATCCGGTGATCTCTTGGTCCTAAGTCACTGTTTGATTCACGAAGCCGCTTAGGGTTGATTAATATACATTCATGAATTCATGATACTGGGATTCATGGTGCACTTATCCCTTGACAAAGGCTGTTTCAGTTTGTACTAAAAAACACCATAAAACCCCAAAACATATGTACATGACAGGCAAGACATGATGTGTTACACAACAGCATGAAGCCCTGATTATCCCACTAAGTTGCTCGTCTTGATAATTTTCAGCACTCTGTGAGGGAAGGCAAGCATAATGCTAATAATTTATAAACTTTGCACATTCTAATTTGAAAAGATTTTGTAAACTCCTTAGTATAATGTAATGTGTGATATGAAATGCTCATAGACATCAATTCCACTATCAGATTTACTGTAATTTTTTGTCAGATGTAGGCTAAAGGGGAAAGAGGAAACGGAAAGTAATGGATAGGACAACAAAATTGGGAGTACATGAGGAAAAGAAAGAGGAGAAAGGAAAAGTATGAATGTATTTTGTCTATTTAATCTTATTACTCTTTAACAGGTAGAACCGGTGACTTTCGGCGCCCTGTCCCAGAGCACGCCTGATGAGTTCTGGAACTACATGGACGAGACCCTTTTACCAGGTCTCTACGGTTATAAGTATTACAATGGAGAAGAGATGCATTGGAGGGATACCAGATTCCTGAGAGATTGGCAGAACTATCGAGTGGGTCCTGCAAGGCTTCGTCAACTCAGGGTAAAACCCTGTGAGTATTAAAGATGGAAGTGGGTGTGTGGGAGGTATGTGGGTGTGTGGGAGGTATGTGGGTGTGTGGGAGGTAAGTGGGTGTGTGAGAGGTAAGTGGGTGTGTGGGAGGTATGTGGGTGTGTGAGAGGTAAGTGGGTGTGTGGGAGGTATGTGGGTATGTGGGTGTGTGGGAAGTAAGTGGGTGTGTGGGAGGTAAGTGGGTGTGTGGGAGGTATGTGGGTGGGTGGGGAGGTATGTGGGTGTGTGGGGGAGGTATGTGGGTGTGTGGGAGGTATGTGGGTGTGTTGGGAGGTATGTGGGTGTGTGGGAGGTATGTGGGTGTGTGGGAGGTAAGTGGGTGTGTGGGAGGTAAGTGGGTGTGTGGGAGGTAAGTGGGTGTGTGGGGGTATGTGGGTTTCGGGGGGGTATGTGGGACTTGTTGGTATGTGGGAGGTAAGTGGGTGTGTGGGAGGTATGTGGGTGTGTGGGAAGGTGTGTGGGTGAGGGTGTCGTAATGGGTGGATCATTGGATATAATTTGGCTTTTCCATATTGTGTATCAATTCCTGATCTTGCACGTCTGGCCGGGGACTCACCTTTCACGTCACCATCCAAAATGTGCGACTTTGGACATAACCCTGTGTCAATCTCATTTTTAGGCAGACATAAAGGGCGAATCATAGCCCAACTCACATCAGCCTGGGCAGGTCGTTGGACGGGTCATCACTGAAATAGATTTAGCCCTTACGTAGTTAGTGAACGAAATGGACATTTAGATATGGACTACAGGAGCAAATACCCTATTCAAGCGCTACATCCCATTGTGTTTCCCCAGTTACATCTTATTTGGAGTGTAGGTTTGCCTACATTTTTCTCAGACTCAGACTCAGATAAAAACCAATATAGAATGACAGAGATGGTGAGGTTACCACGCTGTGACTCATTGCAATTGTCATTATCTACAGTAGATATGTACACACTGCAGACGTATACGAGTTATACGAAGAAAGGGAAATAGGGAATATCAACAACAAAAAATGATTAGTGGAGAAAGATTTTCCACAAAACTATATGACCATAATGGAAAGACCCTATGACCATAAACCCCCCCCCCCCCCACTGTAGATGAAACAGAGTAGGGGCACATTATAAATGCATATCCGGTGGCAAGTGATATGCTTCCATAGTCTTTGATCTTTGTTGGCAATGTGTTGTGGGTGAATTGAAGTACGATGTGTCATTTTTCTTCTTCTCATGATTGTTTTATACCCAGTGGCTTGCGAGGTAAATGGAAGAATGGAGAACGCGGTCCAGGACTGCACCTTGGACTACTCTTGGTCCAATGAAGATGAAGGAGTGTTTGCTGCAGACTGGACCTATACCTGTGATCCTGGTGATGACAATATCCCTAATTATGCTTTCTACGAAGTGGATGAAGTAAGTGAGATTTACACCCAAATATTGTTTGTTGTATGGTTACAGTTAAAGGGCAATCCAACCTTTGTAATAAGTTCATTTGTATTAAAGAAAGCTGAAAATAAGAGAAGCAGAATTCATCTCTGTATTTAATCTGGTCAGGCGATGCTGTCCTTGCTTGACATTCATTGCTTGACTTATTTTTAAATGAATGACTTGTACAAGCACCAATCACGTGTCTTGTCGTGCATGGAAAAGTAATGAGATTAATTCTAGGGAAAAGAGCAGTGTAGGACTCTTTATTCACAGTTCTACCTCACCCTTTTGCGCCTGCATTGTCCCAGTAGACACTCAGTTATTTCGTTGGTTGTATCAAAAGAACGATGAAATCAGAAACCTAGTGATACCTTGGTATAATCTTGATCCATATCTGCCATTCTAGACCACACCTTGGCGCTATCAAACGGCCGTAGATCTCTATGGTGTCCCCTATCAAAGCAACCTGTTTATCTACGGAGGTGGTGGCTTCGTCGCCGAGTTCGGACTGGAACGCGAACAAGCGATGAACACATCGCGGTACCTTCGGGACCACGACTGGTATGACAAGTACACCCGAGCAATCTTCATCGAATTCACGGTGTACAATGCCAACGTCAATCTGTTTAGTGTGGTGACTTTACTGGTGGAAACACCAACGTTTGGTGGAGGGGTACCCTCACACTTGGTGCACACCTTCAGACTCTATCAATACTCGGGAGGGCTCCTCATTGTAGCAGTGGCCTTTCAGGTAAGTACTGAACAACTGATTATAGCTCATCCCGCCGTATTGAGATTCATTCGTGCAATTTATTCTCATCACCTCTACTTCCCTAATTATCCTGACACGACCATCATGAAAGCATCCGGTCTATAATAATTTGATAGTCTTGCAACTGTTTTGGCATTCTTCCAGCTTTTAAATTTCTTTCATTGAAAATAACATGGTCAACGAGCTTGCAAGAAATGATGCTGCAGCATGGATGGAATTGTTCGAGATAAGATAATTAAGATTTAAGTTTTAAAAGTTTTAAGTTAAAAAAAAAAAAAGGATTAAAAAAAAAGTAAAATCTTTCTCTGGTAGCTGAACAGTTTCTACAGATCTCAATTATCTCTTTTGTCTCTTTTTTCTAATATGATAATTTTTCCAGGGTATATTTGCTGTCTATCTTCTGTACTTCTTGGGCCATTTCATCTACCGTCTCAAGAAAGAAGGGAGGAAAGAACTGAAGAACTTCTGGATGATCCTAGAGGGCAGTATGCTCCTCTTTGGAATTCTAGCAGCTGCCATGTTCATCATGAGACAAATATTTATTTATTTCACTCTCCAAGAAGTCAAGAAGAAAGATGAAGGTCAGGGTTCATTTCTTCTTAGATCTAATCATAATATATAGCCTAGCAGAATCCAGTGTGATTATTGCTATTAATGTCAAGAAACTTCGTTTTTAGTTACTGAATTTCCCCCAGCACTTGGCGAAGATATGCTTACACTGTCATTTAAATCTCGTGGGATGATAAAATAGATCACCCCACATATCTTTTGACTAATTGACTGATATAGCCATAATCATATTGTGAATTCAATGTGTTCAGAGTTCTTTGTCATTAAATGGTGACAGCGGTGGGATATAAAACCATGCCATCGAAATTAATTGAAAGTAAACATTTTCAACGTATTGCAGAATACCCCACGTTTTTAATTCTTTATCTTTGGTGCATATGGATATTATGTTGATGTTGACATTGGCAATCTCCAGCATCTATTATTTGTTATACTGCTCAAAATTAAATATTGCATTTCAATGAAAGAATTTGTCTTGAATTTTGTTTATTGCAAATTAAGACATCACAACACCTTTAGTTGACTTCAACCCAGTGGATTCTAACCCAACACAAAATTTAAACTGATTCGGAGTGCATGTAAATTAAGTGAAAATGAAATCGTTTCCATAACTCGTTAACCTCCTATATATCGTTTACTCTCCCGTCGCACAGGAGGTTATGTGAATTTCAACCACATTGCCAAGTGGGATCAAATCTTTGGTTACCTCCTGGCCATCCTGACCTTCCTATCAATCCTGCGCTTCATGCGTGCCCTACGCTTCAGTGCAAGGGTGACACACGTTGCTTACGCTCTACAGAGGGCTTCGAAGGACATGCTCTACTTCCTGTTCATGTGGTGCATCATCGTGATTGCCTTCGCTCTGTGGGGCTATGCTGTCTTCAGTAGGTCCGTCTTCACCTTCCACACATTCCAGGTGAATCTATCATTTTCTTCAACTGAGTTTGAGTTTGAGTTAGAGTTTGAGTTTGAGCTTGAGTTAGAGTTTGAGTTTGAGTTTGAGTTTGAAGTTTATAATACAAACAAAAAGTATATCAATATAACAATCAAATGTGTATGTTTAACACAGAGAGGATAAATGGGACCAGAATAAAGCATTAAATGCTAATCGTGTCTGGTACCACTAACACACAAAAGTATCACAACAATGAATGAGAATGTAACTATGGTATCATTTTCTTCAACTATGGTGGCATCGACTAAATTTGTATCATATTAAAATGTATTATTCGTTGGGAGCAAGAACAGCATTAACACATTTGATTTTACTCAGAATTAACACTCTTCTTGTTTGATCTTGCCAGACAATGCCAAAATATTATAGATCTCAGAAACGAGTAATATATATAATGAGGGCAAGATAAAATAAGTTTAGGTAGGGTTACTGCTTGTCCTGGCGCTTGTTGCCTGTAGATGATACCGCATTGTCTCATCACAGTAATCGTCTGAAGTAAACAATTAGTAAGACATTGACCGTATTTGTTCATGTATAGTGATATCCCTTTTCTGGTTCTCTGCAAACCATTCCAGAGGGCTAATGCTGTTACAGCAGTCAATCAATTAACGTTTTTAAAAGGAGATATAAATCATTTTTAATCGAACAAAATAAATAAAGATTGATTTTGTACACGGTCAGGTTTTTGTTCCCCCCCCCCCTCAGTCTATTTAGGCATTAGTTTTTTTTCTGTTTTTTTTTTCTTCTTCAATCACCTTCTCAAACAACAATATAATACTGTATTATACTGTATTACTGTTTTGGTGGCAGCACCAATAAAGCCTTTGGCTTTCCTAGCTGACTCCACATTCATATACATTTTTGTTGTTGTATTCTATTGTAAATCTTTCTCTTTAACTTGTACGCAATGTTTTATATTTTATATGTTTGTTCTGATGTTTTTATGATGAATGAAATAAAGATCAATTCAAAATTAATCAAATTATGATAGCATGATCTAGAGAAATATATAACCATTTCTTAAAATGTTGTTTTCCATCGATCTGCAGGCTGTGCTGGAATCGTTGCTTGGCATGATGATAGGTTCCTTTGACTTCTATGCCTTGTCATCCGTGGAGGCTGTCATTGGTCCTATCTTCTTCACCCTTTACATCTTTGCAGCGTACTTCATGTTGGCTAACATGCTCATCACAATCATTGTAGAGGCATTCGCTAAGGTAATCAATCTAACCTATATCTTTACCCAATATCCCTTTTTTGCCACTATGATTCCTTATTTTAGAAGGGTACGTTATATCTATTTGATTATGATTTCAAATGCATGTTTTATGCATTGTTGGCTGCCTGCAATTAAGAAAGCAGTAAAAGCTATGTATTGTCTTTGGCAGTAATTTGATTCTTTCGAGCAGCCAAGAACAATGTGGATAATGGCCCTATTGCAAAAACAACTTTCTACTTTTTTAAAGATCTCTTTGAATAGCCCCTAAGAAGTTTAATTTTCCTGACATAGCAGCAACAATCAAATAAAACAAGACAATACAGGTATAATACTTATTTTACTTCCATTTGCATAACTTGCAGTATCATAGTCATTTGAGTAGAACTTGCAGGAAATTAGTCACTTGAGCCACTTGAGTAACCAAACTTTCAAAAATCCCCTTCCTACAATAAATATTATTCCACAAATTGACAACTCTCATCAATCTCCTTTCATACCAGTCCAAAGAGGACCCAGAAACAACCGCCGACACATTCCCAATAGGTCGGCACATGATGAAAAGGTTCAAGATGCGGATGGCCAGCTATGGTATCGGGTCTAACTCTGTGGGGCCAGCTCTTAAGAAACAGGCCGACAAGAATGCAGATGACAAGGATAAAGAGGATCGTGCAGAAGGTAGAGTTGTTATCATAGAAACGCATAATGCTAAGATTATCTAAAATTGCCAGAAAGCTTCGCCAACCAAAATATTTCATGTAAGGTAGATATAAGACACAGCATTTCCAAAGAGAGATCCCAAAAGATTAGCTGCATGATGTAAAATCAATAATGTCTGGAACCTTCGATGAAAAAAAGACCAGGAAATTACAAGAATTTCATTTGAACTTCTGTATACTCTCAATGCTGATGCTCTTGATTAAGTATTGCCTAATCCTTCTGTGCATTTGTCAGTATCAAATAGATACTGACAAGTATACAAATGAAAATGTTGATCTTTCCTAAGTTGTCTAATTCTGTATTTTGTTGTTCTGTAGGCGATGACCCAGATTATCAAGACATGATGCAAACAATCGAGAAGCGAGTTGATCAGCTGGTCTTATTCGTCATCAAGAACTATGGCGATGGGAAGAGTGCACCAATGGGCAGCAAGGCTACCCTTAGTACCTTTGAAGCTATGGTCAAGAAAGACATAGAGACGGTCAAGCAAAGGAAGACCAGAACCATCATGATCTCCTAGATGACGTCGAAAACACCAGGGTCACCTTGCTGTCTGTAAATTCAGAGGTTCATTGATTTTTTAAGTAAAGTAAGGGAATTAAAGAGACTGACTTTCTTGACAGGTTACTGTCATTTAATTCATTTAATGCCTGTCTGTACTAGTTTGGTCAAATCAGCTCTCAATTAACATAAGAAAAAGAGAATCATGGGGGACCAACGGGTACCGATTATATATTAAGAGGGCGCAAGTAGCTACAAGTAGTGCAGTCCCGCTTTAAACATACTATTTCTATGACATTTGCTAGTGTTTCGACATTATTGTCAAAGGATCTTCAACCTGAAAAATTAAATGTTTTGTCATTGGGATGCTCCAAAATGGAGGTGTTGTTTTTATGAAGTGATCATGACCAAAAGACTGAAGGTTAACGTCTAAGCATTGCAAGAGCAAATGCTGGAGATAGAATGCATCAGAGTCTGTTAATATGATCAATATATGTACCATACAATATTCAGATGACTCTATTTCCAGTAGTAGGATTATCATAAATGGAGATTCTTTAAGGTCATATAAAGAAGAAAAAAAAAGTTATTAGTGACATGCACGTCTTGGCACTTACTAATCTATTTTTTTTCAGAGAAATATATTTGTTATATAATCGGTTGCATGTCAAAGATAAATGATAATCTTGGCATATTTGACATGGAAAATAGTTTGTAAATAAAGCACTCTCTAGCAAAATCTGTACAAATCTGAAATATGTAAATATTATCTTGTGGGTTAATTATGTAAACAAGTAAAAAGAATTATATATCTCTCTTGGAAAAGAGATATACTTGTGTTCAAAATTATGATATTCAATAACATGTAAAAAATAAATCTTAAATCACTGTTTTTTTTTCTTCTGCATTCCACTGTCAATTTCTCGAGCATCAGCAGCTTGTTATTTCAGAATGTATAATGATGTGTCTTGTTTAGAGATTTTTTCTGGGAAGTGAAAAACGCTAAAAATGTTTACATGTTTAGATCATATTTGCAGTGAATTAATTGTGCACTATGAACTGATATCCAACTTTGTGCAATATGAATAAGAAAAAAAGTGCAAAATAGGCATGCAATAATCTCTTCGATCAAACCATCTGTTCTGTGAATTGTTAAGAGAAGCACAAGCAGGACACTTAATAAAAATGTAACTTCTTATTAAATTATGTGCAAATTGAGCTCACTTTTATGAAGTATACAAGAATAATCTTACAAACCTAATTAGCATATTCACCTTTTAATGTTTACAATATGTGCTGTAAGCTCATTATACACCAATCATTCGAAATCCTAAGGCTCATAAGCTTCAGTATGTTGACATACAACATCATATATTACAGTGATTGTAATTATTTCAATTTCAGAAAATGAGGTTATAAAGAGGGTTTTCCCAACTCGAATCAGGATTTACTCTATGATTCATGTGATGTTTTTTTCATGCAAGTTCTGTTACTACATGTAAGAAAATGGTAGAAATTTACCAATATAGAGCGAGATATATATTTTATATAATACTACATATCATCTGTTCAGAGGCAGGACATCAACTCAGTTGAAATATACGAGTTAACGCCCTTCTGGCCAAACAGACACTATATGATATTTGAAATAAACTACTTATATAGAGCAATTGTGTATTAGTTTTAAGAGCAATAGGATATTTTGTGAATGCTTTATAGCTGTACATAAAAAGAGCAAATATACTCATCTTTGAGAGTGATTTTAGATTTAATTTGAGCCATGGTACGAGTGCCTGTTGATCTTCTATAGCAAAGCAAAATGCTGTGCCTACTTTATTGCTTGTACTAAATTAAGGAAAAATTGTGACACGTCGTAGCACCATAGGCTTAAATATCTTGAAGAGAGAAGGGGCGCATACAAAAGAAAACAGTGACTTGCAGAGGGCAGCATTTAAATACTATGGCAAAATTTGCTAGATAAGGCCTAAAAAAAGAAGATGTTGTATTGCCCTTTAGGTGCCAAAACAGGGGTCGGTCGGTCTGAAATCTTTTCTTTTTTGAAAACTTTTTTGTTTCTTTTCCACCGTCTTTGGGCTGATTTTTCTCAGTTTTGAATGCTCAAATTTTTTTTCTCTCAAAAACATAGTAAAAAAACATAGATTTAAAAATTGGTGGGTGGGCGCAAAGGGCAATACAACATTTTTTTTAAAGGTCTAATGGGAGGAGGAAAACTGATGGAAAAGATGAGGTCCTTGTGTGCAACTATATTTTGATATGTATTCCTTTTATCAGCAGAGTTCTTCATTGTTTCTGGAATAAAAAATTGTTTTTCAATATGCATTTTAACTTTAATAGTGGGTCTGTGTAATCTCTATGGCCCAATTTTCACAAAGGAGGTTTGTCAACAAACCTAGGTTTATGTGCGTCATAAGATGCGTTTCAGACAAACCTTGGTCTGAAACGCTTCAAAAGTTGGTCTGAAACAACATAAACTTACGTTTGTCTACAAACCTCCTTTGCGAATATGGCCTATGACTTTTCCCCCATGGATGAGTAATATTCTTATAAGTGTTGTGTAATTTACAAAGTATGTGATATTCATTGTTTCGGCACAGAGTGCATTCATAATTTCACTTATCTAATGGAATATAAAGTATCGCATTAATCAGGGGCTTTTGTAACATCACAAGAATGTGAAATCCCAGCCCTATTTAGTGAATAAAAGTAGATTCTTTTTTGGGGTAAAAGTATGAATAATGTCAGGACATTTCTTTGTTCCATCTGACTACAGTTTTGAATACCCCACTTACAGTTTGATGGAAATATCAATATCAATAAACTAAGGCTAGAGTAAGTTTGTGTGTATTTAAAGATCCAAGATTATTTTTAAAAGGTAATATGTATGGAAGAAAAGAAGCAGAGAAGTAGTATCATTCATGATAAAATGTAATGAAATTTAATTTCACGAATTTCCAATCGATGATGATACTTGTAGTACAGTTTATTTCACCTTGATTTACATTTACAGCAATAAACATCTGATTTCTGCACTAATTCTATCACTTTCTGCTCGACTCTTTCTTTTGGTCATACCATGAGCACAGCAACATTATTCTTTGTCATTATCATCTCCTCAGATAGTTTTCATTGATAATGATGTGAATACATTCATACAAGTTTACACAATATAAAGAGATCCTCTCTCATTGCTATAGAACTTTCTCTCATATAAAACATAAATATCTCTTAATTTGAAATGGCACATGGTAATTTGGATAAAAGATAAGGAAACAGGATAATGGACTTTCAAAGTCATATTAAAAAGAATTAATAAGAACAGAAAAAAACTTATCATTAACAGAAATATGCTTGTTCTTCTTTTGATTCTCTGATTTGAAAAGTTGGTGCCCAATAGTAATCCATATAAGAATAAACATGTATGAATCATGTCTGTTATTTAAAGCTATGATTACAAGCTTTAAAAAAAAATTCTGATAAAATGATAAGCACACAGAGAGAAAAATATTATTAATATGAAATGATACCCTGGACCCCGTCATACAAAGAGTTATGAATTATGCAAATCAATTGCAAGTTTGCAGTCTCCTATCTCTTTTGAACATAGTTGCGATAAGTTGCGATTGATGTCAACTAATTGTAATGCATGGATGCAAGGATTCCACAATCAAGAATGCTTCCAGTTTTACACAGACCACAGTATCTGTGCTCAACTTAATTTTTAAACTATCACTCATGAGAGAAAAATATAATTTTGTGAATCTTGGAAGTGGAAGTCATCCATGTCGTAATTTAAATATAATAATAATAATAATAATAATAATAATAATAATAATAATAATAATAATAATAATAATAATAATAATAATAATAATAATAATAATAATAATAATAATAATAATAATAATAATAATAATAATAATAATAATAATAATAATAATAATAATAATAATAATAATAATAATAATAATAATAATAATAATAATAATAATAATAATAATAATAATAATAATAATAATAATAATAATAATAATAATAATAATAATAATAATAATAATAATAATAATAATAATAATAATAATAATAATAATAATAATAATAATAATAATAATAATAATAATAATAATAATAATAATAATAATAATAATAATAATAATAATAATAATAATAATAATAATAATAATAATAATAAGCTCAAATTTATAATGCACCTAATACTTATCCATCCATCTGGTCTTGTTTTTTTGTCTCAAAAGATTCTGCAGTGCACATTTTTTCACTGTGGCTCAGAGCTACACTCTAGAAGTCCAGGTGAGAAAGGAGTCTGGGTGTTAAGACTACATGTATTGATATAGGATGAGTAGGCAACATCACAGCAGAAATGAGAGTAAATGGAAGGTGAATGAATGAACAGCGTCTCTCTACCATTTTAAAGTCATGGCACGCTTTTGAGAAATATTAACTTAGTTGTCTTTCAAATGCTACTTTTTCATGAAAATACATAGCGGTTTCTACTACTATATTTTCATGAAAGTGACATTTATGGATCCCAAAATAGATCTTCAATTAATATCTCTCGTGGCACCTCTCCAGATGTCCTGCGGCACCCCGGTTGAAAAACGCTGGAACGGATGAATGGACGGATCAGTTGTCCTTGAAGTCAGCGGGTCTCTTTCCAACAAATGCCCCCATTCCTTCCCTTGCATCCTCCTGTAGAATGAACAAACAAATGAACAAACAACATGAACAAAAATAAAACATCACATATCGACACACAAAACTAGTTCCTTGTTATGAGTTGTGCCTTTCGTGTTTTGTCACTTAACAGCTTTCATTACTTCCTTACCAAAGTTAATATTGGTAAGCTCAATAAAAACATAATTAAAACTACAAAACCAAAGACAGATTTCACAGAAGGACATGTTGAAGTATTCAGTTATTAACTCAGAGAAGCACAAAACAAGAATCGATAGGTTTTTCTTTCTCCAGCTATTCATGGTCAGATTGTTGGATATGTTCAGATCTTGTCAAAGTATGAAAATGAAAGCTCCCTCCCCCTCCAACGAAAATGCAGAATTGGCAAACTTAAATGAAAAATGCAGGATGTGCTTCACATTTCTGCATCTTAAACCACGCAAAGCAGCTAGTATTAAAGCTTAGAGGCCATTCTTGTACGAAGCAAAGTTTGGCTGCTGGGGGTTTTCGAGGCAGTCTACGTCACTGCTGAAAGGCATACCTGCCAACCTGAGACAAGAGAAATTAGGAGTAAATTTTTCTGGATGGACTACGAGGTCGCGAACCACCGAAGGATTGGGGTAGTAGCCCGTAGATTGGGGGGGGGGGGGGCGGGTACACAGGACTTTAGTGTCTATTTTTTTTTCTCTCCATTTTAATGGTGCAAATGGGCCTTTTCCTTCAACCTTTTCGCCTCACACATAAACAATTTTTGTATTCTTTCTTATACTTCTGATTATGAACAGCACGAGTCTTACCCATTTTGTCCTTCAAAAATGGAGAAATCAACGAAGAAGAAGAATATAGTAGTAGTAATCCAAAATAAATCTGAGGAAGTCCGGTAAATAACAAGCTTCCACGATCGCAGTCATCGCACAAGCATTGAAGAAAACACGCCAATGTATACAGTGTTTATGCACGGTGTATCAACTGCACATGTAATATAAATACACGTGGGCTATACGCATGCAGTTACTATGCAACAACGCTGCATGTAGTGTATGTATTAGTACAACTTCCGCACACACTTTATCGATATAGCTTGCGCACGTGCTTCCATGTACTAGTACATGCAGTACATGGATAATGACTGCGGAACTAACGATCACGTTCAGGCTGCGCTGTGTATATCTTCTATGAGCGCGAGCGCGGATGTCGGCGTGATCTGGTTATCAGTGCTGTGTTATGCTTTAGTCTTATGCAACAGTCGTTTGTTTTAAAAATATTTTAAAATAAAAAAAATTCGGAGTTTTGAGGCATGCATTCGGAATTCGGAGTTGGTATGAAAAATGCGGAGGAACTCCGCCTAAATCAGGGTGGTTGGCAGGTATGGAAAGGTGTTTTATATCAGGTGGTATTACTTCACATTCAAACAGGTGATACATGTTCATTAGCAGAGTTGAAAATTAACCTCTATTTGGCACACTTTCAAGAACACTTTCCACAAAATATTAATTATTTTTGCATCAAAAAGATACAAAATCACAAAAGGTACCCAATTTTTGCAAAAAGGTACAAACACCTTCATATGTTTTCGCCAACGTTGTGAAACTGTAACCCTCTTTTACAATAAGAATGTCTCGCTCTTCAAAAAGAAATATCCTTTTGAGTGTAAAATCAGCTGCAAATGTTCATAGTAATAGAATGTTTTAATGAATGAATTTATTTCTGACCCATGAGCATCAAAACTCTTGCAAATATCCCTGAAATGTTTATTGTGCATACACAAAGTCAATATGAATAAAGGGATGCCAGCAGAGCTTTACGCTGTCAGAGTTTCTTACCGTTCCAAAGCAAGCGTGGAAGAGCCTCTTCTCAAAGTGCATGCCTTCATTGAGCGTGAGTTCGTAGCTCGTGTTGACAGCTTCCTTGCAGAGAGAGTTAATGAGCTTGGAGTTCTTACTGATCTTCTCACCCAGCGCGATGGCCTTCTCCAGGAGCTCCTCGACAGGGTAGATCTTACTGACGAGACCTGTAAGATAGAGGTGGGTAAACACAATCACAGCTAAACTTCTCCATTCCATGAGAAGGTTAGGTACAATGGAAGTATAGACCCTAATCAAAAATATAATTCTGATTTAGTCTGTCTATATATTTTTATTATCACAAATGAAAGTAAGATATTTTCCATTTTTTGCAACTACTTTTATTCCATTGATAAAATGTCAAAGCAGGCTCTCTATAAAGATTATTTTATGAAGATTTTCTTTGAAGATTTTTCTGGAAAAAAAAAATATTTATTATTATACGAATTCCAATAAAGATTCTTTTTTTACACAATGCAGGTGGTTCCTTTTCCCAAAAAAAATTACTCAGAGCTACACCATTAGATATGAATTTGTCAAATACAAGATGCAATAATGCTAATATTGTTGTGGTTTCACATCAAAACGTAGGTCTTTATATGAGTAAGGTCGATAAAACAATCTCCCTGAAGAGAAGTTTGATGAGGGCTACGAGTTAATGGATGTCATACCTGCTTGTAGAGCTTGCTGAGCTGTGATCCTATCACCAGAAAGAACCATCTCCATAGCTAGAGACTTCCCTACAGCTCTAGGTAACCTCTGGGTTCCACCAGCACCTGTAAAGATAGACAATTAGATTTCACATATCAGATAAATTCAGTAGACAGCAGCAGAATAATGAGAATAGTAGGATAAGGGTATCGAAATAACAATCCTCCTGTATACCCTTCAATTGATGGTCCTGTTTTCTGAGATTTCATTCTTCTTCCATTCTTGTTTCATTCTTGTTTCATTCTTCTTGACGACCCCTCCCCCTAACATGACAACAGTTCCACCTTGATGGGTGAACCCTATGCTACACCACTACCTCCAGGACATCTCATTCTTCTCTTCTAAATCCTTAATTTCCATTTTCTCTCCTTGCTGCAACCTCTTCACTCCCTCATCAGTCTTTCAAGGCCACCTCATCTGAAGTGGAACCCAGTCAAATCCAAGGCTGCGTTACCAATGCCTTCTCTCCAGTAATGATGATGTCAAATATGCCAACATCACATCCACCCTTTCCTCCTCATCCAACAACCTTACCAGACTGCAATGTTTCCTCTCCATGAATGATGTCACATTTGGCAACCCCACCCCATCAGCTGCTCTTGCTCCATCTATTACCCCCCCCCCCCCCTCTCCAGCTCTCCTCCATCTCATAACCACCCCCCCCCCCCCCCCTCCTCTAGAGAGGCAAACTCACCTGGGATGAGACCAAGGAGAATTTCCGGCTGACCAAACGATGCCTTCTCTCCTGCATAGATGATATCACACATCATGGCAACCTCACATCCTCCTCCAAGCTAATTCAAAATAAGAAAAAGAAAGAAAACGTATTAAATGGGATGCACAGTGCAATACTTTACTTATGAAAACCTTCAAAATAAACTGAATAGTTTTCAAATCTGATCAACTGAATTGCAACAATTTTCAGAATTATTTAAACATATTTGTGGCTCACTGGGTGTAAGCCACAAATATGTTTAAATAATTGAAATTTCTCCCAGGAAGCATTACATTTATAACATATTTCAGGATGTTTACCTTTTAGCATGACCTGCTAAATAAAATTCAGTAGAAAACATACAATAATAATGATAAAAGCTCACATTTATAATGCGCCTAATACTTTGTTTCTAGGCGCAGTACATATTACCCCGGTCATCGAATTCAGGCTTACCCACACACAATGTATGCACATTCTCCACTCCCTTGGGAGCATTCCGGCCAGTCGCCATTTTACAAGCGTCACTTGCTCATCCAACCACTTTAACTTTCACATCCTATAGTGCAATGTTTTACTCATGAAATTCTTCAAAATAAACTGAATATTTTTCAAATCTGATCAATCTAATCTGATCAACTGATTTGCAACAATTTTCAGAATGTTTACCTTTCAGCATGACCTGCTAAATAAAAATTCAGTAGAAAATGTCTGAATAATCAGAAAAGATATTGCAATCAAGCTAGCTGTCCACAATGTGTACCATGCAACATAATTACATGATTTCATGAATGTCGTTTCCTGGAAGACTTAGTTAGCTTGCTTAAATTTACTGATGTGAACAACTAGTGAATGGCCAGTTTATCTTATAATGCATTTCCATTACCTAAGTTTTTCTTGGTCAACAGACCTTTTATCGATCCTACAGTACTCCGGCTAATTAAAGATAAGGTCGAGTTCTGGTCATGCAATTGCATTGTGAAAGAAATGGTGTGGAATCGATCAGAAATGGTTGATCATCTAGCATATAAATATTGGTGTGTACTGCAAAGTTCTGGAATCATCAAAATGATAAGAAATTTGGTCCAGTCTTGGTAAAGTTACAAGCACTGTACACAGAAAGATGGGGCTACACAAACATGTGGCATAAAAATCCGTCCAGAGGTTTATATTGTTACATGCCATATTTAGAATGTGAAAGCATTTGAAGAGCCATGCTTTTCAGGGAACATTTTTCATCAGTTGTTCTTCCGCACTTGCATAATAACAATGATAACCGCTCACAAATTTGTTTTCACCTCTTCCCAGAACTCAACCTTCTCTTTAAAGGTAGGCGTTACTACTGCAGCTAGAAGGGATTAGACCACACAGAGAGCCATCGAGGTCACTGTGACAGGTGGCTATCTCATTAACTCAGCTTTCATTTAACATAAGAAAAAGAGGATCATGGGGGACCAACAGGCACCGATTGGGGAAGTTTTCTATATAGAGGGAGCAAGTAGCTACAAGTATGGCAGTGTGCCTTTAAGTGTTTGCAAAAACTCCATCTTAGTCAGCAAGCTTTTGAACATTTACTATATCACCCAACAACATGAACTCAAGGTTGGACTTACAGCAAAGCCATTGACGGCTGCAATGGTGGGTTTCTTGGATTTTGAAAGTCTGCTCCAAGATTCTAAGAAGTTTGCACCGAGCGTCTCCTGAAACGTCTTAGATGACATCTCCTTGATATCAGCTCCAGCTGGAGTAACAAACATAGGAAAGAATAGGTGGAACGTTACAATGCATTTATCAATCATTTTTTTAACATTTATCAATGCATGTATACCTCAATGATATAAAATAAAAGATTTTTGATGTTAAGAAATATTGTTGATTTTTCTAGAGATGCTCAGTATGAAGGAAAAAAAGGTTGTTATCAACAGAACATCTTGAGATATTTTTTTGCTCCTTTGTGAACACTTTGCTACAAAAAGATGGAGAAAGAAATTAAAATTTTGTTTCACTTCCATAATCCCTTGAAATTTAGGTGTAATTAAATAGATGTTTTATGGAGACAAAATGGACATCTGTTATCTAAAAAATCTTATCACAAACATTTACGGATGAAATTATATGAATAACCAATAACCAGGGCATGGCAAATTGTTATTTCATATCAAGACTCCCTGTCGAAATCTAGACATTTATATAAGATTCTAAAGTTTATCCCTTTGCAAGGGTACAATGTTTGTTTTTTATCAAGAGAGCTCTTTTAGAATTTACTTTAAAAATTGTGGAATATCATCACTGCATGTCTAATGTTTGTTAGTATGCTCTTTTAATCTTCATAATTCATAATTCTTTTTTGCAAATCTTTTCCACTCTCTGTCATTTTTTGTTT
Organism: Strongylocentrotus droebachiensis; assembly: GCA_035222895.1. Classification (NCBI taxonomy): domain Eukaryota; kingdom Metazoa; phylum Echinodermata; class Echinoidea; order Camarodonta; family Strongylocentrotidae; genus Strongylocentrotus; species Strongylocentrotus droebachiensis. Next base: position 449,639 of record JAVYIG010000630.1, read on the forward strand.
TGGCTACTTCTTTTTTTAAAAACCTGACCCTTGCATTACACCGGTAGGATCACTCACCTGCAAATGCTTTCTCACTCCCCGTCACCACAATGGCACCTACATTTTTGTCAGCCTCAAAATCATCCAAAGCTAGTGCCACTTCTTTCATCAGATCATCTTTGAGAGCGTTCAGTGCCTTGGGTCGGTTCAACTTGATCAAACCAACATTCTTCTTCTCACCGACATGGTCGACGATGATGTTCTCATAGGCTCCTGTATCAGAGACAATACCTTTCAAATTAGGCATCGTTTGAACCGAGTTTACACCGACTCTAGTCACACGGAACAGATTGACACCACTTACAATACAATCTACGCGCTGGCAATGCAAACGACGGATTCCACGTAATAACATACCCGCAGTTGACCGTCTACTTTTACAAGTTGTCTGTCTTCCCAAGGAAAGTCTCTGTGCTGTGTAAGTGAGCAAGCATCATCGCGGAATCCATTTTTTGCATTGCCAACTCGCGGATCGGTACAACTATAAGGATCATCCGCAAAAATGCGGATGGGGCGTGATTTGTCCGCGTTCCCCTATTCGTTTATGCGGACGATCCTTATTCTCGGACCAGCGCCCCTACTGAATGAGTAAATTAATTTGATCAAGATCTAGATTGACCTATTTTCATACTTAGAGTAGTAACTTAGAGTCTAGACTCTATTCCCGAACACACGGAGACACAAACTTAAAATTATATAAATGTAGATCTAGGCCTAAACCATAGATCTAGTAGATTTCTAGGTCTAGTCTACATGTAGGCCTACGTAGACTAGATCTATAACTAGACCCTAGATCTATATCATTGACACTGTCATTGAGTTGACTCAGTTGACATTGTCATTGAGCTGACTCAGTTGACACTGTCATTGAGCTGACTCAGTTGACATATTGAGCTGACTCAGTTGAGACTACATTAGAGTTCCATGCATGATTCTATGACACGTGGAACAGGAGTTTAGCACACCCATATTTACACAACTGCTTAGCCGACCGACCAGGCAGAGGTATCAAGTCGTAACCGCTGCCGCTGTCGCTGAACAGCCGAGCCGTGATTGCATGAACTTAAAAATTCGGGTTATTTTACCTGTTGCAAGACATCTTGTAACAGAAGGAGCTAATAGAGAGCTTCTGGCGCTGGATACCAGGAAAGCCCGGCTTGCAGAGGTGAAAACTTGACGAAGAGCAGACATGATTTCGTAAAGTTGACTCAGCTCAGCTCAGCTAGTGTCGATGTCGGAGTTGCACTTTTCAGGGGGTCAAATAGCAAATGCAGTGGGTGGACCCCGGAAGTGCAACCTTTCATTCGCGTACGTACGGCCGGGGATAGTTCGGATATCTTTTCCGATGTAAGATGAACAGTGATTTTCTCTTTCCCGGTCCCGTGCGTGCAAGTTTTCAAGACTTTGCCAATCCTCTGGCTCTGTTGTTGATGTCCTAATCTTGAGCTCAGGGCCCTGTATTACAAAGAGCTGCGATTGATCTAAATCAATCGCAAGTTTGCAATATCCTATATCTTATGTACATAGTTGCGATTGATATCAATTGCATATCAATCGCAAATAAGTTACGATTGATATTGTAAACTTGTGACAAATACAAGTAGGGAATAAATCTAATTTAAACTCTTACAATATCAACTCTTTGTAAGACAGGGCCAAGGGTGTCGATTTGTATCCGTGGTTGGGGGGATGATAGGTGCCCAAATATTTTCGGCAATGGATCAAAGCAACCAAAGTGGTAGAAGCGTGTGGCAAGTTGCACCCTCCCAAGCGCGTAGCCAGGATTTAATTTTAGGGGGGCGGTAGTGAGCACGCGAAGCGCGGTTCCTAGGGGGTTGGGTGCAGGGAGGGGGAGTCCCCCTCCCCCCTCCCACCGCGCAAAGCGCGGAAGCTTTGACGTTTCACTAAATTATTAGAGAAAGAAGACGATTCGTTGGACCATTCTCGACTCTTAATCCTTGTTTGAATCAAGTTCCCCTTCCCCCGCGCGTAGCGCGGCAGCTCTGACGTTTCATTAGATTATTAAAGAAAGAAGACGATTCGATGTACCATTCTCGACTCTTAATCATTAATGTTTGAATCAAGTTCCCCTACCCCCGCCCGCGCGTAGCGAGGAAGCTCTGACGTTTCATTAGATTATTAAAGAAAGAAGACGATTCTATGTACCATTCTCGACTCTTAATCCTTGTCTGAATTCATTTTTGCCCATTATTGCGCGAAGCGCGGAAGCTTTCACATTTTATTACATTATTAGAGAAAGAAGACGATTTGTTGTATCGTATCCTTCATGAATTCAGTTTCCCCCCTACCGCGCGAAGCGCGGAAGCTTTAATGTTTCAATAAATGATTACTCTTGATCCTTGTCTGTATTCATTTTCGCCCATTTCGCGCGTAGCGCGGAAGCTTTCACGTTTCATTAAATTATTAGTAAAAGAAGACGATTAGTTGTATCGTGTACTTTGACGTTTCATTTGATTATTACTCTTAATCCACGTCTGAATTCAGTTGCCCCCCTAACAGCTTTGCCCTGTTCGCTAAATTATTAGAGAAAGAAGACGATTCGTTGTACTGTTCTCTATATTAATCCTTGTCTGAATTCAGTTTCCCCACTGAAAATAAGTTGTGTCACAAATAAGTTGTTACATAATAATCTTTCAGTATAGGTTTGCGGTTGCACCATGTGTGTGAGAGAGAGAGAGGTTTGAGGAGTCCTGAAAAGGACTCTGACTCTGACTCTGACTCTCTCTCACACATGGTGCAACCGCAAACCTACTGTATATCTACATCACCATGCAAGCCGACACTTACAAGCAGCATCTAATAATCTTTCTCCAAAAATGAAAAATGTTTTAGGAAATATCAGGAAATAAAATGAGTGAAAAAAATAAAAATAAAGATACAATGACGTGAATTTTAAAAAGGGTGAACGGAAAATACATAACAACTAGTGAACTATTTTATAAGTTATACTAATGTCCGAAAATCTTTCTCCTTGTCTCCGATCTCATCACGAAATCGTCACAGAGTTCATCTATGTTTACACTGTCCAGGATTGTCTGATGTGCATTGCAGATTGCTACTTTTGTGCTTCGCGCTTAACATTTAGCTCGTTGCTTTTGATGCTGCGTCTTTGCATTTGGCGCACTGCATTTCTATGAAGTTTGATGCTGTTGATTGAACAAATTGAATAAATTCATCAATTCCTGATGAAGCCGTATGAGCGAGAATTCAATTTATTCTTGTCTCATATACGGTTGTCTTATTTACTTCGTATATATGTATGTATTATGAAAATGAGATAGCAAAATGTGTATATTGATGGTCATCTTGCGAGTAATAACCATTAACTACTCTCATCGGACTCTCATCATTATTTTTTCTCTTCATTTTTTAAAAAAATGTTATGGTGAATTATTGGGGGGGGGGGTGATTGTACAGGCCACCCCCCCCCCCCACCTGAGATATATCCCCCCCCCCCGGGATCGACACCCATGGACAGGGCCCTGGTAAGGGAATCGTTTGAAAGAAAATGTCTATGATTTATTCTGGATTGTTTATCAAGCAGTAGATTGACCGTTTAAACCAGTGAAATAAAAACACACAACAGCTTTAAGGGCATCATCTTCGATAAAAACCCAAAACCACAACTCCCATTTGCACATTATTGTTCTCCTATTTCGTTTGAAGTTATTGTTTAAACTGAACATTCTCTCTTAGTATGTATATATACTTGTATGTTTATTTGATTTTGCTGCGGCTGTGTTTTTTATGAAAATGAAATAAACGAACTGAACTGAACTGAACACGTGTTAGGCACAAAGTCATGGTATCGGTCCGTCAACCCCCCCCCCCCCCCCCCTGCTGAGCGAAAAATCGGTCGGCGCGATTTTTAAAAGTAGGGGGGGGGGAATTAAAAAAAAAAAAAATCACAACAAAATTTTGAGGGGGGGGGGGGGGGTTCGACCACCAACCCCCCCCCCCCCCCCTGCGCACGCGCCTGCCCCGGAAGCGTAAAATCAGTAATTCATCATATTTTGTAAAGTCATTAACATGCAGAAAGTGTTAACACCAAGAAGCGAAGGTGGTCTTGTGGATTTTCCTCGCTCGCAAACAATTTTGGTAGACAATCCCCGAGACAATCAAACCCAAATGCAAAGCATGATGCTTAAAGCAATATCTTGTATGGTGTATAAAGTGAAACAAATATTAACATCATCCCTGATAATAATTGTAATCACAATGTAGGGGTATATACCAATGTTTAAACAATTGTTTATTTTCGCTTTGAGATTTCCCTCTGTGGACTGTGGGTGCCCTTTTTTCCAGAAAGTGCCCCTTTTTCATGGTACCCCCTACTTTGGAAGTCGCTCGGCCGCCCATGAAAGTAATGCTTGTATTCCATAGTTTGATTAAACGAAGTCGTTTTCACTAGCTGCCTGCTGTAGCAACAAACATAATTGATACAAAATTTAACTCCGTTTCGTTGACGATCAGCCATGCATGAAGTCTTCCGTCATTATTTGTGTGCATGACTGATCGTCAACGAAACGGAGTTAAGCATTTTCTGGGCTCCAGGGGGCGGAGCCCCCATAAGCTCAGGGGTTTTAGGCATTACATTACCCCTCACATTAGCATCCAGGGGTCCGCCTTAGGGCCCTAGATGGGGTCAAGGGGGGCAGAGCCACCGGAATATCAGGAGTTTTAGGCATTTAATAACGGTCAGATGAGCATTTTTTTGATACCTTATTTGTGACACTGGCAGGTCACTTTAATGGTGGTGTTTAATTAACCTGACTGCTATGAAAGCATACATTCTTGTAAGTAAGCAACCAGACGTTCGACGGCTTTACTTCCTCTCCTCTCCTTACCTGGTAATGAGGATTAATTACCAAAGGGCACTAGCGCATCGACTTGGTTTTGAACCAATACCACATTTGATCTTCGATCTACACCTTGTTGGACGGAATAATCATTTTATCTGACCTTCCCTATCTGTCTTGTTGTTCTTGTTTTCTTCGTCTTTTTCCTTTCCCTTCCTTCTCTGATTTTTGGCAGAAGCAGAGAGGAGGAGGGGGAGGGGGGGGGGGGTTAAAAGGCAATGTGGCCTTTTGGACCCCACAATACTCAATATCTCCCTTCTTTTCTTTTCTTCTTCATCTTTTTTTCTTCTCCCCTTTATCTCCTAGTTTCCTTTTTTCTTTCTATTTCCTTCCTTCTCTTTTATTTTGTTGATGGGGAGGGGGGGGGGGCAGGCCTTTTCGGCTCCCCGATCTCCTTCTTTTCCTCCCTTTTCTTTTCATCTTCTTACTTTTCCTTTCTCTCCTCTTTCCCTTCCCCCTTTGTTCCCCTCTCTCTCTCTCTTTTGATTTTGCGGGGGGGGGGGGGGAGGCCCGCTCGCCCCCTGGATCCGCGCCTGTTACCAGCTTTGAATAATGAAGGGGATCAATTAAATGGCACATTAGACACTTCAAATTCACTCCAGGATCACTAGGCCTTTCTCCATCGCATAATGATCCCAATCATTATGTTGTTTGGGCTGGTTTGTAAGCCATAATGATTATTTGTTTGAATTGAAGGTAACTCTACTTTAGGCCTATAAAAAGAAAAACAATCCAAGATTAACTGTTAAAATAATAATAATGATAATAATAATGATATAAATAATAGTAACAATAATTATAATAGTAATAATAACAACAACAATGATAATAATGTCTCGATTCGGTGTCAGCTTGAGTTTGTCCATATTAGATCGCCCTCCCATGGGTGGGTTGATTTTTGCTCATATGATACTTTTTTTTCACACACACGGTGAGTTTGTTAGCTCACCCGGTGTGATGGGGATGTGCGTATATCTTCAGGTATACTTGTAGTCATCCATGCTGTGGTCGATGCATCGTTGGGTAGTTGTTCTCTGAGAGTATTTTGTAAATAGTTTTATATATTCCATATTTGTTGTTGTATTCATGAATCAGTTATCTTTGTCACATCATATGAGGGGGCCTTAACTTAACAAGCTGTGCTTCAACCAAGGTCTCCTCGTCTTTCTCTATTCTACATTGTACTGCTATGATTATACTCTATTATATTTTGTCACATGTGTTTTCTGGAATTCAAATAAACTTGATACTACTTGATACTTAATAATAATGATAATAATAATAAGAGGAATAAATAAAAAGAGGGGTTGTAAACTATCAATTTTTAAATTAAGACTGTTTTTATGATTCTTACAATATGGTATGACAATACAAGAGCCCTTGTTTCATGCCAAATACCGATCGACCCACTCCCTTATGCTGATAGCCAGTGGGGATCGAGAGGGTCAGTGAGATTCCCGATAGTTCTTTGTAAAAAAAATGTAGGGGAATACTCGGTTGAGATAGAGAGAGAGAGAGAGAGGGGGGAGGGAGGGAGGGAGGGAGAGAGAGAGAGAGAGAGAGAGAGAGAGAGAGAGAGGGGGAGAGAGAGATTGGTAGAGGAGGGGGCGTTTCATCGAAACTTCAGGGTCAGGGGGCGTGGTCGTTCATAGTTTATTGAGCTCAGCACTGACAGTTGCTATGATGGTAAACCGTCCTCTCCGTTTGGACTGTCGTTTCTTTTCATCTGATTTCGTGTCTTTTGACCTCAGCTTTTCATGATATCCTCCCGAAAATAATGCTTCCAGAGAAAGATGTTGCCAAATATAAATAAATAAGCCTGTCGGAACTTTTTCCCCCTCATTTTTCTTCATAAATTTATATCCGACCTATCTTTTACCTTTGCCGGATGTCCAACATTGCAATAGCGAGTGCACGGTACTATACGCGTACGTATACGCGGTGTGTAGAATAGTGCAGTGGTCTAGATTCTGTTAGATCTATTGAAAGTTAAAATCTAATTTAGATGATTAACACTCATTGTCTTAGATTTTCTTCGACGGAGATAGACCTTTACATTCCTATTTCTCCATGAGAGTTCTGTGAACATTTGGACCAGTCAGCACAATCAAGTGAGACATTTAGACGGCATCAGAGTCGACCATGAATCTGGGCGAGAGAAAAGGCGAAACTTCGTACGACAACAGTCTCCTCTACGCGGGATTCAACCAAGATAATGGTGAGTGTAGTAGCCGCAGCCGCCCCGACAGGATTCACGTCTGTTCGACCTTTGGCAGCTAACGTGAGATAATGAAGCTCTGCTTCTGAATCAGATGAAAATTACCCAGATAAAGTCCTAAGATTTAAGACTGACACTAATTCAAAAAGGGAAGGGCAGGTATCATGATCACGTTACTGAGTCAGTGTTCGTTACTGAGTCCGGGCGCAGCCAGGGCATCATTTTAACAAAATCATAAAATGGTGATAACATTGGCATTGCAACATCATGCCTATTGGTAATAATGTTAGATCTATGTTTTATTTGTAAATTATCAGTGATTACAGATCTATGATTAGGAAAGTGGGGTGAACAAAGTTTCTCTGAGATTTTTAACAAAATTAGGAAATGTGATATTGAATGATTTTTCGATCCATGATTTCTCATATTCTACACAAATTTATTGCTGCAACTAGAAAATTAAGTTGTAACTTAATTGCAAGGCAACCTCCCAAACAGTGTTGTCTTTACTGCGCGCCGGCTTTGAAGTCAAATTTTGAAATTAGAGAGGGGGTTATTTTGGTAAATCCCTTAACAAATGAAACCTAACAGTGTAAATTTGATTGCAATTCTTTGTTGTGTATTGAAATCAAATATAAATTTATAAGAATTAAATTAATTGTGAACCGTACAGAATGCACCTGCTCGAAAGCAGGTAATGACTGTTACAAATACTATTTCTATGCTGTATCTAGGGACAAAGAACAGTGCATAAAATTAAAATATTTATTGTCAAATTGTGAGATGGATTAATTTTTTTTTAAATTGCGAATGACCACTTGCGATTGTATACATGTACATGTAGTCTATACATAATCCTTGCTGAACTTTGTTTTCATTGTTTGTGTCGTGGGAGTGTCGTGGCCGAGTGGTTTAAGGCGCTTGACTGGAGATGCGAATGTCGAGGGTTCCAATCCAAACCCGGCACTAATATCCTTTGGCACAATATTAACCTGCACTTGCTACTCTCCACCCAGGTGTTAAATGGGTACCCGGTAGGATGCCACCGTCATTGTTGGTCAAACAGTTTTTGAGCGTCAAGTAACACCTGGCTGGAATGCTTCCCAGGGAGTGGAGATTGTGCACCCAGTGTGTGCGGGCAAGCACTGAATCCAATGACCGGGGTAATAGTATATCTGTAAAGCGCTTAGAGACATTGTATTAAAGGTACTATGTCCCATTTGCAGGCCAAAAAAATGAAAAAGTTAAATTCCAACTGCATTTGAAAGATAATACTAATTTAGAACTTCCCTAAAAAAGGTGGGGCTTGAAAATGTCTTCAAGTGGGAAAATAACGACTATTAGTTGTCAAATCGACTTTAGGGCTATAGAGCCCAAAAGTAATAGTCTTGATTTTCAGACAATTGTATCGAATGGTCATACGTTTTATGCTGCACAAAGATTCAATCAGTTTAATCTTGGCCATCACAAGAAGTGGGTTATTGATGTAGACAAATGCTCATGTACCCTTTACAACTCTTTTCATGTATGTTATTACCAAAGAAGAAAAAAAGCCAGTCAGTCACTCAATAGTGTCTGACAGTGAAGTCTAGCAAGTAAACTGGTTTCCTTGCATAATTTGAATATGAGGACACTGCTAACGTTTAAATTTCACAGATAGGACATACATGACATATTCATAATTCCTGCAAAGTTCTACAGCATTTGAGGTTGGCTGCAAAAGGGACATAGTACCTTTAAGCGCTATATAAGCGGAATATTATTATTATTATTATATTAAGAGATTTTAAGAATCATTAAGTGTAAAAATCTTGGAATTTTGAGACTCTGTCTTCCATTTGCAAGAGTTTTTGATAGTGTTTTTTTTTAATTTTCATACAGGATGTTTTGCCTGTGGAATGGAGTCTGGTTTCAGAGTCTACAACTGTGACCCTCTGAAAGAGAAAGAGAGACAAGGTAAGCAATCGTTTAGTTTCATTAGTTTTGCAAATTGCTATTAAAGTGAACTGTAAGGTTTATACCTACAGCGTGTAACAATCTTTACAGGTATATTATAAAGTGGAGACTGCTTTGGGCAGTAGATTTCTATATCTTTTTCTTGAATATGAATAAATCAATATTTTCCACCAAGGGAAACCAAAATGGTCCACTAAGAAAAAAAAGGTCAACTGCTGAGTGCTGACTGTTCAAGTTGTTAGTTATATAATGAGATATGAGTTGGTCTAGTGGTAATGTGGGTTGTTAGCTCTCTGTCTTTGCCTACAAAGAGATTCTGATTGGACCCAGATTTGAAACTGAGTCCCCTCTTTTGGATGGTGATGTTAAAGGTAGGTCCCTAAACGTAAATAAGTCTGATTAAGTTTTGATGTCAGATATTAAAGGTACCTGTACTACTGTATGTCCCATTTGCAGGCCCCCCAAAAAGTGAAAAGGTTAAATTCCAACGGCATTTGAAATATAATACTAATTTAGAACTTCCTTTAAAAAAGGGGGGCTTGAAAGTGTCTTTAAGTGGGAAAATAACAACTATTAGTTGTCAAATCGACTTAAGAGCTATATAGCCAGTAAGTAATAGTCTGATTTTCAGACCATTGTACCGAATGGTTGTACGTTTTATGCTGCGCAAAGATTCAATCAGTTTGATTTTGGCCATTACAAGAAGTGGGTTATTGATGTTATTGATAAATGCTCATGTACCTTTTACAGCTCATTTTATGTAGACCTATGTTATTACCAAAGAAGAAAAAAGCAAGTCAGTCACCCAACAGTGTCTGGCAGTGAAATCTAGCAAGTAAACGGGTTTCCTTGCATAATTTGAATTAGTGTAGTGCTGTAATATCACGGATATCTCCAATTCCGTTTAACCGCCAGTCAAAACCGGACGGTTTTCGGTTAAACGAATAAAAAATTAAATTAAAAAAAAAAAAAAAAATGATTTTTTTTTTTTTTTTTTTTTTGACCGACTCTGTCGGCAGCAAGCCAGGCCTTTCATTTAACTGCGAGGTGCATTTGAAGGCGCTGATTTGTGCGTGTGAACTTGTCACAAATAATAGTAACAATGTCGTTTTTAGAAGAATGTGTAAGATCATTAATGTAAATAAAAAAACAGTAGAGGACCTAGGATAGAACCTTGTGGTACGCCATGTGTAAAAGTTGGATGAATTTTTATTATAAAGTACATATTGAAGATGACAGACAAATTGGAGTGTTGTTTTAGTTTCGGAGTGGTGAGTCAAAAAAAAGATTACTGAGCTGGGAGACATTGCCAGGTGGAGGGGCATAAATCGAAACTTTAAAAAAAAAAAACGATTTTTTTTTTTTTTTTTTTTTTTTTTTTTTTTTTTTTTTTTTTTGTTTAACCGAAACCGTCCAATTGAAAACGGAATCCGCCATCGGCGGTCGGATACCGGACGGTTAAACGTTTGGTTACAGCACTAATTTGAATATTAGGACACTGCTAACGTTTAAATTTCACAGATAGGACATATATGACATATTCATAATTCCTGCTAAGTTTTATAGAATTTGATGTTGGCTGCAAAAGGGACATAGTATCTTTAAGGGGCACTAATGAATTAAGATAATTGTGGTAAGTATCCTCACAAGTCGTAATTGAAATAGCTAGAGGTGTATAAAGGACAGAGCGGTTCTATTAGAAAATAATATTACTTGAGAAATAGTTGTAGAAGTGTGTTATACATTTCAAGTTTTCCATTTCAAGTTAATCAATTTCCATAAAAGCATACATATACACATACAAGTCATTCCTTTACAATCTGTAAAACTGGAGAACAGAGCAGATGTGAATAATTATGCATGTAATCAAGGATACCATAAATGACCAAGGCAGTCAAGGTAGTCCAATTATGTGACATCAATTCAACTATGCTTAATATACATGTATGTGTGAATTATTAAACAAGTCAGGATACATCATTATTGTGCATGACTAGGTGCTACATTTATTTAAGAACTAAGATTTCACTTTTAAATAAAATGTTTTGATCTTGTTTTCTTTGCACAGATTTTACCGATGGTGGAGTTGGGCATGTCGAGATGCTGTTTAGATGCAACTACCTTGCATTGGTAGGGGGTGGCAAGAACCCACACTACCCTCCTAATAAAGGTACAATCAAACTTTCAATCTACATACCGGTAACATGTCAAGTGGGCTGAAGATGGAATTTGGGTTGGGAAATGTACCGTACATGTAGATGTAATCTGGGCCCTGTCTTATCTGGTGTTGTGATTGATCTAGAGTGATTGCAATTCCACTATGAGCGAGTTTGTAATTAGGATTTGCGCAGGGGCATATAAAGGTCATTCGTTCCAAAATTGTAAAACCATCAAGACAAATACTGGTATCGTGCTCATGGAAGTTACATGTATGTAATCAGTATTCATTTATGCACCGACAGTACTTCATCTGATACACAGGTGGAAGTATTCTTATCAAGAGGCAAACAAAAGTTATTCATGTAGCACCTCCATCACTTCGGCAGTGATTATTCTAAAATGCACAAGTGGGACGTATCCATCGTGTAAAAGATATGTGGATATTCATTATTGTGGGGTCATGCGTTCCGAAGCTATTTATGAACTCGCTTATCGGCTTATTATCAGTCGCAAACTTACAAAATCCACTCTCTTAAGTTCGGAGTTGTGATTGATGTCAATTAAGTTGTGACCAATATGAATCATTAACACATGTTGATAGGATAGGACCCTGGATCGTTTTTCATCTTGTCGGATGCAACAACTGAACTTGTGTTGCTCCAATAGTAGTGCATGCAGTGTAGCTGCCAACCATTTCTTATTTTGGATGAATGATTCCTATTTTTTGGCCTTCAAGCTTTTGTTTTGAACCAAATATTCTGTGTGAAAAGTATACAAAATAGACTAAAATTCATAATTTTGCCTTGAGCGATTGCTAATTTTTGCTTTGAAAGGTAGGCAAGTATGGTAGTGAGTTAGTGACATTGAAGTTTATAATGCATGACTGAACATTTCAATTCAGGAACATCCCATTAGCATGCCGAGCTAGTGAACAGTACATTTAGATGATTTAATAATGTAATTATATATTCACTTTATGGAAGGCAAGAACTCACACCATAAAGGGGGTGAAAGGTTGTGACTCTCCCGCAAATTAATATGCAGAATATTGCAGTTGATATATGACTGCAATGTACAGAACATGCATGTGTACATGTAAGTCATTTCTCATATTATTTCCAATGCCTTGTGTTGGGTATTGAATTAATTTAAGCAATGATTATAAAAGTCAAGTCATCTACTGAAGTCTACTTTTAGATGAAATGGTCTAAACACACCTCATGTGACTATTAATTCAACAACAAAAAATCACTTCTCACTAGGAAAGTTCTAGAGGTAACATAACCTAGTGCAGAGTTTTACACAAATGGGGATCGGGGCATCGTTTCACAAAACTGTCAATAAGTACAAGTTCACCGACATCCCATTGAAATGCGTGTTAAATTCAATATGCGATCTAATGGGTTATCGGTGAACTTGTACTAATGACGGTTTTGTGAAACAATGCCCTGGTGGACAGAGGCCCCCAAAGTTTCACTCCAGATCCCCGCATCATCAAATTAATAATACATGTGTATTGGTCTAGTGTGCAAAGACCCCTTGGAAAACAAGAGGTATTAACAACTGCATCCATAATGGGTTATGGGTGGTTGTAGATGAACATAAGGGTTATTCCAACCTGGCTGAATGTATCAGTATTTTTTATGTCAAATCTATGATTATTTTCTTTATGTAAAATCTATGATTATTCTTTATGTAAAATCTATGATAATTCTTTCAATTAATTTCTTTGACTACAGCTATGATCTGGGATGATCTGAAGAAGAAACATGTGATTGAGCTGGAGTTCTCAAGTGAAGTCAAGAGTGTACGATTAAGAAGAGACAGGTAACTGCTATTGAACTTTCTTAGTCTAAACCCATTTACTATGGGAACCAGGTGATCCCTGTGGAAATTAGAGGATGCAGTGGTCAGTGGGTTCAAGGGAACTAATCCTCTAGAAAAATAATTTGTTTATTTTTTACAAGACATATTATGTGACATTCCAATTGCTTAAAAGAATTTAAAAGTTTGCACTGGAGAAAAAAAAATCCATATCAAGTCTTGCCTGGAATTGATTGATAGTTAAAGAGACCATTAAAGAGAAGGTTGATTTCCGGGAAGAGGTGAAAAAGTGTAAGTGTAGTCCCAGATGTCCATTTCTATGTGCAGTATATTCAGATCCAGATTCAGATTAATTTTATTGGTCCATTTGGAAATTCAGTTGTTGGCATTACATAAAGCACATGAACAATATACAATAGAAAATAATATACATAAATAGATAATACACAGTAGCAAATGTACAATGACATATTCATATGGACACACGGATACAAACAATATTAATATATGAGCTTCTGCAAGATCGTGTCATTGTCTTTTCGTTTTGATCAAAACCAAAACCAAAACCTCACAGTAAAAATGACAGTCAATTGTTGTGTATACTATACAATATAATCAGATGACCAGTACTAGTGTTTCAGGCATTTCATTGTTTTGTGAAGAGGACCAAACATACTAGTTATCTTAAAATGGAGTCACTTTTTTTCTTTTGGGTAGCCTAGCCCATAGCAGGGATACCTTTCAGTATAGAATTATGACTGTGACACTCTCAAGGGGAATTTACAAACAACTTGACCTTTACACAGTGGGGCAAAGATCATATCTCCATAAATACAATCACTTCTTATACTTTGATAGCGATCATATGCAAGTGTCACTTTTGCGCTTCACATGTAATTGTAGTTTAGTGCAGTTAAATTGAGATGCTATTGCAAATATTGATATACTAGCATAAAAGCACAAAGGTTTGATTTCTAGAGGATATTGTGTCATTTTGAATATATGTTAAGATATAAAAATATTGTTTGTTTCAGTAAAACATTGAGTCATTAAAAAAAATCACCGGACAGTAGTGGTCTTACTTTTTAAGTGCATAGATCAAACTGCTATTTGCTTCTGGTGTTTATTGATACGACTGAAAATTGGTGTAGAATATGTTTTCAATTACAGGATAGTAAGGGTCTTACATTAAGTGCCTAGTGTTTTCCCGCTCAGAACAGCTAAATACGTTATGATATTAGCAATTAGCATTTGTCTGTTTTAATTTCTTTATTTTTATTTTTTAAAATTTTGTATACAGGATAGTTGTGATCTTACAGTCTATGATCAAGGTATACACATTCACCCAGAACCCTCAACAGCTCCATGTCTTCGACACCTGTATGAATCCTAAAGGTACAGTATGAGTCAATCAAGTGCCAAGAATGGCTTGCCATAGCAGGGTTTGAACAAATATGTTCCAAACAGAACCCTCAGATCTTCCCAAAAGTCTCTCCTCACCATTCCACAAATAAATAATAAATTCTACGGGTCTCGCTCTTTTCAGGTTGCATCGGCCGAACTTTGGAATAAATTATCGAAAATCTAAAAAAAATGATACTGTTGACAAATTTAAGGCGCGTCTTAAAACATTTCTTTTCAAAAAGTATGAAGTATGTTGAGCATATCTCACTCTTCTTATGTTACTCTATCCACCTTTCCTTCTTACTCTTTCTTACAGCGCATAGAGACATATTGTGATATGCGCTATATAAGTATGGTATATTGTTATTATCTGCATTATATGCATGTCCAATTTGACACTTTACCACAATTACTAAAGCCATGAGCAGAGCCTAGCTCTGTCAGTTCCGGCTGTGTCAGGAGCAGCCAAGGTATAAAGTCTATGGCGTGTGGTAGACCGTACAGTCGGTAGAGTCTCTCAGTGCAGCCACTGTGACTGTTGCTCACGACTGATAAGGATTTGTGGCTGCCAGCTAGGTTTGAACCTATATATATTGCTTCAGGGTCAAGTGATATAGACCTCTAAACCACATTGTGACATCTTAAAACTTGATGATTTTGTAGTACGCAGAATCTTTGTATTGCTATTGGGTCGTCACTGCCAGTTAACGAGGGAGAATTGTACAACACTTGCTCCTGTGACGATTGCTCATCGTCGGTTTCCTACACCAACCCAATTCCTACCTTAAACCCTGGACCCAACAATATACCTAACCCTAAACATAACTTAAAACCAAACTGCAACCTTAACCCTATACCTTTGACAAAATAGAGCATATAGCGATTGTTGTAGGAGCAAATGTCAGGTCAACAATCAGGGCTCCACACTAACATGTACATTTTTCACAGAGCAAAGTCCAAAGTCGAATGGAAAAGTATGCAATCAAAATATGAAAATACATATGTAAACAAACCCAAACAAATATACGTGATCATACTAAGAAATCATTAAAAACTATGAGAGCACAATTGGAAAGACAACTACTCAAATACCGTGAGCAGATACATAACTTTGATGAAGAATACAATAGTTGTCCAAAAAAAGTCACAGAAATAGTGATAATTAAGGAGTTACTATAGGTACATTTATTATCGGATTGGGCCTGCTGTGAGGTCCATGCACATGTTTATGTTGAGCACGAGGCTAGAACCACTATACTGCCCTCTACGGTAAAAAGCAGTATAACAATGGATTCCAGCATGTGACTAGGTATGTGCAGCAGGCCCCTTTCGATAAAAATGTACCCAGTTACTCCTCAAATATTACAATTTCTGTGGCATTTTTTGGACGACTTTTGAATTCTTTGTCCAAGTTATGTATCTGATTACGGTAATTTTGAGTATTTGTTGTCTTTCCAATCGTGCTCTCGTACTTTTGATTTTTGAATGATTTCTTGTTACGATCACATATATTTGTTTGGGTTCGTTTTGGCACGCATTACAGCTAATGAAGTGTATTCCTTATGTGACGATCAAGTCCAAACTTGCCTTGCAACAGCTTTCAGTATCGACACTTGTTGTGATTACCAAGTAATTTTCAGCTATTAAAAGAAGCATGTGGTGTTTGAAATAAGAGAAAATATTTATTTTGTCATTACAAAATTATTTGATCGGTATGTTGTAAAGAAGATTTTTTTTTAGAAAGCCGTTTTAATTCATCCTGTATGAATCAAAATGGCGGCTCGAATGTTGTCTTTCTACTTTTGCCCCAGTTTTTAAAAACTTTTAGAGGCATGATAATGGCACTAAACATCGCCAATCATGGATGAAAATAATGTCAAATGGGAGAATATACCGATCTGAGCCGAGGTACGCATGCATTGATTTATTTGATTGATAAAAAAGGTCACTTTTAAGGGGCATACTGATGATATGCGCTATTTATAGAGGCAAGTGACAGATCCTGCTAGCTGATTTTGGGACACCGGTTCCTGATCGGCGCAAGGCCGTCGGGATCCGGTTTATAAAAGTCCCGACATGACTCGAGCCTAGTGTAAAATAATCATCTGATACATGTCATGAAAGATATTAACCAACATTTGTTTAAAAAGTCTTTTATATCCTACATCAAAAATTTGTTGGCTTTTGATTGGTTGAGAGCTCGTCACATGACCAGAAATATTTGACCTATATTTAGAAAGTACTATATGAGAGTACTATTTTGGTTTACTATCTGGGAGTTGAAAAAAAATTGTGATTTTTTTTTTGAATTGAATCAATTTTTTTTCCAAATCTTAATTTAATGAAAACAAAATATTTTAAATCTTTTTAGATAAAAATTGACATTTTGTTTGTTCTAAATTTTTTTTTCTCCCAAAATGTTTTTTTTTATTTTTATTTTTTTTTTAAATAAATTTTTGATGCAGGATATAAAACAAATATACCATGCCTTCTATTCGAGGTTCTGGTTAAAACTATGGGCCTCGGTGACTCCAATAGTACTATTTGCTGAGGGGCAGTGTATATTTGTATACTATTATGCATGAATGTATGCTTGGATGTGAAATGAACAAAGAGTCAATCAATATGATGATCATTAATTTCAGTATGTGAGGATTGCCCTCTTTTTAGTATACGTTGACTTGCAAACATGCACATATGTGGGCCACAAAAATTAATTTTTCTATTTTCGTATTAAAAAAAAAAAAGGTCTTTATCAATCCCTTTCAAACTCAGATTCATTACCAAACTATGTTCCTCTGTTTTTCTTCCAGGTCTCTGTGTCCTGTGTCCAAACAGCAACAACTCATTGCTTGCCTTTCCAGCTACGAAAACTGGCCACGTACAGATTGTTGATCTTGCTCAGACGGACAAACCTCCTCTCGATATAACAGCACACGAGGGCACCCTAAGCTGTCTGACGTTCAACCACCAAGGATCAAGATTAGCGACAGCATCAGATAGGGTAAGAGAAGCTACACCAGGGGGGTGTTTCACAAAGATCCTAAGTTGAACTTATCTCTTAGTTGGACTTAAAAATTATGGAAAGCCGTTAGCGTCTTTGAAAATGTTTTGTAAAAGTTGTTTTAAAAGGCATAAAATGTTGATTCACATCATTCATATTTTCTATTATCAAGGAGGTTTCATGTTCTTGATGTGGAATTTATAAAAAAAAGTCTAAAATCCTTGAATTTCTGCTTTTAAATATATTTCATTTTAAGGCTCCAATGGCTGTCCATAATTTTTAAGTCCAACTTAGTGTTAAGTTCTACTTAGGATCTTTGTGAAACACCTCCCAGGAGGGTGTTTCACAAAGACTAAGATCAACTTTAAGTCAGACTTTTTTTTGTTTGTTTTTCATAACTCAAGAAGAAAAGGCGGGCTGGTTGAATTAGGGCCTTGGTCGAATGGAACAAATAATCTGAAAGATCTCTACAAAAATTGACCCTCTGCAGATTATACTGTCAAGTTCCGGTATATATTATTTTTTATTACATTTGCATAAACAAGCATGGACGAGAATGTGTAAGAAATGAACTCTGCCGCACATCGTACAAGGCCAACTGTAACGTTGATAGAAATGGTATTAGACCCTGAGATGTATGTGTATATATCATTTGAAATGCTTGTTTGAATGCTTTTGTTTTGAAAGGGCACATTGATCAGAGTTTTTGACACAAGTAATGGCCAGCAACTCCAAGAGTTGAGGAGGGGATCAGGAGGAGCTCAAATATACTGGTAAGAAATTAATCAGACCTTGAGAAGATTTGATCATAGTTTGTGGTCCCAACCAATGCAATACCATCCCTTAGTGAGATATCAATCTTCAATGCCACTCCCCACCCAGGAGATGATGGGTACCTGTGAAGATTGCTGAAAGTCAATGTGACTGCTTTTCCCATTACCCTGCATGCTTGCATGTACAATGTATGCAGTGCAAAATGGTAGGAATACTCCTTAAAGATAAAGTTGAGTTCTGGTCATGCAATTGCATTGTGAAAGAAACTGTATGGAATCGATCAAAAAAGGTTGATCATATAGCGTATAAGTATTGGTGTGTACTGCAAAGTTCTGGATTCATCAAAACGATAAGAAATTTGGCCCAGTCTTGGTAAAGTTAAAAGCACTGTACACAGAAATATGTATATGAGACTAGACGAACATGTGGCATAAAAATATGTCCCGATGTTTATGCTGTTACATGCTATATTTAGAATATTAAGGCATTTGAAGAGCCATGCTTTTCAGGGAACTTTTTTAATGTGATGCTCTTCCACACTTAAATAATAACAATGATAACGCTCACAAAGTATTCTTCACCTCTTCCCAGAACCCAACCTTCTCTTTAAGGAGTGGAGATGGTGTATACTTGTGAATAGGCTTGAAATTGAAATCCAGCGATCAGGAGTGATGACGATAACATTTTAAATTGCATTTAAGTATTCTCTTACGTGCTAGATAAATGTAATATATTTTTGATATTGTCAATTATTTACAGACTGTTATTGCACTTGCATTATTTGTTTCTCCATATTCAGTATTAATTTCAGCCAGGACTGCACCTTACTGTGCGTATCAAGCTACCATGGAACCATTCATAAATATAAATGTAATATAATTTTGGTATTTTTAATTATCTACAGACTGTAGTTGTAATCTTAACAATTTTTTCTCCTCATACAGTATTAATTTCAACCAAGACTCGACCTTACTGTGTGTATCAAGCTACCATGGAACCATTCATAAATATAAATGTAATATATTTTTGGTATTTTAATTATTTACAGACTGTAGTTGTAATCTTAACAATTTTTTCTCCTCATACAGTATTAATTTCAACCAGGACTCGACCTTACTGTGTGTATCAAGCGACCATGGAACCATTCATGTCTTTGCATTAGAGGCAGACGCACAGAAGAACAAGAAATCACAGTAAGCATATTATATTCATTACATACTGCTTATCAGGTTTCTGCGTCTTGATTAGTCAAATATGACTATATGAAATTCACTATTGACCGATAGGCAGTGAAGCAAAAAATATTGACCAGGCATAGCTCTATTTGCGCTCACAATGCAAGGATGCAATTGATGCTCATGAAGTTAGCAATAGGTACGTGTACTACTCAAAATACGTAAATTTCCCTACTGTCTACTGAGAAATACATTTTGAAAAGCATATTTTGTCAAAATATACCTTTTAGTAAATCCACACCTAGAATGCACGATACGTATAAACATATTTTGATTGTTTATTTTTGCAGGTCAAGGTTTAAACTATAGCTCCACAATAATCAGAAAACTTAACTCTTGGGGCAGAAAGCGGTAAAAGGAGGAAAATTGGAACAAATCAGAAATTGGAAGTCAGAACTAAAATCAGTTGCGTAGCTAGACCCTGGGTAATATTGGACGTCTGTAATAAGCACCATGTGCGATGGATTTGTGTGCTATAAAAATATCCAATATTATTATTCTTTATTACTATCAGTATTAGTATATTCTTATTATTGTCATTATTTTTATTATTAATAGTAGCAGCAGTAGTAGTAATGTTATTGTTATTATTGTACTGTTATTCCTTGCAGATTAGCATCAGCCAGTTTTCTGCCAAAGTACTTCAACTCCTCCTGGAGCTTCTGTAAATTCCAGGTCCCCAATCACGCCCAGTGCATCTGTGCCTTCGGTTCCGATCCAAACTCGGTTGTAGGTTAGTGTATATTTTGGTTTATACAGTGCGAGTCAATGAGTATGAAACCTCTATTTAACCTCCAATATCTTGTAGCTACTTGCGCCCTCTATACAGCAAACAATGCCTAAGCGATATGCGGCAGACCCCCATGATCCCATTTCATTTTTGTCTCATGTTAATTGAGAGCTGATTTGATGAGATAACCACCTATCAGTGACCATGCAGGGAGGTCTAATCCCTCCTGGCCAAATTAGTGCAGACAGGCTTTAACACAAAGTAAAATTGCTGAAATATATTGTATTGGTAGTTTGCTCGAAAAAATGTCACAAATGACTGAGCACTGGTCATTTCCAAAAAGAATCCCCAAATCGCCTTTGCCCAAGTTTGAGATGAATGGTGTTCAGGGCCCCGTTTCACAAAACTTGTCATCAGTGACAAATGACAGTTTTTGTAATACGCTTGTGAAATCCTTGCTTCTGATTGGTTATCAGCAGATTTGTCACTGATTTTTGTCATTCGTCATTGAAAAAGGGCTTTGTGAAATGGGTCCCATGAGTTGCTTTTATGTTTGAGTGCATTCGTTTACACAATGAAACCTTGTGCTGGCTACCAATTTTTTTCAAAATTTTGGCAAATTTGACATGAATCAGAAAAATTGCTGTTCAGCTCCACGGTTTAATTTTATCGATCGAGGTGTTAAATCTACATAATCTACATTATGAGTATCTTTGACAACATCTTCATGTGCTGATTGTAATGAAATTCATGGTTGAATATGGATTTCTTTTCTTGTGACTCACACTATATAATGGTATTACAAGTCGTTTATTTGTGGCAGACATTCAGCTATTGATACAATCACTTCATGAATCGTCATCTCTTGTATCAATTTTAAGTTGAAGTCACAATTTGCGATCAGTCACTCACTACTTACAATATATCATGCACAAAGCTGCATTTGTCATGAAACTCTTTATGAAGTGGAATAGGAATTGAACACAAATTTATGTTAAATTTTTAAAGGCCCCAGATTCTGTAAATAAAATTCAAGGAATTTAAGATGTCCCTCACAAAGGCAGAATTCAAATTTGAGTATTATCTATGAAGAGTCACTAAATACACATGAGGTAAGCTCTCTGACTTAACTCTATTATCTCTTTCTCTCCCTGTCTCTCGTCATCCTCATCTCTCCCCCCATCTTATCCTCTTTCTCTCCCCCCCCCCCCCTCTCCCTCTCTCTCTCTCTTTCTCTTTCTCTCCGTCATAGCTATCTGTGCCGATGGAAGCTACTTCAAGTTTGTGTTCAACAGTAAGGGAGAATGCAGCAGAGATGTCTACACACGATTCCTTGAGATGACCGATGACCATAGCTGAGACCCTTCTGTGTCCTGTTGACCGGTCTTGATGGTCAGTCACATGTCCAGTCTTGGTGTGTCGTTCCATGTACGATAAACATTGAAGTTGATAATCAGTGCATTGGGAAGAGTATCTCCCCAGGTGAATGTCACCAAACTGAATATTCTTTCCACTGCAGGAGGAATTAATACTCTATGTTTTACAAAATATTTTATATCATCCATCCATTATCTCACAAATTAAAGCATCTTACTTTAATGGAATATAATGTGGGATGGAAATGTTACTTTGCCCCTGATTTTTTTCCTACTTAAGAATTATACTTGCTTCCAGATTATTGTCCATTGAGCCATTAGGATCAATTATTCCATTTGCCGCTTAGCTCATTCATAAAGGACGAGTGCAGATGAGGGTGTGATTTCATCTTCAAGGGGGGGGGGGGGGGACAAGTAACAAATAATCCTATACAAATATTGCATAAAGTTATCCAGACAAAGAAACACACGGTGAGCCTAAATAAACATGAAATATGGTTACTGCCTATACATTCTTAAAAAGAGCATACTAATTTGATTTGCCAGATGCTTGAATGGGTTGCCAGAAATGCTCTCATGGCTTTTAAAATTTGCATTTTGCAGGCTCCTGTTATTTACTTGAATGAGACTCGCCTTGCCAATGCCTCTTGCATTATATCGTTGATGGGTTTGTGTAATAGGGTCTTGGTAATTAGAAGAAAGGAAAACAAAATTAAAAAATCAGCAGCTTCATTTTGTATAAACAAGAGGGTTTGCTGCCATTATGATCGGAAAAGTTTCTCTTGATAAAGAGAATTTTAATGAAAAATGGATATTCTGGTATCTTTGGTTACTTGATAGTAATAGGGGTGAAGGGTTATTCGGATATTGAGGTGTATGGGAAAAAATAATGCAGGTTTTCAAAGAGCGTTTCATAATCTGGAACCATCCATATGTATACAGATGACTGTGAAGACTTCTGGACAGTCACTGAACAGATTCCTGAAATTCCATGATACCAGGGCTCCATTTCACAAAACTTGCATCAGTTAGAAATGACAGTTTTTGTTACAAGCTAGTGAAATCCTTGCTCCTGATTGGTTATCAGCAGATTTGTCACTGATTTTTGTCATGTGTCATTGAAGAAAGGCTTTGTGAAATAGGTCTCTTGAACTACCCCAAGATTCCATAATATCAGAAATATCCAAGTACGATAAACAAGGAAATAGTATGAATCTTTATTGTGTTATGATACAAAGAAATTATTTGAAAGGAAAATAATTTGAGTTGTATGTATGATAAGGTATTGCTTACTTAATTATTCATATTCCTTCATAATACATTTTTCAAAATTTGTTGTACATATAAGTAATTTTCTTTTATATTTTTATATTGATGCCATTTAGAAGACCACATTGTTCTTGTTGTGGTTGACTAATCTTTCAGCCAAAGTGTCCTCTGTATTTTTTGTTTGTTTTTTGTTTGTTTTTTAATGTTTTTTTTTTTTACTTGAGGGGAAAAAATATTTTTTATGAAAACAACAGTATTTCTTTTTTGACATTATTATAATTCATTTGGTTATTTCTACTTTTAATTTTGTGTGAATGAGGTTTCAATACTTGGTTCATAATAATGGAGTTTGAAATGGACGGTTGCATAAAAGTACCCTTTCATGCATGTATTTTGACTTTGGCTTCTTGTTCAATATTTGTTCCATAAAAAACTAGTAAAAGATGAATATCACCCCATTCTTTCCAAATATCAACTACAATGAGTTTGAATTATATTTTGAGTCACATTCACAATTCAACTTGTGTCAGCATATGTTTCATGGTCTCTTTTATATATCTCTTGCACTATAACAACCTAACATGTCATAGGTCATTCCATGTTTTTTTTAATTAAAAACAAATATTAATATCGTTTGTGGATGATGGCTTTATTGCGCTCTTAAAAAGTGCCTCTGGCAGAAAATTCAGGAAATTTTACTCCTTAAAATATTGATTCCTTTTGTTTTGCCAGTACGAACACACATATCCCATTCATCTACCAGCACAGCTTCCCATTATACTTCAATTTAATTGTGAGAAATTCAATTATTGTAATTTTTGCCATTGTGACTTCACTTTGGGAAGTATTTCATGTGCAAAATAACTGAGTGATGAGCGATGTGGCTCTGGAAAGCGCCAAAATGGCTGTGTTAAACGTAAAAAGAGCTCTGTATCACTGCAAGCAAATCACACTCGTATAACACTGAATCCTAAAATCGTTTCTACAAACAGTAAAGTCAATTTGACCCTGATATTAACACATACAACAAACTCTGGGCATATTGCAGGAATCAACTTTACTGAAATAATTGCCAGTGTGACTGCAACTACTGAGAATTGCATTGTTACAACAATACCTAGATGCTGTTGTACCCATGCTCTTTCTCTTGGTAGTGCCCTTTATCAAAAGGCCTTTAAATAGTGTTGGTTTTGTAACTTTTGTTAGATAACTTGATTGAAGGCTTACAATTTCATGCATTGCCAGTATGTATTAATGTTTGTTTGAGTGTACATATTATGGTATCGACAGAAAGAAGAAAAAATCTATGAAACAGTAAATAAATGGTTGATATTCATAATACAGTCAAACCTGTCTTAAAGGCCACTTCTCTATAAAGACCACCTGTCTATAATGGTCACCTATAATGTCTCCCTCTAGGAAGAAAATGCATTATAGAATCTCTCTATAAGGACCACCTGTCTACAGTGGCCAGTTTGCTTGTTTCTCTTGGGTGGCCTAGATAGACAGGTTTGATTACTTGATCAACAGCAACTGCAATATATGTGAATGATTATGGATGCTCTGGAAAGGCCTAGATTGGCAAAAGATATTTGGAAAATTTAATCAAGACTTCCATGGGAAACTACTTTCAATGGAGTACATGTAAATGCAAAGAAACAGATAAACAAATAACTATGAATGGAGTATTGTAAAATTAGAAAAAGTTTCATAAATGTTCTTTCATCTGCCTATAATACCATCTAGAGGTGTCGTGGTCGTGGTGTGGATATGGCATCGGACTGTGGATCACAAAGTCCGCAGTTCAAGTCTCGCCACAGCACTAATCACTATGAACATGACTGACAAAGAAAGCGGACAAAATATACAGTTCCTCAGGTAGACAAAGGAATATCCCTTCACTGCTATTATGTAAAAATGAGTAGAACAGGTGTCACATGCATATTCACCTTTTTACATAATAGCAGTAAAGGGATGTTCCTTTGTCTACCTGAGGAACTGTATATTTTGTCCGCTCTCTTTGTCCGTCATGTTCATAGTGAATGTCAATTGGCAAGACATTAATCTACATTTGCCACACTCAACCCAGGTGAGGCTAATAGGTACCTGGTAGGATTATTCCGTCAAAATGCACTGTGCACTGATAGCGGCTGCTGGAGCTAAAGCTAGGGCAATAATTTCCAAAGCTCTTTTGAAGCGCATATAGAAGTTATATAATGTGACATGCGCTATACAAGAACGGAATATTATTATTGTAATCTTTTAGGGGCCAGAAGAGCGTCAACTCGTATATTTTATTAACACAGAGTTAATGGCCCTCTAGGTCTGGGCCGCCACTGGTCAAGATGAGTTATGATTTTAATTTTTTAAATAGAAATTTCATTATACAATGCTTTATTTTAGAAGTATGCAATCAGTTGTTTGATCAATTTCTTGAATATTCCCAAATTGTGTTTTATGTTTCTATGCTGTACGAGTAATCCTTTTCAAGATGAATATTTACGGTGCCCAGCAAATATTGACATTGATATCTTAATAATTATGTGAATCAGTTTTCTTTAAAGTAATTTTCGTTAAAAACTGAAAGAAATTACATTCATGGCAAATTTATAGTTCATTAATAGATATTATATTTCATAACCAGACATTTATGTATCAGATTGTATTATTAATGCTACAGTAATGTGGCAGATCTGTTAAGAGTACGCTATAATGGGCATGTACATGTATGTAGATAATAATTATATAGATTCAGTACTTAGATTATTATAAATTTACAAGGATATTTTCCAGCTATTTTCTCTTTCTTCCCCTGTCAATATATCATTTTGTCATGGTTTTATTTTTTCGCTTATTTCTTAAAATAATCATATTATGTATTGTTCCATTCTTGCTGTATGAAAATTAACATTTTACCCCATTTCTTCCTTTTCATGTTTTCCTTTGAGTCTCATTTATGCATTGTGCAGTATACTGCCTCATAGAAGCTGCAACAGCAAAGTAAGACAAATTTTATGTGTGAATAAATGACAAATGGGGGTGAAAAGAAAGTTAAGTAGCTAAGCAACTCACTTACCTGTTCGTTGTAAGATACCGAAATATGAAGTTTGCACTGCCCGAGTAATTCTATTTTGATGTGGCTGTGTTTTTAGGTTGTATACAGCACGAGGCTTATAACTTTACATTTTATTCCAACTTTGCTTATACTACATTATTTCTTAATAACTTTGAAAACAAATACATTGAGCAGTATGAATTTAATAGTATGTACAGTAAAAATTGTAATGAAATATGATTGTAAATATGATGCAAACAAGAAAAAACAAACATTTCTAGCCTTATATAGTTCGCATGTTGTAATCCTTGAAGTTCTATTGTTGTGGAAACTGTTGTTTGTCTGAATGTTTGATGATGATTATGGTAGCAGTGAGTTGGTTATCATATCTATGATCATTTACTTGATTATGATAGCATGGTCATAGTGGCAATGCTGTGGTGGTAGTCGTGATAGCGATGGTGATCATAATGATGGTGCTGATGATGGTGATGACAACAGGCTAATTAATATGTTTAGCCATGCTGAACATTATGCATGTAACAACGGCAACAGATGTTAATAACATAAACTAAATCAATAGAAACAATAACAATTCCATAGCAGGCATGTATTCATTGTGTAATGCAAAATTTAGCTGCCAAAGGAGAAGAACACATGGAAGTACCCCCCCCCCCCCTTTCAGTATTGTGTGTGATGAGAAAAAATGTTAGCTGCATATATGAATTATAAGGATTAAGGTGATAAGAGGCAGCAGGAGGAGGAGGAGGATGGTGGTGGTAATGATGATGATGATAGAAGTGGTGGAAATGGTAGTAGTGTTCAAACCTATCGTGATAGTGGTGACGGTGCTGAAGGCAGTGGCAGTGATGATGATGACGATGAAGATTAGATTGAGATTGAGATAGTGATGATGAGGACAATGGGGAAATCATACTGGAACTCAGGATGATGATGCTAGTGAACTGATGATGGTCGTAATGATGGTGACGGTGATGGTTACAAAGATTGTAACAATGGTAGAGATGGCAGTACGAGCAGGAGAAAAAAGGAAACTAAATCTAATAACATAGAACTTCTACACAAGCCATCTAGGATAACATCTTTGTTCAAAGAGCAAATTTCTATTTTATGACGCTTGTCTCTGCCGCTCCCTTGCCTTTCAAGATGTCCTTCAGGGCCAAAGGATAATCATTCGCTTCCCCATCTCCCTCCTCTTTCTCACCAAAGTCTTCCTCCTTGGCATATCCTACCATCAGCATCATCACCTGGGCGTAGTTCTTCGGCCATCCCTTCCAAGACGAGCTCGCAAGCACGGTCAAGTTTTCCTGTTGAAAAGAATTAGAACAGGCAAATTTCTGCTATTTGAATCTGAATGATATGGATGCATATTTGTTAGACAACGGACCATTATCTGTAGAGAAAATACTTAAATATTCTCATAATGATAGAGAAATATGCCGTGTTTCAATTTCTACTTTCCTTTCATCCAACGATTTCGCGGTGATGATTGGTATACATGCACATTATCACAATATTTAAATGGGTTTATATTTGGATTTTAAAAAATCGTGTTGATGTACCCGGCAGCTAATATTGAGATCGAAGTATATTCGCAGGCCTTTCCTGAATTTTGTTATCCGGGTGGTTGATTTTAAGTAGAACTCCAAACAGGTTTAAAAGGAATATTTCTGAATAATATCATAAATGACAAGTATATAATGATGGTAAATACTATTTGATGCATATTTTCACAACCACCCCTCCCCCTATCCCACAGAAATTGCGTACCTTCAAATTATGTGCCTCTACCAAGGCGACGTTCATCAGCGATCCCGCACACATCGTAAAGAGGGTGTAGCAGCACCACCGGAGCAACGCCGAGTCGTTGTACATCTTCAGGAGATCGGCAAGGACAGGGATAACCCCCATGGTTCGGAACCGTTCTCCGTGGTCGCGATGACCTCGGTAGATCTCGCTGAGGGATCGCACGATCTGTGTACAAACCGCGATGCTGGTCTCACGGTCGGAGACGTAGCCGAGCAGGACACCGAGGAAGGAGGCGGCGCACTTGGCGGCATCAGGGCCGCCTGAGGTAAAGAGAGAGAGAGAGAGAGAGAGAGAGAGAGAGAAGAGCGAGGGAGAGATAAAGAGTGAGTGAGTAAGAGTGTGGGAGAGAGAGTAGAGAGGGGAGAGGTAGAATGAAGAAAAAGGAAGGGAGGAATGAGAAAGAGGGAGAGAAAATAATAAGTGAAAGAGAGAGAGAGAGAGAGAGATGTAGAGATGGGGAGAGAGAGAATGAAGAAGAGGGAAGGGAGGAAGGAGAAAGAGGGAGAGAAAATAATGAGTGAAAGAGAGAGAGAGAGAGAGAGAGAGAGAGAGAGAGAGATGAGAATTTGTGAAGAGATGTCGTAATGAGAGAGAAGGGGCATTGGGATCATATTTAAATTATATTGATGGTGATGATGGATATACATGTAAATGACAATTACGATAGTGATTGAAGACGAGAAAAACTTAAAAGTGTCTACAAAACTTTGGAATGAAAAGAAAAGGAACAGAAAAGGAAAACGTACATACACAAAAAAGAGCAAAGAAAAGAAAAGAAATCAACTAATGCTCTCTGTCTCTAGCCTGGAGGACATATACCTACCTGCCCAAGCTAGATGTCCTATCCTCCGGATAGCATCAGCCATGACATCGGGATCTGTTCCGACACCAAGATCCTTGCTAGCTACAAGAATCTCTTTCTTATATCGGTTGGTCTCATTCTCCCATTGGCTATCACCTCGCCCCTCTCCATGGGAAGCAAACGTGTTCCAGGTCTTCTCCACCCCCTGCGCCACGGCTCGACGGACCGATTTGAACATGATAAATCAAGGGAAATCAATCTCTTTGCAAATATGAAAACTGAGAAAATTGGGTATAAAAATCATACTTGCATAGATATTAATTTGATAAGCGACGTTAGTAATGATGCAGCGCGCCTGATGTGTTATGCAGCGCGTATGGCGCGTGGTATATAATTGCGCACACAGCCATTACTGGGGAAGCCCCTCCCAGTCCCTAGCTCACGCCCTCCTGTCGGCACGAACATAATTAATTGCGAATTATGTACCACAGAGGCGTCGATCCATTAGGGTTTATGAGGAGGAGGGGGGGGGGGGGGGGGGGGCGGAAAACACAGGATACAATACATTTAATCAGCCATCATTTTTTAAGGGTCCTGTTCATAAATATATTCATAGCTGGATAATTTTAAGTTCCAAATGCTTATCAATAGGGACTTTTAGATTTGCGTGGACTGATACGTGTGACGTCCATTCAAGGCAGTGCATTAAAAGGACGTCGACCGTAGCAATCCACATTGTCTTCGTGCAAATCCAAAAGTCCCTACTGTTTATAATGTACGGACTAAAAAAATACACTGTAGGGTTATTTTCACATGGATACCTTTTGTTTTCTTGTCAAAAGTATGTAGAGCGTGTACAAATTGCATATCACGAGACCCACCGGCCCTCTGAACGATGAAACTACATATTTATTAGTCTTGCCCAAACAAACACATCAATGACTAACTGGTTTTTCCACGACCAATAGACATCATTTGAATAAGTTACTTGTTAAAAAAATCTCCCATTCACCTTTTGTAAGTGAGCGGAGTTTGGCTTGCATTACGCGCCGCTCCACTAGTCATCGATTGTGAAAAGGAAGCCTTGTTCGTGAGCTCAGCGCGCGTAACAATGACGTCAGCGTAGGGTGTTCCCCAGGGCTCGGTTACCAGAATAACAAAATTCACGCCCACTCGTCATGGCTTCAAGCACTGAACCATCAAACTAAGACAAACTGTGAAAATAACAGTAGAAGCAATGAGGAGTAGTGGGGAGGGCAGGGGGGTAAATCAATGGGAAGCAATAACATACATTGTATAGACCAGCGTTTTTCCACCGTGATGTGACAGTGACGTGTCCGAATGATATTTTATGTCTTTTATATCGAAATTGCATTTTCGCTTCACTCGCTCGCAACATTTAGAAACGGAATAAATCCGGGCAACGAGATTCCCGAATATCCTCATAATATCTGGCGGTGGATTGCCCGCATACATTATACCTTAAATCTTATCCTGGGCGTTGATTACAACAATATTTTTAACATAATATTAAAAGTGTCATTGCTCGCGAGCAAAATCAACAACGAAAATAGCAATAAATTAGTAAGTACATAGAATATAAATGAACAGAGCAGATCTATACAGTTTGGCTGAAACATATTTACCTCATTATGGAAATGAGGCGAAGTTTGTAAGGAAAAGTATGAATCAATAATTTAAAAACAATTTATATGTATATATATTATCTCCCCCAATCCATCCCCAACAAGGATTTCTGTTTTTATTCATACAATCAAAATCATATCGAGGAACTATGATAACAATAATAGAATTGTTTATCATTTTGTCTGAACGTAAGCACAAGTTATGTTGATGTCTAAATGTACCTCTACTACAAATATATTTGTTTAGAAACTATCAACCAAAGTACCAACATTTCCACCCCAACATACCAGTGAAAACCCCAATATTACCCTTCCCTCCCACGTGGGACCCTAACCCGCACTAGATCGGAAGAAAACAAACGATTATTATCCACAAACTGGTGAAATAAATCCTCATGAAATATTCGTTTCCCGGGAAAGACTGACATAAAGTTTATATTTCAGTCTCATCTTTCGTCACACTGATTTTCAGAAAATTGCCAAAATAAGCTCCCTCAAATTGTTCCTTTTAGTAACTCGTTTGTTTGATTGGTTGGTTGTTTCAAACAAATAATGTTGTGATTTCCGGATATAAATGATAGTCTTCAAATGGTGTAATAATAAGAGTTGATTGATTGATTTTTATTCGACAAGCTTCCAACATACAACAATATACAATAATAACAGATCAGAAATAAGTCAGCTTGAACAGGATACGAAAGCTCGAGAGCTTATTTCCAGTGGGGTCCCTTACAGACACGTATACAATTAATAACTTAAAATACTAATAATTATTTACAGACAGATAAGAAAAATAAAAGAATTACTTATTAAAGATAATAATAATAACAACATTAAACTGATGATAGAAATGATAATAAGTACAAGAAGAAAAGGAAGAAGGAGAAGAAGAAAAAGAGGCGAAGGAAGAAGAGGAAAATAATGATGAATTTGTAGAATTTCTATAACGTACGAAAACATAAGTATATACAAAATGAAAAAGTATGAACCGGCAGAAGAATACAAATTTCAATCATATAACATGTCATTTACTTCTCTTATCTGACTGTCAAGTATTAGGTATTCCTTTAATTTCCTCTTAAAATGAGCATATTTTTCTATTTCCTTTACACCATTGGGAAGGGAATTCCAATGTTTTATGGCATTGTAATAAAACGAATTTCCAATACTACCTACTCTTTCTGGTAAGTTAAAGTTGAATCGGCTATTTCTTGCATTATAATCATGTAAGTCAGTAACAAGATCAAAGTTGGATCGAATATAATGATTCGACCTAGTATGATATATTTTATGCACGTGATGCAATACGAGTTGTTTTGATCTTTGGTCGACTTCAAGAAAACCAGCTTTAGAAAGTTCGCTGTAGCCAACATGAGTTCTTGGACCAGAACAGTTGATAAATCTCACCATTTTGTTCTGTATAATCTTCAACTTCTTTTGATCTGACTTGTTTATGTTACTATACCATGCAGGGTTAGCATAGTCAAATAAACATTGAATAAGAGCAAAGCAGAGTGTACGTCTTGCTTTAAAATCCATACAACTTTGATACCTGTACAAAAATTTCAGACGAGAATTTGCTTTTTTTACAACTGATTTTACTAAAGATGAAAATGAAATTGCGCTAGCCAACTCAATGCCTAAATACTTCACAGAATCTTTTCTCTTGATTACTTGATTATTGTGTGTCACTTTGAATTCAAATGACTTTTTAGAACTACTTTTAGAACAAAACAAAATGCTTTCTGTTTTTCCCAAGTGTAAAGAAAGCTTATTATCAGTCATCCAATCGACACACGTAGACAGCTGTTCACTGAGCTTTTCCTCAATATATTTAGGATCAGGATTTGAATAGTCAGAGTAGTACGCTGTCATCTGCGTACAATAATAGTTTAAAGTCTTTTATACAAATACACATATCATTTATATAACTTGAAAATAGAATTGGGCCTAAAATGCTTCCCTGAGGAACACCGCATGTTATAGGCATTAGTTTGGAACGGATATCATGAATGGCCACTATTTGGTGTAGGATCTGAACCAATCTAAACTTGCCTTATTAAAACCCATTAGTTGTAACTTCTTCGATAAGACGCAATGATTAACTGTATCAAAAGCTTTTTGCAGATCAAGGAGCACCATACCAACAAAGCGCCCTTCGGAAGTTTCTGTCCTCAAATGATCAGTCAAATGAATAAGACATGTTTCAGTCGAATAATCATGTCGAAAACCGGATTGAAATTCATAAATTATATCATTTTCTTTGAAGTATCTTTCAATTTGAACACAGACCGATTTTTCTAGAATCTTTGATGGTACGCTTAAAACACTAATACATGTAGGTCTATAGTTGCTAACATCAGTTTTATCTTTCTTTTTATAAAGTGGAGTCACTTTTGCTATTTTCATATCCTCTGGAAAAGTACTCGTCAAGATAGATAGGTTCATTAAGTAACTTAGAGGCTTAAATAAAACCTTCGCACCATCTTTTAGGAATTTAGC
The DNA here is from genome assembly GCA_035222895.1 of Strongylocentrotus droebachiensis. Lineage (NCBI taxonomy): Eukaryota > Metazoa > Echinodermata > Echinoidea > Camarodonta > Strongylocentrotidae > Strongylocentrotus > Strongylocentrotus droebachiensis. Next base: position 482,343 of record JAVYIG010000630.1, read on the forward strand.
TGGAATCATGTCTAACCCAGTACTTTTGGATACATTCAACTTACGTAACTCTTTGAAAACAAATTGTTCACTGATTGGTAATAACTCGAAGCTGTTTTCACGTACTCCTTTTCTTTCGTAAAAATCACGAATACAATCATTATCTGCGCTGAAAAAGTCTTTGGAAGGGGGGAGTTTGTCTACTAATTTGGCAGCCACATTTGTGAAATGAGAATTGAATTCATCAGCGATGGCCATCTTATCATGACATAATTCCCCATCAATTTTAATGACAGATTCTTGTTCTTTTCGCTTCTTATTTTTTAATCCTAAGCTTTTTAGATTCTGCCAAAGCCTTTTCGAATCTTGTTTATTTTCTTCTATCTTGTTTTGTAAGTAATCGAGTGTAGCCTTTTTCACCTCTCTTTGGACCATATTTCTTAATACTCTGTATCTTTTATAAAGCGTCTCATCTTTTGCTCTTTTCCTCAATTTTTTGTATACTATATTTCTCTCTTGAATTAGGGAAAGAATATCCTTAGTCACCCAAGTTTCTGATCTTTGTTTTATTCTAATCCGTTTCAGTGGCGCTATCATATTCAAATTTGAGATAAAAACATGTTGAAATACTGACCATGCCTCATTCATATCTGTACAGTCAGTTATTCCTGACCAATCAACAACAGATAGTTGAAGATTGAAAGACTGTTCTGTATATTTTTTCATGGATCTGATATCATTAGTCCTGTGATGACCTATAGCCAGTCTAATATTTTTCCGTGTACAGAAAGTAAAAGAATGGTCGCTAATACCTAGATCAATGACACCACTTTGACTTATTTTGTTTTCTTTGGTACAACCAACATGCTCCAGTAGAGAAGAACATGTAGGTGTAACGCGTGTTGCCTCTTTAATGAGTTGACTAAACCGGTGAAGACTCAACAAGTCAATATATTTTTTAGCCAGTGGCGATTTGTGAAGAAGACAAATATTCATGTCTCCTAAAAGAATTATTTCGTCATCCTTCTTTAATGTATCAAGAATATTGGACAATTTCTCGATAAACAAATTGTTTTTCGGAGGTCGATACAGAACGCCAACAACGCCAACAACAATTATACACCACATTGTGGAGAATTATATCATAACCGACTGTGATAGACGTTGATAATAGAACCGTCTCGTCTTTCCCGTTTTGAAACAAATAATGAATAATACCATATCTTTAACATTTTGTTTATCAAGCCCCCGTCTAATAAAGAGTTGATATCAATCGCAACGTAATTGCGATTGACATCAATTGCAACTATGTACATTAGAGATATTGAGACTGCAAACTTGCAATATTATCGATCGGAGGACTTGTGATTGATTTGGATCTATCGCAACTCTTTAAAATACGGGACCCCAAAGTGAAATCTGAGACTAATATTTCACTGCAAAACATTTTTCTCATATTTTTTCCCTTTACTGTGATATTTTATGCAATGAATGTAGAAATGATTTATGAGTGTGTCCTTGGACAAAAGATGCTGGAAGGCGCCATATTGTCCGCCATACTCATACACTCTTCACGGTTGTCATGGAAACGCTTGGAATTTAACCGCGATGTCGATTGTCGTAGCTATTATATTTTCTCCACCAATGTTTTAGACTGTTTTTGGATGAAGACTTAATGTTTCAAACATATTATTAAAAACAAATAGGAAAAAGAAAGAAAGATTAAGCTGAGAGAATGGACTTAAAATATGGTATTAAGATGTGAGTTGGTTACGTAGTTCCTGAGGGGGATGATAATGATGATGCTGTTGATGATAGTGGTGATGATGATATTGATGATAATCATGATAATGGTGGTGATGATAGTGATGATGGTGGTGATGGTGGTGATCATGGTGATAGTGATGATGATAATGATGATGGCGGTGGTGGTGGTGACCATGGTGGTGGTGGTGATGATATTGATGATGGTGGTGGTGGTGGTGATCATGGTGATGGTGGTGATGGTGGTGGTGGTGACCATGGTGATAGTGATGAAGATAATGATGATGGTGGTGGTGGTGGTGATCATGGTGATGATGGTGATGATAATGATGATGGTGGTGGTGGTGGTGATCATGGTGGTGGTGGTGATGTTAATGATGATGGTGGTGGTTGTGGTGATCATGGTGATGGTGGTGGTGGTGGTGACCATGGTGATAGTGATGATGATAATGATGATGGTGGTGGTGGTGGTGATCATGGTGATGGTGGTGATAATGATAATGGTGGTGGTGGTGGTGATCATGGTGATGGTAGTGATGATAATGATGATAATGATGATGATGGTGGTGGTGGTGATCATGGTGATGGTGGTGATGATAATGATGATGGCGGTGGTGGTGGTGACCATGGTGATGGTGGTGATGATGATGATGGTGGTGGTGGTGGTGATCATGGTGATGGTTGTGGTGGTGGTGACGATGGTGATGGTGATGATGATAATGATGATGGCGGTGGTGGTGGTGACCATGGTGGCGGTGGTGATGATAATGATGATGATGGTGGTGGTGGTGATCATGGTGATGGTGGTGATGATAATGATGATGGCGGTGGTGACCATGGTGATGGTGGTGGTGGTGGTGACCATGGTGATGGTGGTGATGATAATGATGATGGTGGTAGTGGTGGTGATCATGGTGATGGTGGTGATGATAATGATGATGGCGGTGATGATAGTGATGATGGTGATGGTGGTGGTGATCATGGTGATAGTGATGATGATAATGATGATGGCGGGGGTGGTGGTGACCATGGTGATGGTGGTGATGATAATGATGATGGTCAGGTGGTGGTGGTGATGGTGGTGATGATGGCGGTGATGATAGTGATGATGGTGGTGGTGGTGGTGATCATGGTGATAGTGATGATGATAATGATGATGGCGGTGGTGGTGGTGGTGATGATAATAGCGAGTTTTCTCTCAGCAACATACAGACCTTCGCGGACGTAGAGCACTCAGGTTTACGGCCGTCGCACACAGACCGCCCTCGATACAATACGTGGGTTCGCTTTTCGGTGAATGCGTACGTATCTCTACGGAGGTATTGCATTTGCAATGCCATTAGGCAATTTTCGTAATGTAACCAAATGTAATGCATACGTCTTTGTGAAGTGCCTCGATACAAAATATTTCTTTCACCTGATAAGGATAATAGTATTTCAATAGACAGAATCCAAACTGCATACATTAGTTGTTGCCAGTTCGACAAACATTAGGGGTATTTCGCTAGCTCATTGCGGACAGAGAATCTGCGGTTCGTGTGCAAAATCGAGAAGCTACTATAGTAACAGCAGGGTGATCGCTGAGGTACTGAAATCCAGAACGGGTTTTGGCCAAATCTACGGGCGTTCTCAATGACGCCCCAAGTGAATAAACAGCCAATTAGCGAGCTTGTACCAAAGATGGTTATGATAATTTCGTCGTCTAATAACGAAGGATGACGAATTTTAACGGGCGGATCTAGCTTCTTTTCTATGGCGTGGGCGGGGGGGGGGGGGGGGGGGGGTGTTGACATTTGAAAAGTCGCGCCGACCAATATTTCGCTTAGTGGGGGGTAGGGAGCACTAAAATTTGTTTTCAATTTGAAAAAAGTGCCAACCAATATTTCGGGGGGGGGGGGGGAGGGGTAGAAAACACCTTGGCCAGCCCAAGGGGGGATTTAAACCTCCGAACCCCCCTTGATCCGCCCCTGACACGAATGACTCTTCGGTGAGTTTTGTTTCTTCCGATTATTGTTTCTGAACAATAACAACATGAATATGGATATAACATGAATTGTTTTAAAACTTGATGATAAATTATTGTTGAAATTTGATAAAAAGCCGTTTTGTGGCTTGGTCGAGACAAGTTGTGCTAGTCCCGTCTGTACTGTATTGCGTGGAAGGGAACAGGCCATTTTCGTAATGTAATCAAATTTAATACAAACGTCTTTGTGAAGTTCCTCAATACAAATTATTTCATTCACCTGTCTAGGATTCGCAAGTCAGAATGCAAACTGCATGTATTAAGTGTGGCAACAACTAATGTATGCAGATTGGATTCTGTCTATTTAAATACTATTATTATTATCAGGTGAATGAAATAGTTTGTATCGAGGCACTTGATTCACTTGGGGCGTCATTGAGAACGCCCGTAGATTTGGCCAAAACCCGTTCTAGATTTCAGGGCCTCAGCGGTCATCCAACTGTTACTATAGTATGTTCTCGATTTTGCACACGAACCGCAGATTCTAATTCCGCAATGAGTTTGCTAAAATTGCCTAATAATGATGGTGGTGGTGGTGGTGGTGATGATTTTGATAATGAGAATAGTGATGATGGTGATGAAGATAAAGATGATGATAATGGTGAGGTGGCGATGGGTCATTACGGGAAACGCTCACATAGATAACGATCGTCGGCCTTCTCTCTAAATTGTCGGCCTAGGATATTGGTCAAGCGATGGTGACCATATTTTGGCGACAGATAATAACGAAATTCATTTTCATGGCTATCTTGGCCAAAACTCTCAGTGGTATACACCGATGACAATTGACAAATCTTTGTCATTAAGAGTGTAACCCTCAATATGCATATCTCGTTTGTTTATAAGAGAAATTAATATCATTCGTACTTGTGTAAAGTCTATCATCTGGTCTGTCTGTGGTGGATACATGTCTACTGTCAAGGACTCGAGGTCATTTTGATGAATGCCTCTGTGGCTCGATTTTACAGACGCAAAAACTTATGATCATCCATCTTTGTAAGCACCAGTCCTAAATTTCCCACAATTTAACGTTGAGTGATCTTAGTCCCATCCAACATTTTGACCTGTCTGATTGCCCACGTCTTAAAATAGGAAGTTTGTCGTTCTTTGGGGAATTTTATAGATATTTCATTTCATGTCAAGAACATTCTTACAACGTGAGGTAGTATGGGGGTAGAGGTAGGGTGATGGTAGATGTATGGGTAGAGGTAGAGGTAGGGTAGTGATAGAGGTAGAGGTAGGGCGGTGGAAGAAGTAGAGTTAGAAGTAGAGGTAGGGTGGTGGTAGAGGTAGGGCGGTGGAAGAAGTAGAGTTAGAAGTAGAGGTAGGGTGGTGGTAGAGGTAGGGCGGTGGAAGAAGTAGAGTTAGAAGTAGAGGTAGGGTGGTGGTAGAGGTAGGGCGGTGGAAGAAGTAGAGTTAGAAGTAGAGGTAGGGTGGTGGTAGAGGTAGGGCGGTGGAAGAAGTAGAGTTAGAAGTAGAGGGAGGGTGGTGGTAGAGGTAGGGCGGTGGAAGAAGTAGAGTTAGAAGTAGAGGTAGGGTGGTGGTAGAGGTAGAGGTAGAGGTAGGGTAGTGATAGAGGTAGAGGTAGGGTAGTGGAAGAAGTAGAGTTAGAAGTAGAGGTAGGGTGGTGGTAGAGGTAGGGCGGTAGCAATAGAGTTAGAGGTAGGGTGGTGATATTACAAGGTAGAGGTCTGAATTCTTCCTCCAATTTAAATTGATTTTTTTAAATTGTCATGAACTCGAAAACTCGCGCAATTTATATTCACTAATGCACTCGTAAACACGAATTATCTATATAATACTCTAACTTGATTAAAAATCAAAATGTTAGGCCTATTATTATATTTCCATGTACTTTATCCAAGTCTTTATTCGAGTTACGCCTACCAAAATCCCTCACAACATCCATATCTTATCTCTCTGGTTCTCTCTCCCCCTCTCTCTGTATCATTGTCTCTGTCTATCTTTCCCTCTTTCTCTTTGCCTCCTCTCTTTCTTTCTGTCTCCCCCTCTTTCTATTAGGTCTGTCTCTATGTCTCTCTAACTCTTCCACCTACGAATCCCTTCCTCCCTCCTTCGAATTTCCTCTCGGCATCTCCCTCCCATCTTCATACTCTCAAACCTTCACTCTTGGTCTTTTATTCTTCATCTACATAATTATCACACGATATCTTGTCGTATTTTCTTTAATCTTTTCTCTTTTTTAATACTCGTGGTCTTCTTCTTTTCCTTCTTCTTCTTTTTATTTTTCTTCTTCTTCTTCTCGCGGGTCTTCCTCTTAAAGGAGCAGGCGCGGATCCAGGATTTCTAAGGGGAGGGGGCCCAATTTTTTTTTTCCTCCCGAAAATTTGAAAATCGTGCCGACCGAAAAGTCGCTCAGTGGGGGGGGGGGGGGGGGGGGGGGGGGGGGTGTAGTGAGCGCATTTTTTAAATTTTAGTCATCGAAAATTAAAAAATTTGCACCCTCCCTTGAGCGCCAGGGGGGGGGGGGGGGGCATACCCCAAAAAAGGTAAAAATCACGTGTTTTTACATGATTTTTTTCTCAAGGGGGGGGGGGGCGGCCCCCCCCTCTGGATCCGCCACTGTATAGCAGGCCATTTTCTTCTTTCTTTCTTTTGTTCTCAGTTTGATTGCATGAAAAATGTGATATATATTAGCTTGCACTTGAACCGAGCTTCATCATTGTCATGTTATTATTATTTTTTAAATGAAAAAGTGACGTCGTCAACCATGGAGGCCATTTTCCCCTACTTTTTCCTCTTTTTCTCAGTCCAATAGCATGTCTCTTCATAAATGTAAAATGTGATATTTAATATAAGGATTAGCTCGCACTTGAATCGAGCTTCATCATTGCCGTGTTATTATTATTTTTTAATGATAAAGTGACGTCGTCAACTATGGAGGCCATTTCTTTTTACTTTTTTCTCTCTTTTGTTGTTGTTGCATTTTAGCATTGCATATTGGCCTCGAATGGCTGAATTGCTTTTGTATAATTGATACACATCACTTTGCTAACATGATTATTTGCTTGCACTTTCCCAACACTGCATTCATCAGTTGATGATCCCCAACTTATCCTAATCATAGTAGAAATAAATTCGGTTTTCAACAATTATACTAATGGAGGTGTTCATGCCCTGTATTATTGAATAGATAATTTTGATGATATGTGTATGTCATGCACGATGCATTGCACTTTTGGTCTCCATGGGGATCATTCTTCTCATCTCATTTCTATTTGTTACCAACACCGACAAATAATGGTTTCATTTTGGCAGGTTTGAAGTTCAGTGAAAAACAAAATTGAATCATATTATATTATTATAGTGGAGGCAGTGGAAATATTTAAAAAAAAACTATACTCTGACGGATAAACAGTATTTAGAGTTGCAATGTTTGCCTAAATAAATTATGTAACAGAATGAAACCCCCGAATATAATCTCGATAATCAGAATACATTGGTGAGCATTACCAAACTCGCTCTATCAATATTTTGTATTTATTTAGGGTGTATCACCTGTGTCTACATTTTGAATGTTTCTTCACAGAAAAAAATTAAAAGTTCTTTGAATGTATTATGATAAAGCCATGAACTTATAAATGTACAAAACAAACTACTGTTTGGAAATCGTTTCTCTTTGCCAACCTTCTTCCAACCGCATATATCATTATTTGGTTTCAAAACATACATATAATGCACAATCATAACAATGGATTCTCTCTTTTTTAGGTGTAACACATACTGTAAAAACAGCTTAATTTTAATAATGTCAAAGCAACCAACAGCAAAGAAGGAATAAGAGTAAAAGAAAACGTTTAGCAACGAAATGCTAATGTTTTTGGATTAGAAGAGTCATATTTCTAAATGAAATGTAGTCTCGACCGATGCTGAGCACATCGAGGCCTATATCATCCCTACGAAAGCACTATAACATATCCTATATGTACTATCAGAATATTAGGAATCCATTCCTTTTCATTATAATTAAATAAATATTACAAATACAGATTCATATTTTGCACTCTAAAAGATACATACAGATATATTTATATATATATATTTAAACGAATTCCACTCAAAATATTAATTAAACTGATGAAGGTATATTGATGTTCACACATTTAACTATATCAGAAGATTAGATCTTCGTCATTATCAGTAACACATATAAACAACAAATTTGAAGGAAATAAGTTATCAATATACTGAAATATTATGTACAAGTAGTGTTTATGATTAACAAACAAGTGATAGTGATTTTTATACAAGTGTCTCTAATCGGTTTACCGATAGGTAAATAATTCGACAATTCGAGTTACACTTCTGCATTTTCAAACTGCAGACTGCATTCAGATTTCGTACATTATGATATTGGGCTATAATAATGTTTCATGCTTTTTTGTGGCCAAGATATGAAAATCTTAGTTATGATTTTGGAAAGTTTGATATCAAGTATTCGAACAAGCATGATAATAACTTATCACTTATCACAGTTTATATCATGCATACAGACTTGTTACTGACACTGTCTGAAAATTACGGTTCGTATCGCATTGTTTACATGGCTCCATTAATTTGATATTGGAAAGCTAAAGAGAATAAGCAAAACCTCAACAAGACATAACACGAACAAGACAGAACGTATCATGTGCATCGTTCCTCTAAAGCATCCCCTAAAACTTCAGCATTAGCCTCCATTCTAGAAATATGACTTTCATGCATTCTTCCTTTAAAGGCACACTGTCCTACTTGTAGCTACTTGCTCCCTCTATATAGGAAACTTCCCCAATCGGTGCATGTTGGTCCCCATGATCCTCTTTTTCTTGTGTTAAATGAGAGCTAAGTTAATGAGATAGCCACCTGTCACAGTGACCACGCTGGCTCGCTGGGTGGTCTAATCCCTTCTAGCTGAAGTAGTAAAGCCTGCCTTTAAGATGAGTTCACATTGACATAAGGCACTGTTTTTTTTAACTTATACCAAATGTGTCCACAAATGGGTCCAAAATGAAATTATGTTTACTCACTTCAAACTTGTATTTTTAGGATCAGGACTAATCATATTTTTGAGAAATGCAAATTCTGGACCTTAATCTATCTCCTTATTTATTCACCAGATATGAATACTTTGAGTTTTTACAATTTTATTGTGAACTATAGCATATCTAATAACTGTGATATAAAACTCATTTGCTATTAACTACACCTTTAAATATATTGGGTCTTTAAGAATATGTTTCAGAGATTATTCATGCAAATTGTTGAGTTTCTATCTTGAATAATACATATTTTGTATCCCTTGAAAGTGAAAAATAGCTCTAAATTAGGGTTTTGACAATAACAAGTTTTTATTTCAATAGGTAAAATGCTTTTTTCTTAGGTCAAACTTATTTTATTATAAAAACTGATGATATAAGGTAAATACATGCACAAAAATTGGGAACCAGTGCATTGCCTAATAATTTTCATATGGCACACCACTGATGTTTCGGACGTTACACACTGTTAACATTATAACTTTATTTAAGTTAATTGCTTTTCTTTAGGTATTATTGACCTCAGTTACATTAATTGTTTGCAGAAAAATACTTCTGTAACATTTATGGAAAACAATTGTGAAGTTTAAATTAGTTTAGCAGATACGTGTATACCAAGTTTGTCTTCATCGACCACTCAGTTTATGTAAGGTATATTATTCATTTCAAGAACATGTACCGGTAGTTAAAAATGCTTATGTGATCTAACAGAGTTAAATATGAAGCTAATAGCAATTGTAGTCATCAAAACTCCTTAGAAAATTCACTTCGAAACATACTCTTTATTGCATGTTATGAACAACAGTGTGAAATGTATACTATGGTTTGTTTCGGATGTTACACGATGTTAACATTTCAATGAGATCATCAATTTCTACAAACTCTACAATATAGATGTTTAATCAGCTTGCTAATGTTCTTTGCCTTCAACTATATAGTATGTCATTCAATAATATCACTAACACATACATGTATGTAAGCACTGAATCATTGACAAAACTATAAAAAAAAGTACCCCCAGTCATGTAAGTACGGTAATAAGAAATAAGTGAATCCTAATGTATGTACATCTCGAGAATGAGACATTTTTTATGTATTTTAAAATTGTGTATGTTTTAGGTTATAATACTACTGTAGTAACAATCATCCTTTACCACTATTTGTATTAGGAGGCTGTTTCAAACGACAATATGTTTTAATGCTCTTAAATAAGTATTTATTTATTTATTTAATTGATGACCGATTGATGAATGGATGGATTGATTGGTTGGTCGGTTGGTTGGTTGATAGATCTTAACTCTTGCTGTGCCTATATTACAGGTGACAAACAATATACAGTGTAGGTTAAACATGTACCGTATTTGCCGGCGGTAAGGCCGCAGCGCCGCACCCCCGCACCCCCAACTTTGACATTTCGTAGAGGAAAAAAAACAAAAACGGACAGCCCATTTATATTTCACACTAGTGTAGGGTTGCGGTTCTAACAGATAATTCCTAGCACTCTTAACACAGAGGCAGCCCAGCAGACATGTTGTAGGATCGATAACTACTAGCTAACTGACCGGGTTTTAATGTGTAAAAGCATTACAGCATTCTATGTAGCATTCCAGATACATTCCATGCAAAGTAGAATAAATCAATAAATATTCATATCGTCCCAAAGAAGTATAAATCAACATCACAAAGTATTTTTGAATATTCAAACATAAACAAAGGGTATATATTGAATATGCATAGTATATGTAAATTATACTATATAAGCTTGACTGCATCAGGTGAACATTGAAACCAATGAGAGAGAGAGATAGACAGATGAAAGGATGGTGGATGAAAAGGGTGAATGTGAATGAGGGATGACCTATTCATATGAAAGGGATGAATCATGGATATGAAGGGGAGTTTCAGAAGTTCAAAATAAATCCCTACACTAGCTTATAAATTTTGTATGTATGCATACATTTGAGGAAGATACTACATGTATATGTTTAGGATCATTAAATAAGGTATTACTGGTAATGCCCTTTTCTTTTATACATACTATGTACTTTCTACACAGATTAGTTACGTGTACTGAGTGCCCTTTTTAAAAGGTATTTTTTGAATGAAAATCCATATTTCTCATAAATGTTTAGAAAAACATTTTAATTTGCTTGATTTTATCAACTTTATATACCTGTATCATACCCGTGTCATGTACATGTACACTAGGTATAGCTTAAGTGGGTGATTTTGAGCTTTTGTAACCTACCAAATAGTTTAGATTGACCATACAATCTTTGGTTATATGACATAATTTGGAACAACCTCTGTAAAAATGAAAACACACAGCAATGTAAATAGCAAGAGGAGAGGTTGAAAAATTGAAATTTGCTATTCTCACATCTATCTTTGCCCCTCATTTGAACTAGTTAAAGTATGAAAATGTATGTTAACAGTTTAATGTAACATCCGAAACGTGCTACAGCATAACAGAAAGTGCTGTTAAAATGGCTGAATAATTTTTATGAGTCACTTTTATCGAGATTGTTTCTGATAAATTACAATTAAGGATATACTAAAGCAGCCATGAATGCCTTGCACCACAAAGTGTGGCTTCAATATTAATGTTTTATAAGTCAATTTTGCAGAAAATTTAGATATTTTACGGAAAATTTGATTTTTTGCATCATATTTCTTCATATTTTTATATTTAGATCTAAATGAAATTATCAAAATAGTGTTTTTAACAGGAGTGTGCATTGTGAAATCGTAACTTGCAAATATGATAGAAAATTAGTAGAAATTTGCAAACTATGTGTTAACAATCAAATAGTGTAACGTCCAAAACACCTTTTATGAGTTTACACAAAATTATTGGATTTGAAAGACCTGATTTGTGTTTTGACTTGTGTTAAGACTTATAATAACTTATTTCATAATGATTTATTCACTCCAGATACCCTCAAATATGGATTATCATCATTTATTTGGTATTTTTTTGTTTCGGACGTTACATTTGTTTCGGACGATACAACTGTTAACGGAAAATTGGTTTTAACTATAAAAAAGTATTGTAATGATGTATTGCAAATTTCTTTTTTTTGGTGGGTAGCCGCCATGAAATGTTTAAAAAATGTTACGAAAGATAGGTCCTGCAGTTCACATATTTTCTGCTACTTCAAATTGAAAGTTGTTTCGGACGTTACAAAATTGTTTACGGAAAATGAGACAACTTTTTCAAATTTTGAATATATTTATAATATAAGCGCTACTACAATTAAATTATATTTTCTTTTAATTTAATGACTTGGAGTAACTAATAAGCTTATTCAAACCATACACAATCTCATTAAATGATTGTTCTAGTGGGTTAAATGAAGGCCTACATTGTTTACGGAAAATGTAACGTCCGAAACACCATTTTCAATTGCACTGTTCTATCAAAATACAGGAGTTAATTCAGATTACTGTTAACTTTCTTTAAGATCCACCCATGCTTATTAATCATCAATAGAAAAAAAAACATATTGCTTGTGGGAATATATTTTTTCGGCTCCAACCAAAAAGGTATGTCAATTTTGTTACAAAATTCCGTAAACAATTGGCTGTTCAGGGATACCTCATGCACATAAAGCAACGCTGAAATTTTTTCGTTAAGCTATGGGAGGTTAACCTAGGTCCATGCTATACAAGAGAAAGTTGTAACTGATTTCTAATTCTTTATCTTTGTAAAGTTTCAGGCTGTCAAAGGGTCATTAAGCTATTTGGTCATAATTAAAAAAAACCAGTGCCATTAGTGTATCTACAGCGGGGCAGCTAGTGCCGGTATATAGAAAGTGGTGGAGAGCGAGAGATTTTAAAAGTCCGAAATTAAATATTCTACAAGCAACATTAACAACGCAATTTTTCTTAAATTTGTAGACTTTGTATAATAATAATATAGCAGGCCCTCTCAATCCGCTTTATATATATATATATTTTGGATAAATAAACTTGATATATATTATTACCCCGGTCATCGAATTCATGCTTACCCGCACACAATGTATGCACATTCTCCACTCCCTGGGGAGCATTCCAGCCAGTCGCCATTTTACAGGCACCATCAAACCACATTAACTTTCGCATCCTACCGGGTACCCATTTAACACCTGGGTGGAGAGTGGCAAATGTAGATCAATGTATAGGCCTAGTTAAACCACCCCCACCCCCCTTCACTATCATGAGACGGAAAAAACCTCGGTGGGTTTTTTTATTTTTATGATGACGTAATGATGAAGTGTAATACGTTTTACATTTGTGTATCTTATATTAACACACAGCTCAGTGAATACGCGCAGGACATTCGATGCCATTTTCTCTTCCCCCCCCCCCCCCGCAAAGCGCTCCTTTCCTTCATTTTTCTTTTTCCATTTCCACGCATTTCTAGTCTGTACCCTTTTGTTCTCGCGCATCTCTCCCTCCTTTTTTTCTTCCTCTGACGTTCTTTTTTTCTTCTTTTTTCTAGCAGACTTATCCTCTTTGTTTTCTGAACTGAGCAACTGTTAAGCCCCATTTTTAAATTTTGAAGTTCACAGGTTTGGCATAAATTTGTCATTAATTGGTAAGGGCTTAAAAACCGGAAAATCTAATATTTTGTTTCACATACGTTTGTTTCATTTTCACCCGTCACATATGTTTGCAGTTTTTTTTAAATACTGCAATATCTTCAACACTTCTCTCTAAATATTCATGACCTGGCCCAAAGATTGAATATTTGAAATAACCTAATCAATATTATTACAAAAGGTGTATAGTGTGGTACGGTATGTCACTGAAACAGCTCCCGTAGGATTTTTGTGCCAAAGTTGATTTTTTTTGTCTTTCTTTTTTCATTTTTGGATTCATTGGGGTCCAAGCTATTAGAAATTGATGGGGTTCAAATTTTCCCGAAGACACCAAATTTCCCTATATTGCGCGTTATATAAGCCGTTTTGGCGCCCAATATAGACCCCCCATGAAATGAAGGAGGGTTCTGAAAATTTGAACCCCGCATTTTTGGCCAATTGGGACCCTTTTGATGCCAAAACAGCAACAACAAAAAAAGATTGGCAAAAAAAATCCTACGGGATTACATACCATACCGCACTATTAGCTACAGTATGCGTATCCGTCCAAGAAGAATTTTTCAATAAAGATATCGGAATCTCATTAAGATCTTTTTTTAACAGGACATTGGAACAATACAAGTTCGCCTTTACAGAACTGGATCATATCACTCAGATCAAGCAGTAAACTCCAGCATCTTTAGTATGATCGCAGTCGTGGTCGCCCCATCCGTCATTCAATCAGTCAACCTGGCTTCGTTTCCCGAACAGCCGAAATCTGAAAGGTATATCGGGCCAGATCCTTGTCCGAATGTAGCACCACTCCAGGCTACACCAACATTGCCCGAGTATCCAAGTTGTCGACAAACTACCCTCGCGTCACGGTCATCCCAAAGGTCATCACAGACTGTCCCCCATTGACCTTCATGGAAGCTGATCTCAACCCTGCCTTCATCTGAATTGTCACCGTCAACCAGCCGGATTTCCACCTCTATTTCATCTTTCAAAATAATAAATGAAGGTATAAATGCTGGTTACCCCTTAATATGAGACTGTCCTAAAATAGTCACCCCATTTTACCCGTAAGATTTGACACCTCATTGCCAAAAAGGTTATAAGCTCGACCGAAGTCGTCGACTTTAGCCCCGCGAGAGTCCCCTCCCCCCAAAACAACAACAACAACAAACTAGAAATGCAATCGTCTCAGTCCTGATCCTAAATATATTGAGGAAAAGCTCAGTGAACAGCTGTCTACGTGTGTCGATTGGATGACTGATAATAAGCTTTCTTTACACTTGGGAAAAACAGAAAGCATTTTATTTTGTTCTAAAAGTAGTTCTAAAAAGTCATTTGAATTCAAAGTGAGACACAATAATCAAGCAATCAAGAGAAAAGAGTCTGTGAAGTATTTAGGCATTGAGTTGGCTAGCGCAATTTCATTTTCATCTTTAGTAGAATCAGTTGTAAAAAAAGCAAATTCTCGTCTGAAATTTTTGTACAGATATCAAAGTTGTATGGATTTAAAAGCAAGACGTACACTCTGTTTTGCTCTTATTCAATGTTTATTTGACTATGCTAACCCTGCATGGTACAGTAACATAAACAAGTCAGATCAAAAGAAGTTGAAGATTATACAGAACAAAATGGTGAGATTTATCAACTGTTCTGGTCCAAGAACTCATGTTGGCTATAGCGAACTTTCTAAAGCTGGTTTTCTTGAAGTCGACCAAAGATCAAAACAACTCGCATTGCATCACGTGCATAAAATATATCATACTAGGTCGAATCATTATATTCGATCCAACTTCGATCTTGTTACTGACGTACATGATTATAATACAAGAAATAGACGATTCAACTTTAACTTACCAGAAAGAGTAGGTAGTATTGGAAATTCGTTTTATTACAATGCCATAAAACATTGGAATTCCCTTCCCAATGGTGTAAAAGAAATAGGAAACTATGATCATTTTAAGAGGAAATTAAAGGAATACCTAATACTTGACAGTCAGAGAAGAGAAGTGAATGACATGTTATATGATTGAAATTGTTATTCTTCTGTCGGTTCATACTTTTTCATGTTGTATATACTTATGTTTTCGTACGTTATAGAAATTCTACAAATTCATCATTATTTTCCTCTTCTTCCTTCTCCTCTTTTTCTTCTTCTCCTTCTTCTTTTTCTTCTTGTACTTAATATCATTTCTATCATCAGTTTAATGTTGTTATTATTATCTTTAATAAGTAGTTCTTTTAATTTTCTTATCTGTCTGTAAATATTACTATTTTAATTTATTAATTGTATACATGTCTGTAAGGGACCCCACTGGAAATAAGCTCTCGAGCTTTCGTGGGTTATCCTGTTCAAGCTGACTGTTATTATTGTATATTGTTGTATGTTGGAAGCTTGTCGAATAAAAATCAATCAATCAATCATGTCAAAACGATGTGCGTGCAATGACGCCATGTTTCTACGTGTCAAACGAAAGAGCTTCTCTCGCACTATCCAGAGCAATTTGTACGAAGTCTGTAGCTTCTGTGATATTGGAGATAGGTAGGGCGAAAGAAAGGCCTCAACAGTGACCTTGATGGGATGGTAGTGGCTATGCCTACGAAGCTTGAAAGAAATTGGGATAGGGAAAGGAACCTAGAAAGGGCTCGCAAGCACTGCGTGCAAAAACCAATGGGATTTGGTGCATGTTCGTCATTGCTATGAAGATCGTTCTGGGGGCCAAAAGCGTGAACCCGATATGCCCCAGACAATGCGTGTAATGCATGGGCTGAAAACGTACAGGATCTGTATTATGACTGGAGTTAAATTGTTTTTTCTCTCTCTCTTTATGTCTCTTTATGGGCCGTATTTGGTATCATTAGAAAGAGAATTTCATGGTTGTTATTGTAAACCATTCTCTTTTTTTCTATGATAATCCTATCGAAACACGTGATGTAAAATAGATGTATAGGACAAAATGGCGTCTTAAATGGCCCCCTTGACCAATTTCAAAAATCAGGCCAAGAGGTGCCCTGCGTATTGGAACTCGGCATGTCACTGCAAATTTTCAAGGAAAAAAAGGACGTTTAAGGGGCGAAAAGCAGTCTGAAAAAATGACGTCATAGCCGAAACGTGTTAGGTTCGGGCGGAAACTCGGCGGAATTCGTGTAGTGATCTTTGTTCAAATGCGATTTACTCACAATTTTCTGTGTGAACATAATACTTGGTATCATCCGAAAGGGCACTTCATTGCGGTCAGTTTGACACCATTGTTAACTGCGCGCAATGTATTGCGCGCATTGAACGCGCTATTACGTAATACATAGTAAATTCATCATTTTTGGCGATAACTTTGCGCTGACATATTTGAATTTTACCAAACTGGGTAAACAGTTGTCACGTATATGGATACATATGTCTGCAAAGTTACATTGATGTAGGTATAACGATCGCCATTTTAGAGCAAGTTGAAGTTATTTCTCAATTTTCTTGAAAATGGCGAATTTGGAGGGCAATTTTCTCAAATTTGGTCAGTGATAGGGTATATAATTTTGTATATGGCTGGAAAGGGCATATCTTCAAGTATCTAAATCCAAAAAAGGGTACGGGTTTGCCAAGCCATTATGGAGATACGGCCACAGACAGAAAGCCAATTCCCAGAACTTTAGAGGGCAGAATGTGAACGAAAACAAGGCAATGACGAAGGTCGTCATTGCAACTAGAAATGCAATCGTGTCAGAACGATGTGCGTGCAATGACGCCGTGTTTCTACGTGTCAAACGAAAGAGCTTCTCTCGGACTATCCAGAGCAATTTGCACGAAGTCTGTAGCTTCTGTGATATTGGAGATAGGTAGGGCGAAAGAAAGGCATCAACAGTGACCTTGATGGGATGGTACTATGCCTACGAAGTTTGAAAGAAATTGGGATAGGGGGAAAGAACCTAGAAAGGGCTCGCAAGCACTGCGTGCACAAACCAATGGGATTTGGTGCATGTTTGACATTGCAATCAAGTTCGTTCTGGGGGCCAAAAGCGTGAACCCGATATGCCCCATAGACAATGCGTGTAATGAATGGGCGGAAAACGTGCAGGATCTGTATTATGGCCGGAGTTAAATTGTTTTTTCTCTCTCTCTTTACGTCTCTTTATGGGCCGTATTTGGTATCATTAGAAAGAGAATTTCATGGTTGTTATTGTAAACCACTCTCTTTTTTTCTATGATAATCCTATCGAAACACGTGATGTAAAATAGATGTATAGGACAAAATGGCGTCTTAAATGGCCCCCTTGACCAATTTCAAAAATCCGGTCAAGAGGTGCCCTGCGTATTGGAACTCGGCATGTCACTGCAAATTTTCAAGGAAAAAAAAGGACGTTTAAGGGGCGAAAAGCAGTCTGAAAAAATGACGTCATAGCCGAAACGTGTTAGGTTCGGGCGGAAACTCGGCGGAATTCGTGTAGTGATCTTTGTTCAAATGCGATTTACTCACAATTTTCTGTGTGAACATATATAATACTTGGTATCATCCGAAAGGGCACTTCATTGCGGTCAGTTTGACACCATTGTTAACTGCGCGCATTGAACGAGCTATTACGTAATACATAGTAAATTCATCATTTTGGGCGATAACTTTGCGCTGACATATTCGAATTTTACCAAACTGGGTAAACAGTTGTCACGTATATGGATACATATGTCTGCAAAGTTGCATTGATGTAGGTATAACGATCGCCATTTTAGAGCAAGTTGAAGTTATTTCTCAATTCTCTTGAAAATGGCGAATTTGGAGGGCAATTTTCTCAAATTTGGTCAGTGATAGGGTATATAATTTTGTATATGGCTGGAAAGGGCATATCTTCAAGTATCTAAATCCAAAAAAGGGTACGGGTTTGCCAAGCCATTATGGAGATACGGCCACAGACAGAAAGCCAATTCCCAGAACTTTAGAGGGCGCTATTTATGTTGTGCAAAGCCATTGGAGCGTGAAATATGGCATGGCTATGTCAATTATGAGATAAAGATACTGTGAGATTTAAATACAAAACGGAATTTATATGAGAAAGTTATGGCAGTTTTAGATTATTTAGGGGTCCATTTTTCAAGAACTTGAGAGATTTTTGACGGAGTCGGTTTTAGATTTGAATTTCGAGTATGAAGATGGCATTTTGAAGGTCAAGTCATTTGTCGCAGATGAAAGAACATCTCTCAGACTATCTAGAGGAATTTGTTAGAAGTTTGTAGGATCTGTGATAGTGGAGATAGGAAGGAAGAAAGAAAGGCCTTAAAATGGACCGGAAACGGACAAAATGGCGCCTGGACGCTCATGCATGAGTGATTTCGAAAATCGAAAAAAGTAGGTGACCTTGATGAGATGCTAGAGATGATGCCTACGAAATTTGAAAGGAAATGGATATGATGAAGGCACCTAACTAGGAATAACAAGCACTACGTGCAAAACGAATGTGATTTCCGGACGATAAGGAAAACCAGGAGGAAAACAAGAATATTAATGGGGCAGAATGTGAACGAAAACAAGGCAATGACGAAGGTTCGTCATTGCAACAACAACACCAAAGCTTAGTCGACTTCATGCCACGTACCTCTATCACCCAACTATGTCAGTAGAAATTAATGAGACTGAACATTACTAAACACACACAACAAACAAAAACAGACACAATTTTCTTATGTATGGGATGTCAGATGCCCCCTAGAAACTGGTATCAATATTTCTTTTAAGGCCCAAGGATCACATTTTGTCATGAGAAAAGTTGCGACTATATTACAAAACATAAGAATTGAAAATTAAATCACGACTTGCTGCCATAGTGAGTGATTAAGTCGAATAAGAAATTCCCATGAAGATATTTGGAGCTCTCTGCATCAGTTTGGAAGATATTTAAAAATAGTATTGGAATAATAAGTCCGCCTATACATTGGAAACATGTACACATATTTGATGTTCTTAATTTGTATCTACAAGAAAAGGCGCTGTAAATATATATGAGTGCTCGCAACCTACCTCGGGTAAACGGGTTTCCTTGCATAATTTGAATATGAGGACACTGCCAACGTTTAAATTTCACAGATAGGACATACATGACATATTCATAATTCCTGCAAAGTTCTACAGAATTTGAGGTTGGCTGCAAAAGGGACATAGTACCTTTAATATGAGACTGTCCCAAAATAGTCACCCCATTTTACCCGTAAGATTTGACCCCTCGTTGCCCAAAAGGTTATAAGCTCGACCGTACTCGTTGAGATTAGCCCCGCGAGAGTCCCCCCCCCCCCCCCCCAATGAAAACACCAAAGCTGGGTCGACTTCATGCCACGTACCTCAATCACCCAACTAAGTAAGAAGAAATTAATGAGACTGAACATTACTCTAAAACACCCACACACAACAACAAAACAGACACAATTTTCTTCTGTATGGGATATCAGATGCCCTCTAAAAACTGGTATCATTTTTTCTTAGGATCACATTTTGTCATGAGAAAAGTTGCGACTATATTACAAAACATAAGAATTGAAAATTAAATCACGACTTGCTGCCATAGTGAGTGATTAAGTCGAATACAAAATTCCCATGAATATATTTGGAGTTCTCTGCATCAGTTTGGAAGATATTTACAAATAATATTGGAATAATAAGTCCGCCTATATATACATTGGAAACATGTGTATCTACCAACGGATGTTCTTAATTTGTATATACAAGAAAAGGCGCTGTAAATAATTATGAGTGCTCGCAACCTACCTCCACAGTAAACTCCAGCATCTTCAGAATGTCTGCAGTTGTGGATGCCCCATCCGCGATTACTGCAATCAGTCAAACTGGATTCATTTCCCGAACAGTCGACATGATTAAGGTATATCGGGCCAGATCCTTGTCCGAATGTAGCGCGACTCCAGGCTATACCAACATTGCCAGAGTATCCAAGCTGTCGACAAACTACCTTCGCGCCAAGGTCATCCCACCGTCATCACAGACTGTCCCCCATTGACCTTCATGGAAGATCTCAACCCTGCCTTCATCTGAACTATTACCGTCAACCAACTGGATTTGTCCCTCCACTTCATCTTTCAAAAATAAATAAAAACGAAGGTATAAGACTTGTATTATGAGGCTGTCCCGAAATAGTCACCCCATTTTACCCTTATGATTTGACCCCTCATTGCCAAAAAGGTTACCCTCGACCGTAATCATCGGGTTCCACCCAGAGAGTTTCCAATGCTTTCTTTAGGAGTCAACGTTCAACTAGGCTAAATACTATTTTTGTTGACTCTACATTCAACATAAAATTGCTTTCTGAACTTATTTCCTTGTCAATTTTATTTTATTCTTATTATCTGTAATGTTACCCTTCTACATGTATATATGTATATCAAATTTCATAATTTGTTTTACTCTGTATATATGTTTTGTAGGCTATAAGCTTTTTTTTATGAAGAATGGAATAGATACCAATCGTAACAATAGAGTATATATATATATATATACATGTATGCATTTGAATATATACAAACAATATATATATATATATATATATATATATATATATATATTATGTCTGTGTGTATATCGACATGCATGAATTACCCACCTCAAAACTCAAATTCATAAAGTGTTCGAACGTCAAAAATCTGTCTTTTGTAGTAAATGTACATGCATGCAGTGAGTGAACGATAAATGTATTGAGAGAGAGAATGAGAGAGAGAGAGAGAAAGAGAGAGAGAGAGAGAGAGAGAGTCTTGTGTTGTATTTAAGTCTCAAGAAGAAATATGATATATGTACCTGACAATACAACATGGGTGCAAAATACATTTATCTTCATATTCACCAAACTTTAAAACAATCTTACTGGACGAATATTCACATAATATTCAATTCTAGTTTTTCTAGAAACATATGATTCACATTTAGCAAAGTGAAATTGAATAGAGAGAGAGAGAGAGAGTCATGGAGAGATGGCAAGATAAAATTGGAGAGAGAGATATAGAAGAGTGAGAGAGAGAGAGAGGGAGAGAGAGAAAGAGAGACAGACAGATAGAGAGAGAAAGAGAGATAGAGACAGAGAGAGAGAGAATGGGGCTGGTGTGATACTGAAGTTATCTTGCAGTTGTTGAGTGAATTGATGTGAAGAAAACAAGATGATAAAACACAAGATGAGTCGATGTTGGGGTAAAATACGTTTCACTTCATAAACAAAGAAATTTAATTTAAATATAGATAGGTTAAGGGAGAGATAGAGAGAAAGAGAGAGAGAGAGAGAGAGAGAGAGAAAGAGAGATAGCGAGAAGGGTAACATGCTTACTTGTACTTGTAGTATGATTTGATGATATAAACACATGATGATTCAATTACGTTTCAATTTTTGGGTAAAATACGTTTCATTTCATATACAAAGAAATTTATTTAGTTGAAAGAAAGCTAGATAGATTGAGAGAGAGAGATACGAAGAGAGAAAGAGAGAGAGAGAGAGAGATGAAGGTAACAAGCTTTATCTTGAAGTTGTAGTAAGATTTGGTGTGGTCGAGTCCGATATAGCATTGGTTGTTGATTCAAGAGAAATAGTGGATGCGAGAGAAAGAGAGAGAGAGAGAGAGAGTGAGGATAAACAGAGAGAGAGAGAAAGAGAGAGAGAGAGAGAGAGAGAAGGGGGGGGGGGGTGATACTGAAGTTTTCTTACGAGTAGTTGTGGTATGATGTGAGGTGGTTGACCCCGCCGTAGGTAGAGTTGTGGTGTCTTGTGTAGTAGTTGATTCTGGATAATAAAAGATGATTATAAAACACATGATTATTTGATCGTGAGGCAAAATACCATACATTTCACATACAGCCAAATGTGATGATCCTCAGCAAGAAATTGTGAACGACTAATTTATCGTCGTAAAATCGTGCATTGAAGCTAGTCTATATAATACTTAAAGCATGTTTATCCATGTTTGTAGAGAGAAAGAACATACTATAAATAAAGATATGCCCTTCTTGTATACGGCGGAATCCACCACCTTACATCCTACCACAACTACTCGTAAGAAAACTTCAGTACAGAATTTGTTCTTGGCACTCACAACAAGGGTTTAAATAAAATGTGATGATTTTTCCACTAACATTTGTATTAAATTGCGAGAGTTCTCTATTTTGCCGTTTCTCATTCAATTTTCCGAACCGGCTTTGTGAAACTATTACAAAAAAGAAGAATGATTCTCATATGAAGTATGAGATGCTAATTGCTGGTAGCTTGTTTCTTTTTTCCCAGTATTTACATAGATTATCAACACAAATCCCAAACATAATTTCAAAATATATATGATATATGAATCAATTGCATAATCAACATTCTATTATC